>CM018686.1:43696498-44236498 GCA_009363875.1 Mikania micrantha
ATTGAGGGAGATATGGAGGAGAGAAGGTGAGAAATGGGGGTATTTTCTTGAAACCGGGATTTAGGGTTTGGATGAAGAAGATGAGGTGAAAAAATGAAGGATTTCACTCATTTAAGTGTATTTATACCCCGAGGGTGTTCGGGTTCGTTTTCGTTGCTCGGTTCGCGTTTTCGTTTCGTTTCCGGAAAATTACGCGTAATTTAAATGTTTTAAATAAAAGAGTTTAATTTAATTATTTTGATGAGTTTCAAAATTGTAAAATGTTATTTATTTTATTTTATTAAATTACTTTCGTTCGTGTCGTGTTTTCGTTTTCGTTTCGTCAGATCGCGTCACCTTCGCGCGTAATTCGTTCGAATCGTCACCCGAACGAATACGACGATGGTTTTGCTTTCTGACTTTTGTTTTCTACTTTTCAGTCATTATTTCAGAACTCTAAACTCACAGATATGTTTGTGTGAATCGTCACCCACGCAAACACACTGTCAGTTCGTTATTCTGAAATAACACTGTAATTGTGTTTGGATTGTGTTTCCTCACTGTCGGACTCAACTAAACTTCCTGTTTTCACATTGTTCTTGTACTGACTTGTCGGTCATTTGATTCCTGTCATTTGTGGACATCAGATCGCAACCGATATGTTTTCTGAATATTGCTTGAGTACCGTTGTTTCTCGTGATTTGTTGTGTTAACTGTAATTAAGTTTTCACTTAATAAACGTAACTAATGTTCCAAATGTACGTTGTACTTAATGTATTTAAGTTTATACGAAAATACGTACAACGATTTCTTGTATTTAAGATCCTGCTAATTCAAGTACTGTTTACAATCGTATAAGTACACATAGTTACTGTATAAAGTACACGTACCGTACGGACTTGCCGGACGATCTGGTACTTGCTGTTACACTTGTCATCAGTTCTTCCTTCGATATTGTAAGTTGCTTATGTCGATACTACCATCCCTCGTCCCATATCATTATGTTGATGTTATCTCAACATGTTAAAACCGATTTCATGCAAAACTAATATGATTTGATGGTAGAAATCTTGGCTACAAGTTCAATATTCCGGTTTTACAAGAAACCCTGAAAAACTGAGTGTTTGAGCTCATCTCACCTTCGTTTTAGATTATTTCAAGCCCGATCTTCTGTACTTTCGTGTTCTAATCGTCAAGGGTTTCGATTTGATACCAAGTTTGAAGGATTTGAGCAAGAAATGAGGAAGATAGATGAGTTTTTGTGTGAGAGTTTTTAGAGAGAGAAACGAGTTGGTGGTGTATTAAATAAAGAATTTAAGGAGATTTAGGGTTTTTATACCCCATATGCGTTCGGGTTCCTTTCGGTTGCTTAGTTTTCATTTTCGTTACGTATACGAAATGTAACGCGTAATTTGCATAAGTTTAATAAAATGGTTTTCTTTAAATCTTTTTAAGGTGTTTATTCCTTGTAAATATATTTATATTTCTTTTATTATTTTATTGTTTTCGAAAACGTCTATTATTACTGTTTCGTCATATCGTTTCACCTTCTCGCGTATTCGTTCGAATCGTCACCCGAACAAACACGACGATGGCTTTACTTTCTGATTTTGTTTTCTACTTTCAGTTTTCATTCAGAACGTCAAACCCACATATATGTTTGTGTGAATCATCACCCACACAATCACACTATCAGTTTATCGTTCGTAAACGATACTGAAATATTGTTTTGAATTAGACATTCTCACAGACGGACTCAACTAAACTGAGCTATTTTCACATTGTTATGAACTATTTCACGTTGTTTTCCTACTAAATTATCCGCCATCTAATTTCTGTTATTTATGGAAATCAAATCGCAACCGATATGTTTGTATCATTTGTTTTCACACTGTTATTTGACATGCATTGTTGTATTTCTGTATTAAAATTTTTATTCAAATACACACAACTGTTAATTTTTTTCATAGAAATGTTGTCACACAATCGTTTAATACACGGTATGTATACATAGTATTTACACATAGTAATAGTGAAAGTACACATACCGTACGGATTGTCGGACGATCTAAAACTGGTTGTCACACATAATTCCCAATTAAAGTTACTATTTATAGTAAGTTGCTACATTTAGCATGTTTTGACATCAAATGTCAAGCAAATACATTAACATCATCATAATACAACATTTGAAACCATTTAATCATCACAAACATGCTTAATAGCTCTAATTTATTGAAATCCCCAAATAAAGTTTCTAATATTAGAAAGTTTGATAATAAATTTCACACCCTCAAATTACCACTTGCGGTGTGTGACGTGGCCAGGATCAAAGCTCTCAGTCATATCAAACGACTCTATATAAGTTTGAAAATGCACAGTTTCAATAACAATAGTCAAATTGTTTTTAAAATAAATGCAGTGGAAAGTAATTGTTGTTTAGCAGTGGAAAATAAATTGTCACGACACTACATTGTTTATACAAAAGTGATGACACAATAAAGTTTCTCAAAAATGTGAATGCATGCAAGACCCTCTTGCTCCTACTCCAAGTGCATCCTAGCATCGTGCGTTCAGTTACCTGATAATACATGCTAAAACGTGTCAACATAAAGTTGGTAAGTTCACATGTTTAAGTAAAGTAAAACAGTTGCGAGATATATACAGGATATGTTAAGTTGTAGACCCATGGTCCCGAGTGTATAAGTTCATCTTACCGAAACTAGAGTGTTAGATGCATCCGCCAAGTCTATCGTGAAACTATGGCATAGATCGATATTACGCTCGTCCTGACCGCCAGTCAGAGTTGTCGTCGAGCGGGGTTTGTCAAACCTAGTAGTACTACGTAATAACGACTAATTTGGTGTTCAACTAACGGTAAGGATATGTGAGGACTTTGTTACGATATAAGCACACTCAAAAAGTTGTTTAACAATATATCAGTCATATATCTAAAATAGTTGTTACATAGTATTCTCACCCCCAAAGTTTAAACAAAACAGTTTAAGAGTAAAAGTAGGGCTGTAAACTCACCTGAGTTTTGGCTGTTACGTGTACGGTGAACTGTTTGCCTTTAGTTGTTACCTATATCACATACTTGTTGTGAGTTCGTGTTCACTGTTATGTTCGTGCTCGTGTTGGTCTCACTAGACCATGTTTGTGTCCAAACAACTCTAAGTTGTTGTGTTGGTCGTGTTTGACCGTGTTTGACTTAACGACCCGTTGGTGATTCGTTTAGTTAAAGTGTTCCTTCAACATGTGTTTAGTGTCGTGTGTTACGTGTAAACACATGAGTTATGTACGATGGATAACTTACTATTTATAGTAAGTTTCCATTTTAGGCAGGTTACTATTTCAGGCAAGTTCTCATTAAATCACCTTTTATTTATTCTAACATGATTGTTAATCCTATATGATCATGTTATCACATAGCACATTGTTACATGTATCACTTAAGCATATTTCTCATTTAAAAGTTACTAAGTATAGTAAGTTTCTATATTTAGCATATTGTGACATCAAATATTAAGTAAATACATTTATATCATTATAGTACAACCTCTAAAACCGTTTAATCACCGCAAACATACTTATTTAATCACACTTCATGAAATCCCCAAATTAAAGTTACTAATTTTAGTAAGTATGTAAATAAACTTATCTTTATAGAAATGTAACCATGTTTCAGCTTTATTCCAATTAGGTCACTCATACTTTTTTTTGTTCCGATTAAGTCACTCATACTTTTTTTTTGTTTCGATTAAGTCACTCATACTTTTTTTGTTCCGATTAGGTCACTTTACTTTTAAATTTGTTTCAATTAGGTCACTCATATTGTAAGTAAAATGTTTGTGATTAGAACACTATTTTAAAGTAAAGTGACCTAATCCGAACAAAAAAAAAAGTTTGAGTGACTTAGTCAGAACAAGAAAAAATGAGTGACTTAATCAGAACAAAAAAAAGTACGAGTGACATAAGTGAAACAAAGCTGAAAGTTGGTTACATTTGTATGACATTTTCCCAGAAAAAATCGATCTATTCAACATTAATTCCACAAATTAAGATGACGGTTGATTAATACATTAATAATAATATGAAATTTAAAATAAATATTTTTCTAAATGAAAAGTCGAAAGACATCAAACAAAAAACAAAAAAAAATGTTTCTTGTTAGACCTACTTGGACAACGCTGGCTAGCCTAGCGACCCCATACAATTAAGCAGGTTCGAGACTGGATGCATGCATGCCAACATACGACACCAGCAGCTTTTTTCTTTGAATGGCGACGATCCTATATACCACGTATGTTGTTTTAACAGGGTCCACATGACAGAGGTAAGACGCGGTCACACCTGATGCACGGGAACCCCTTGGAATGGGTAAACCCTCGCCTCCCATTGGTCCCACACCCGAGATTAAGCTCAAGATTCCTTCCCTCACCTGGATGTCATTTAAATTGCCCCTGACAAGGCTCGAACCATGACATCTTGTTCACAAGATGAAGCCACGACCAGTAGACTGAATTCGCAGGATACGACACCAGTAGCTATAAACTCATATATTAATTAATATATATATTAATATTAATGTCTATTTTCCAATACTATAATTATAATGTATAATGCAAAAATTAATTTAGAAATAAAACAAAAACATCTTTGAAGATTTGCCAGCTAACGTTTGACCCTACATGTACAAACAACAACTACCCAAATGAACAAGATGGAAGCAAGGTCCAATTTTGATGGAAAGTGTCTGAATCATACAACTATTTTGGGGCACAATAATTTGTGGAATCTTTCTACCTCTCCTAAATTTATTTATAATTAATCGTGTGGTTTTTATACTTTAAAAACCAATCTAATATCCCCTCAAACGAGACGGTGGATGACCCAGAGGAAGCTGTTGACAAAGGTATTCAAATTGGACACGCAGGAGACTCTTGGTAAAATTGTTTGCAACCTTGAGCTTGGTGAAAACAAATTTAGTGTATTATTTTCCCAAAGCAACTAATTCACGATAAAGTTATAATCAAGGTGAATATGCTTAGCTTGTTTGTTAGAGACATGATTTTAAGTGAGAACAATAGCATTTTGATTATTAAAAAAGGATGATTGAGCGATCATTGGAAATGGCATGAAGTTCTCGAAGGAGATGAGTTAGCCAAATGATTTATATCGCATGTTAATTATAACCCTATATTCTGATTCATAACTCGATCTAGCAATTGTAGGTTGCTTATTTGCACTGCATGAAAAAAGATTGTCTTTGAAAAAGATACAATACATGTAGGTTGAACTACAAGTTTCTAAACATCTAACCCAGTCGACATCAGAATACCTAAGAAGAGACACGTGGCTTGGATTTCCTAAAGTAAAGACTATGACCAAGTGTTCCTTTGATATACCGTAAAATTCTTTGACTTCCTGGTAATGAGACGTGGTTAGGGCCTATATGAACTGACTAGCTTGATTGACTAACTTATGAATTCCTGAAGAGCCCCTACAATGGAGCGATAATTTGAGGGTTCCAAGTATAGATCACGTGCAAAAACAAAAGAAACATTAGGGATTGAAGGTGTTGGGTCATGTTTGGCACACATCATATTTACATGTGAATGAGTGCCAGCGATATATTTAGAATGATTAAAAATTAGACCATTTGAAGTATAGCTAACTTCAAGCCGAAGAAAGCAATTGAGTTCCCTATATCTTTGATGGTGATTTCTTTGTTGAGCCAAGTAATGAAAGTAGAAAGAATATTGAAAGTGTTTCCAGTTTAAATGACAACACGTTGATAATACATTCATTTTAATTCAACACCAAAAAAAAAAAAAAGAAAAAGAAAAAAAAAACAAAGCCTTCTTAAGCAAAAAGTCATGTAAATTAGTTCGAGTTAATCTATCATGTAAAATTATTTGAGCTTAGCTCAAGAAAATACGTTGCTTCTTAAATAAAAACTTGTATAATAGAAAAACAAATTAAGCCAACTCAGATATTAACACATAAGAAGTCTAGGTGACCATGGGTAACTTCTTATAGCTTGTATGAATCATCATTGATGACTTTTTAGTCTCTTTATGAGCTTCACTTATCCTTGTTTTTTTGTTTGTCTGGCAAAAATATAATCACCCATGTCTCATATTATAAGAAGCTCAAATTCGTGTTTGAGCTGGTATAGTTCCCGCTTGTGAGCGACATAAACGATTGTTGTAAGTGGTATACTAGAAAAATAAATTATTATAATAGATAAAAGTAAGAAAATAGAATGTTGTTTTATGTAACTAAAACTTTATAATCTTTTCCCTTATTTTTGGTAAGCACTGAATACGTTTTAAAGTAATTATTTGATGTTTTTTTGACGAGTTATAAAATATTAGAAATTAATATAAGAATTAGAATTACGCGTGTATAATAAAAAAGCAAGTAAGTATGTTATATATGTTATGGTTTTATTTAAGTGTATTGATACAAACAAGAATAAACGAAAATTGGAGGAAGATTATAAAAGATTGAAGAAATGAAATGAAAAGAGCGAAGAAGAGGGGATGAATGGTGGTGCGTAAAAAAACGCGTAAACAGGAAACCCCAAAGATGGAGAGACATTGAAACAAAAACCTCCCAAACGGAATTCAACACAATAACATTCTTGTTCCTTCACAACCCAACACCCCCCCTCCCCCCTTCCCCTTCTCTTTAGGGTTCGATCCCCAATCAAATTCAACAACACCCTTTTACTAGATTTCTTTCAATTAAACCAACAACCCGTCTTTTGATTTGGGTATTTTTATGATTTCTGTTTGTGTTTTAAGATTTGGGGTAAAAGATTGGAACAAAGTCTAGATTTTGATTGCGTTTTTCTGCTTCCTGGTTTGTTTTGGGCAAGAAATGTGGTATGTTAGAAGGGTTCATGAATCTGCTTTCTGTGTGTTGGAAGCCATTCAATAAGGGTGACAGTAGCGAAACGGGTGCTGCTGTTGGCGTTAATGGCTGTAATAGCGATGGCGTTGACTTTGAAAAAGATGGGTTGTTGTGGTTTCGAGATATTGGCAAATACTGCGGTGGCGACTTCTCCATGGCGGTTGTTCAGGCCAACCAGGTGCTTGAAGACCAGAGCCAGATCGAGTCTGGTTCTTTTGGTACTTTTGTTGGTGTCTATGATGGCCATGGAGGACCTGATGTCGCCCGATACGTCTGCGATAATTTGTTTAGGAATATCCGAGGTTTGTTGCACTTTTTATTTGCTTCTTGTTTACCATGTGATGATGATCCACACAGCCTTAACCTTTGGATCGATTCTAATTTACCACAACTCCGGTGACATTGAATAACCTGAGTTTTTATATGTAACAATCACTTTTTATCAAGTGTTTGGCATGTTCTGATAGATCTGCTAAGGAGATAATAGATGAAAAAACATGTTAATACTCTACTATTTGATGATTGTTTATAGGATAACATTTAACACAAGTAGCTTACTGAAATACTAGACTCAAAAACTCCACTGGTTGCATCCAAACACCTCCTGAGTGTGATTATTTATTTAGGCAACTTGGTTTAGATTTAGAGTATATAAATTGATGTTATTAATGTGCTAAATAAGGCATGGATGTTTGGTTATTGGTTGATTCTAAAAGTTGGTTCAAATTTCTATCCCAAGATATGAAAATGTTTCATATGTTTGCTTCGTTACATAGATGGTATGATGTAACCAATTGGGCTGTAAAACAAACTGAGTTTTTCAATAAATGCAAATCTCTTTGAATTTGTTTAGTAGTTGTTACAAAATATTGATATTGTGGATTTTGATTCACAATTTAGATTTGTATGTATCATATGGTATTCTAGATGTTTACTAACAGGTGTAACTCATTAAAGATGGAGTGGATTTTCCTTTCTATATTCTTTATTTACTAATCATAATATTATTAACAGTGGGCCAGTGGCGTGACAATTCAGATAAAACATGCTTTTTTAATTCGAGTAAACTGAAAACAATCAAAAAAAATTAGTTTAAAAGGGGCAGGATGATAAACTAAGCTAACTTCAGAATCTAGTTAAACATCAGGGCTTGAGATGGGTTTTACCGGATGGGGCAAAATGGACAGGTGACAGGTTGTGTGAAGGTTTAAAATGTGTTCAAGTGAAACTGTTTACTTATGTGCAGGTCATAACAGGTCAGGTGGCTGAGCCACCAACAATTTTTGCCTATTTCTTTGAATTTTGTAAATATTTAATTCGTTAAACATAATCAAGGGAATTATATTACCAAAAAGTATGTAATTACTAAATAAAAGATGCAGGTAGTTGCAAGTATTTAAATATAAGTTCAGTTCACCTCTATAATCTATATAATCAGTTTGGCACGCTTCATTTTTGGCTAAGTTTGACATGTTACCAATAAATTACAACCCTAACTGACTCGTTTGCAACCAAACAGGTTGAAATTGCCACCGCTAGGTTTTACTAGGGCTTGAGTGTAAAAAAGAATAAATATCTCATGTCGTTGTTCTTAGGTTTGGTGTTTATGCAGCAATTTCTGCTCAAGATTACGGTGTTGTGACCCCAGAGACAATACGAAATGCATTTCTTCAAACAGAGAATGGATTCACTTCTCTTGTATCTGAGGTATTTGATGCACGACCTAGCATTGCAACGGTTGGATCATGCTGCTTGGTTGGAGTTATATATCAGCAAACTCTTTTTATTGCAAATCTTGGAGATTCCCGTGTTGTTCTTGGTAAGAAAGTTGGTAACACGGGGGGTATGGCTGCTATACAGCTTTCATCAGAGCATAATGCAAATCTTGAGGAGGTTAGACATGAATTAAAAAGTTTGCATCCTGATGATCCAGAAATTGTTGCCTTGAAGCATGGAGTCTGGAGGGTGAAAGGCATTATTCAGGTTATTTTTTTGTTTCAAGAATTAAATTGATTTTTGCATCTTCCGTACTTGTATAATGTACTAGCTTGTGTGTGTGTATAGGGTAAGGATCAAATAAAAAGCCTATTTTGCCTAAAAAGGCTAAAAAGAACTTTTAAAATCTCTAAAACTGACCCAAATGAACTCCGATTCAACTCATTTCAATGACATTAACCTACAATATTTGCTTTTTGGTTTTAGCTTTAACAACTAGTTTTAGAGTTTGGATTTTAGGGCATGTTTTTTAAGCTTTTAGGTTTTATCTTTAGATTTAGGGTTTATTTTTATAATTTTAGTTTTATTATTAGGGTTTGTTGTTTATGATTTAGGGTTTAGGTTTCAGGGAATTAGAAGCCGGTTCCAATGATGTAAAAATGGATTCAATCAGAGTTTGTTTGGGTCGGTTTTCGAGTTTTTAAAAATCCTTCTTAGCCTTCTTAGGCAAAAAATACTTTTTAGGGGAACCTTTCCCTATATAAATAAATATGTATTCTTGGTCTTTGATAAAATTTGATTTTGTGGTCAGCTTAAATAAAAAATTGGGATGTTGTAGAAGAAAAAAAAAAGAAAATGTGAACTTCTTTCCTTGTAGATGTTGATGAACATGTAGGAATGATAAAGGAATATTGGATTGAATAATGCAGGTGTCAAGATCTATAGGGGATGTTTATATGAAACATGCAGAATACAACAATGAGCAAATTGCACAAAAGTTTAGACTTCCTGAGTCAACAACAACGGTGATGCCGATCTTGTCTGCAACTCCGTCAATCATTAGTCATGCTATCCACCCAAATGATTGTTTTCTGATATTTGCTTCTGATGGTTTATGGGAACACCTGAGTAATGAAGAAGCTGTGGAGATGGTTCACAATAATCCACGATCGGTAAGAGATTCTTCTTATTCTCTTCCTTTCTTTCTTAGTTATTAGTTTTATTAGTTTTATTTGGTGTTGATGAGCAGGGAATTGCAAAGAGGCTGGTTAAAGCTGCACTGCAGGAAGCTGCAAAAAAAAGAGAAATGAGATACTCTGATCTGAAGAAGATTGATAAGCGGGTGCGGCGTCACTTCCATGATGACATAACTGTAATTGTATTGTTTCTAAACTATGATCAAATATGTAGAGGAGGAGGTGGAGGAGCAGCAGCAGATAATACTACTCTCTCACTTCGAAGTGCATTGGAACACTAGTACATTTCAATTCAACCAACCAACCAAGACTCTTCTATTTCTATTATGATTATGATTATGATTATAATAATAGAGTTAATTTTATTATTATTATTTTTATTTTTAATTTAAATTAAATTAAATTACATGAGAGGAGTATAAACAAAAAACCACTTTGTTGTCTGTAATATCTTCTTCTTCTTAATCTATTCTTTTGCCACTCTGTCTAGACTTGTATTTCCTCCATCCGACTATCATAAATTAGGGGTTGGGTAGAATCTATATCATTAAGTGTTGAGCAAGTAAGAGGTCTAAATGAATAAGAGCATCTGAATAAGTTAAGTGCTGAATCAGTAATGTTGTTTGGTTGGACCTCTGAACAAACGTACAAAATGACTATTTTACCCCATTTTGTACTATTTGTTATCTATACACACAAACAAATATATTCATACACAAACATATTGTGTCTAAAATTCTGAGAGAAATCCATGTAGTCATACACACACATATGCTATGAGGAATCGATCTATACACACATTGAATCTATACATCCACACATATATACATATATGCGTGTGAAAACCCTCAGAGAACCAACACCCTCAACAACCACCGCCTGTCGAAAAGCTCACAGTGGGGGTCGTGTTATGTGGTGGAAGAGGGTGGAAAGCCCTTAGAACCACCGCCAAAAAGCTCCCGAAACAAAGGCCGAAGGCCGACCGCCGGCCGGAAAGCTCTTAGAACCAGAAAAGGGATGGAATAGGATGAGATCTTACCTTAGATGCCGAAGACCAGAGGTTGAGCGACGGTGGTGGTGGTACATGGCGGCCGGAAGCTTGCGTCGGTGCGTGAACGAGTAGAGTGCTGGGAGAAAAAAAGAAGTTTGGTGAAGAAAAGATACCTTGGGTTTTCTTTTCCCATTCAGACTCTTTATTGAGTTGAATCATTCAGATGGGTGGTGAATTATTAAGAGGTGATTTTAAGTTGAACCAAACACTCTAGTATCTAACCAGTTCAGATGTTGTCTCTTAATGGAACTATTCATATGCAAACAAACAGCCCCTTACTTTTGTATCACATGCATCAAAAGTTAAAACCAAAACCAAAATAAGTAATTATGTTATATGTAGAGGAGAGACTATAAGATGAAACATGTAATTTTGGTAATTTTAATTGCAATTTGTGGACAACACTAGTCTTAAGTAAAACCGGATATATAAGTTGTATAATTTATGGGTTTTACTCATTTTGCATGGGCATTTCAACTAAATCTGAAATTTTTATAAATAATTTCAAACTCATTTTCATCACCAAATAAAATCCTTTCACTTTTAACCCATGCCTTTAATTTTGCATCTACCTACACACTAAATTACTTACACCCACTGCTCTTTACCTTCCTATGAACGAACACCTTTGGAAATTCAGCAATCAACCACCAGCCCCCAACCAATGGTCACGTTAAGGTTTTTGTTGTATATGGCTCTATCGTCATCTTTCATGCATGGTCTATCCACTAACAGGATGTTAAAAATGTTTTTTTACATGAGGATCTTAACGAGATCGTCTATATGTTTCAACCGCTCATTTTTTATCCCTCTCATATATGCCAACTAACTCTAGATATCTCTCAATGGGCTTAAACAATCACCTCATTTTTGGTACCATCATTTTGCTAATTTTAGTACCACACACCACACTTCCTCATGTTACAAGTCACCAACAAAAACGGTGCTCTTTTTTTTTTTAATCCTAAAGAGTCCTATGCCATAGACATCCTTGCTGGGGCCATAGGACAAACTACAAACCATGTGCAACAAATATATTTATTTATGCATCCCTTAGAAGACCTCAATTTCAGTATCTTAAACGCGTCTGAGGGACACTCTCAACAATGACCTACACATTACACTTTTCAAATCCAACACATTCTTAGCCTACTTTGATGCAGATTGGGGAGGGAGCTTCCCAAATTCCCAGCAAATTACCTCGGTCTTTATTGCCAATACCCCATAACTCAAAACCAAGTGGCTTCACAATCTCCTCTTAGACTATCCACAGCGGTCACCCCACTGAAAACCCTTCCCCACTGAAATTTCCTGCCACGTCATCACCCCACTGAAAACCCTTCCCCACTATTCCACATCATCAACAATTAAAAATAAATAAAAAACATTACTCTAATTTAAAATAATTCAATATTTTACAAAAAAACAAGCATTACATTAAAAAAAACAAAAACATATTAAAAATCTACTAGTCGCCTTAGATGCTACGAACAACAATATCGGTGCGAACCCTTTCGATATGTTCGACCAAATCGGCTTTTAACGACTCGTGAATGCTTTTGTTTCGCAACGCCAAAATTTTGTTATCTCTGCGCGGGTCATCAATGTCAAAAGGAGATGGCGGTTCGTCTTCATCCGATACAAACAGGCTAATCGACTTGCCCTCACATTCAAGTATCATATTGTGTATTATGATACAAGCATACATAACGGATCTAATTTTTTTGGGATGTCATGCTCTAGCCGGATTTTTTATAATATGAAATCTTTTTTTAAGAACACCAAAAGTCTGCTCAATATCCTTCCTTGTACCCTCTTGAGCTACTTGAAACCTTTTCCGTTTAAAGGTTGTTGGACATGTTATTGTTTGCATAAAAACCGGCCATTCTGGGTAAATCCCATCAGCAAGATAGTAACTGTGAGCGTACTTGTTATCGTTACAAAAAAACGATGATTGTGGACACACACCGTTTTCCATATCATTGAGTAACGGCAACGAGTTTAGAACATTTAGGTCGTTATTCGCACCGGGCATGCCAAAATATGCATGCCAAATCCATAAATCCTGTGAAGCAACTGCTTCAAGAATAATCGAGGGGCATCCGTGATCGCCTCTCATAAATTGTCCTCTCCATGCAACCGGACAATTTTCCCAATCATAGTGCATACAATCAATACTACCAAGCATACCGGGAAACCCATGATAATTTTCATGGTGTTCATACAAATTCATAACATCATTATAATTTGGTTTGCGCAAATATTTAGGACCATAGAGTCGACGGATATTCTTACAGAAATTATAAAGGCATTCTCTGGAAGTGTTGTCTGACATCTGTAAATAGTCGTCCATTATGTCTGCCGTACTCCCGTATGCCAATTGTTGAATAGCCGACGTACACTTTTGTAAAGGTGTAAATCCTCGCTTGCCGCGAGCATCCCATCTCAATTGAAAATAACTATCCGCAACCTCCAGGTCGTTCACGATACGTTCAAATAAAGGTCGTTGCATCCGGAAACGCCTCTTGAACAACATCTCATTATACAACGGTTCGTTTCCAAAATAATGACGCATCAAAGGATCATGCCCCGCTTCCCTGTCTCGATTAATTTGAATTCTTCTAATTATAGGCCGAGGAATCTGAGAAGCGTTTTCTTGAGCCATCGTAGACAAGGACGAGATAAAAAATCAATATCCTCGCTATCAGAAGATGAAAAGGATTATGAGAACACCGGAGAGGATGATGATATTTTTACAAAAAAATAAATTGTATAAAAATTAAGAGAGTTTGAATGAAAATGAGTGTGTAAAACGGTTGAAATGAGAGGTTTATATAAAGATTGATTTTATTATTATTATTTTTTTAAATTTTAGCCGTTAAAAGCATTTGGGGCCCACCACTTTTGAACCAACCAATGAGGGGCATTGATTGGCAACGGGGAGCGGGGGCCGTGGAGGCTTCTTGGGCGGGCACCGCTGGCTTACGGGGCGGTGTACCCGCTGGACCCCGCGGTGGGGGAGGGCACCGCTGGCGGGCGGGATACCCACTGTGGGTGGTCTTAGAGTTACATTTTTTGGCTCACGAAGCTACTTTCATTTTTTGTGACAATGTATATTCTTCACATCCCATCTGACTATGCTGACAATTTTCACTAAGGGTCTTCCAAACCAACTGTTCCAACCGTTTCAATTCCAGTTTGTGTGTTTGTCTCTCCACCTCACAGACTAAGTGAGCCTATTAGCCAATTCTATTGTTATGTAAATATTGTGTGTGTATTGTAGTTATCGGTATATATTTTCTATAATTGAATCTTCCAATAAAAGGGGTTATTTTTATATATTTTCAGAATTCTTTAGAACTTTCCCTAGCTTGTTTAAGATCAATTTTAGAAGCTAAATGTAAGATCATCTCCCACCTTCACTCTGAATTCAAATGCATATTCAGAATTTGATTTTGCGTTAATATTTTCTAGTTAAAACTCTTAGAAAACCTAAAAGCACTAGAAAAGACTCGGAAAGCAGCTGTTGCTAGTGCCAGAGAGGCTCTGGCTATTTTTTATTCTAATGGACCTTAAAGTTATGCCCAATATTATTTTCTGCTTTGCATGTTTTGTAGGTTAATTTTGGAAGGGAACTATCAACATTTGAGATTGATACGACAACTATACATCCTCAATTTCAATAGTCACTTTGAGAATATTGGATATTCTACTTTTAAAGACATCGATACACATGTTTCAGCTGCTATATTTATTGTGAATTTTGATAAAATGCATGTAGTAGCATCGTTCACATGACCAATGATCCTTAGCTCAAGTGGTTGAGAGGAGGTACCCTGTGACTTCAATATTGAGAAGGTCATGGGTTCAAGTCCTGGCATGGACAAAATAGGGGTTCCATGCTTGGCTAGGGGGTTTTCTCTCACCTATGGTGGGTTTCCTCCTATTGGGTGTGGATATGATCGGGTGGGTCTATGATCCGTCAGTGATCCAAATTGCCGTTCAAAAAAAAAAAGCATCGTTCACATGAAAATACAAATAATAGTATTGTTAATCAAGTATTTTAAAATTACGCTATATTTCGAATAGCCAAAATACAAAAGAAGTCGAAATGAAATATAATAATAAAACAAACGTAGAAAAAGAAATGAAGGTGTTGGCTAAGGCATTTTGTTTAACAATCGTCTCTTAAAACAAATTTCTAACCATCAAGGTGAAATTGTATGTCTCCCAAAGCACAAATGTAATGGCAAGTGCACTGCCGTAATTAACCTTGACATAAAAGAATACATGAAAACAAGAGTGGAAAAGATCGATCGTTTTGTTTAAGAGTTAAAAGAGAAATGTTGTTGTATGTGGTAAAAAAAAAAAAAGATAATTCAAACCTTGTATTTATATTTTGAACAAGTGCTTTAACAAACACAAACATTAAAGTCTGAAAAACACTCAAAATTTAAAATCATTTGAACCCAGTGATTTAAGGTTTTGAGGTCGAACGGTCTTGACTATTTCAATGTATACAAACTAGTCAAACTCTGAACCACCAACACAAACCGGGTGAAAAATAGTAAAAGCGACTTGCGGCGATAAGTGTGCGCCATCAAAACGCCCACTGCCCTCACCTACCAACTCGAGCCCGGGCGCGGGTACATGAGGTGCTTTTTGTTATATAAGAATATAAAACTATAACAATTACTACATATAAACCTACAAAATGTTTGTCTTTATTTTAATGCAAGAATTCGTTCCCACATTTATTATAGAATTAATGTTTAAATCACTCAATTTTAAGCATCGATATGTTATTCGTCTTACCTCTATTTTTAACCAAGTTTAGTTCATTGTATTCATCACACATAGTAGAATATAAACATACTAAACAATAACTAAAATTTAACAAGTACAAATAATTATTTGGTATAAAAAAAAATCTATGGTATCTTCTATAATCCTCTTTATTTTCTTCTCTTGTTAGAGGGACTTCTTAAAGTTATACTCAAATTTGTCTTTGATGAACAATTGAACATACTATTTCGTACTTTTTTTAGAATAAATATCATGTCTTTTAGTTATGACCTGAATGTTGAGTCAATCTCAACCCTTTTTAAGGGTTGTAAATGGGCCCAAAAATTTTTTTATTTCTGCTTGAGATGTATGATTAAATTTCAGTGCCCAAATGGTAAATCCCCATATGAAAAGCCCTTTTTCAGTTTTCTTAAGGTTTTTTTTTTGAACGGTGAAGGTCTCAATCGTGTGAGCCCATTATTTTCAGGTCATATCACCAAGGTCTAATTACCTGGACCTCCCATGAGCCACCACAACCACCCTAGGAGGAAATCTTACTGGGAAAACCCCCTGACCCCCCCCCCCTCCAGACCTCGTTTTCGCTGCGGGAGGGATTTGAACTCAAGACCTCCCATATGAAAGAATCCTAAGGTACCATTGAGGCACTGCCTTATTGGTAGTTTTCATAAGTTAAAGCCCACAACCAAATTACAAGCTCAATATTTATAAATATAACAAAGCCTCATAACTTAAATTATAAATAAAAGGACAGTACATATGAAAAATTTTACAAAAATTATAGGCGCTAGCCCAAAGCCATTGTTTGGTATCTTTGCCCATTGATCCGGTCTTGCATGAATACACATTGAGCCCCTATGAAAATAAATTGAAACATTTGAAAATTGATATGTTTATGCATTCATCCTAGTTTTCCATGTTTGGTTCTTCTTTACATATTATAATGGATCCTAGGAATAAGGATATGGATCTTGATGTTGGGTTTTAACAAGTTTATCAAAGCCATTTTAACCATTTTAAAATGTAAAAACGCAGCGGATATTAGTGGTTTAAAACTTGTTTTAAAATGTTCATAAGCCATTTTGTGATTAACCCGAATCAAAGGATTCATATGAGGATGTTCATGCTTACAAACAAACATAGTTAGAAACAAGAAAACTACCTCCTCCTCTAGAGGGTGTGATTCTTGAAATAGATGATGATTCTTGAATGAAATCTCCAAAGGATGAAGACCACAAGCTTGTATACCCACAAACCTACAACAAACACCAAGGTGTGCTAGGATTGAACAACATAGAAGAACCACAAAACTCTTTTTTCTCTTGCTCTTGGTCTTGGCCGAAAATTGCAAGGAGAGAGGATGAGAGAGAGTTTTAATGTGTGAGAGATTCTTGTATGAGAAAATGTGTAAATGCATGTCTCATGATTGGTTAGAAAAAAGGTAGTAAAGCATGTGTGGGATTGACCACTCTTGGGTCATGCATTTCTTCACCAATGAGATACTTCCCACTTTTAATTAAATTAGTCATAGTAAAAACCATTTTAACTAGTGACATTTAATTAGTTACTTGCTACATTTTATTTAAACTTTATAAATGTTATTTAACCAATTAAATAACAAAATAAAGTTATCTCTCATAAATAAATTACCAAAGTAATCTATTAATTTAACAAGTGCTTCTATTTAGAAAACACAATTTTCTAAGTGTTGTTATTTAATTAACTGATCATATCAATCAAATAAATATAGTAGGTGTCTGTCTAGTTTGTTATTGGGTATGACCCGACTTGGATCATAACATACTAGCCACATCAATTTATTATGTCTCTTGGGCAGATAGAACCAACACTTGATGTATGAAAAACCTGATGGATTAACTGAAGAAGATATTAAGAAACAAGAGGGTGGTTCCAAGTTTATCGTTATCGTTATAATGGAGGTGGCATGGCAGGTATATATAGTATTGCTCAAGTTAAAGATGTCATTTGAGCTGAGTCAATTTCAATTCTTTCGATCATCTGAATATCATGATTATATGTATATGTTGCATAAATTAAGCCCCGGCCCGGCTAATAGTAAGTACGTAATCTATCTCCATTGGTTGTGTGTTACTTTCTGATAATTTTTTATCTTTCAGGTTAGTTTACGTTCTTTTAAGGGTGTTTGGGATTGCTTATTCAAACAAACACGGATCTGCTTGTTGTATTTCTAAAAGCACTTTTGAGTGTTTAAAAGGGTTTATGCTTATTTGGAGGCGAATAAACTATTTCTAGCAAGCAGAAATGATTTTTGTGTTAGATCAAAATTACAAGCTTACCTTTGGACTTTAGTATGAATAAGTTGTAGCTGATGAATGATATTAAGCATAAATAAGCCCCCAAATGCATGCCTTTTGGACATTATACATTTTTTGTTGTTGAAAGTGATGGATGATGCATGTGTACCCGCCCACTATACTATCTTGTTTCTGTTTCTGTTTCTAGCCTTGAGAATTGAGGTGTTGAGGAAGAGCATATTATATTATACTGGTGTTTGCTTCATTTCTTAATTTCCTTGGATATATAACTTAACAATAATTTACTCTGAAACTTGTGTCCTATTTAGAAACATTAATAGGATGGTTTTTTTTTCATTCGCTTACAGAAGATGAAAGCCTTTTGCGAACAGGTTCACTGAAAAGACATGAGTTTGTTAATTTTTTGTCATAGTTGATTATATCTATCTCAGAAAATACATCATCAAATAATATAATATTTATTAACATCTATTGTGCATCATAAGAAAAGGTTTCTGGTAATGTTTCCAAGCATGGATTAGCAGCATTTCCTTGATTATTGTCATTGTTATTGTTTACAAGTTGCAATAACTTATTAATTAATATAGTTTAATTAATAGATAGTTAATTAACAAGCTATATACAACACCGAACACTACAAGAAAAGCCAACTAAGGGGACAAAGTCAACAGCGACGACCTAAAGTCGTTCCTATAGAGTAGGCTATAGCGACGACATGTCGTCGCTATAGCTTAAAAGCACTTTTTCAGTTTTTTAAGCTATAGCGACGACATGTCGTCGCTATAGGTGAAGGTGAAAAGGGCGCCTTTGACCAATTAATTGGCGGTATAAAGACAAACCTACTTTTCGCAGAGCATTTAATGTCGTCGCTATAGGCTGGAATAAAGACAAACCTACTTTTCGCAGAGCATTTAATGCGCGCGTCAGTTTCGATGTTGACCTATAGGGACGACATGTCGTCGCTATAGGGTTAATATACTCAAATCAAAAACATGAATCTGGTTGTTTGAAAACGGAAAAGAAATATAAACTAGATTTCCAAATTCAAAAACCAAAAGCTCATTCTTAATTAAACATTTACGAAAACTAAATAAGCTTCATCTGGATACACAAATTCAAACAATCAACAATCAAATTTAAATACTTAATACACAAATCCAAATAATGAACAACCAAATCCAAATGACAAACACTCAAATCCAAATAATAATATTTTAATATTTTAATTCCAAAAATACCCTCCTACATAATACTTTAATAATAATATTACATTAACACCACAAACAATTTTACATTAATACCAATAACAATTTAAATAATCATATTTTATTGACCAATAATATTTGCTTAATTGAAAATATAGTTTTTTAACCGGCGGGCTAACAACGGTCTAACTGGGATGCGGTTGGTTTAGTTGGATGTTTTCTTATTATTATCAAAATTTTCGTAATATTAGGTTTTTTACGTTGTGTGTCTAATTTTACAGTCGTGTTACTTAAGAATGCGGTTACTTTTACAATAAAGTTTGATTTATTGTTTTTGAAAATATTGATAGCCGTTCTTACCGTTTTATTTTCGTGTTTTGATATTCGTGATGATACCATCACCGTTATGATCGAATAGTCATATTAACGATATGACTTACCCTTTTTTCGTATATTGTGTGATGCAAGTTTTAGTCAATTTTTATTTTTTTACTATTATTTTAAAAAAAAATTGTGTTAAAATTTTACGACACAATGACAAATTTATGTAATCTTAGTTTGATTTTGGGGAATCATGTTTTTATCATGTTAAATAAGAGGTACCGATGCAACGCGCGGAAGATAACCCTAGTTATATACATGAAACCAACAAAGGGTAATTGTTTATTTTTTCAATTTCAGCATTTAACCAAACTTCTTTGTCTACTTTGACTTCAAGATTTAAGGGCTCAATTTGTTTGAGTTTCTGAGTTTTCAAGATTAATAATTTATGATCTGCTTTAAAAGATTATCTCTGACCTTTAATATATTTTCCTTTCTTTTATAAAAAGGTTCTAATTATTGAAGATACATGAAATCTTCTCTAGCATTATAAACTAGTTATTATAATATTATTTTAAAGGAAAATTATTATTGACTAAATACTCCTGGTACGACACCAAGGGGGTTAAAAATGGAGCGAGTGTATCATTTGAGGTTGAATTTGATAACTTTTTTATTATTAAATATATTAATTTATTTATTTAACTCGTGTTTTGATAAATGAAACCGTACAAGATTTTTGAAATATTAAGGGAAAAAAAAACAAATTTCAAAGATAACTATTTTGATAAAGAGAATTCACAAGGGCACCACAACTTTATGTTAGGACCGAATAGAGGGAAAAAAAAGTGTACCTTGTGTAATATGTGGATGTAATTTATCAATAAATATGCTACGCAAGTATTATTGGAATATTTCTGGAAATTTATTTATTTCCTTTTGAAAAAGAAAATTGAATTTGTGTGGGAATGACGTATGCGCGTTGCTGTTACTAGGAGCATTCTCATGTATGTCATCTCATGCGTCATGTCATGTATGCTCACATCTAAATAAATCATATGAAGCCCTTTATCTATCACCAATGTTGTAAACAAATCAACTCCCATTGCAATTATTACATTTTACCCCCTCCTTCTTACAACAACACCAATAATCTAATTCTAAGTTTATGTGACATCTTTTACCAAGTAAACTGCCCCTCGTCTTGTAACACGTTTACACCTAATAGTATTTTATGTTTTACCTTATCAAGTGAAAATAATCAACCTTCTTTTAGTCTCGTGGTTAAATAGAAATTATTTTCTCATATCTCTAGTGATGTTCTTGGCACCAAGAGAATTATGGCCTTTACTAATCAATTTTAGAAATTGAATCTATATAGATGAGATCAATCATATCCTACAAATAATAAATGATTCCAAATAAATGTCACATGCCATTCTCACATCCACTTTCTTATTTGATTTAAATGTAATTAAATAAAAACATTCTTTTATTTATAAAATTACTAGCTTATTGATCCCGTGTATTACACGGGTTGAATCATAAAATTATATTATATACTATGAATTACCATTAAGATATAAAAATTGTAAAATAAAATTTTTACGATTCATCTTTAATCTATACATGTTTACGACAACTACATTTTACGCCGGGATGACAACTATTGTCGCATAGTCACATGCATGCAAGCATATATGAGTTTTGATATATTGTATAATTATAATCATTATTCTTTCTTTAATTAAAATTTAAAATTTTTGTGTTGATTATCTTGATAATTTAATTTGAAAATTTTTTTAATTTCAAAATTATTAATCAAAAATGAAAAATGTTTGATATGATTAAATCTTTATTAGTATTTAACAAAAATTAATATCATCTTTTTAAATTAGGAAGTTTGACTAATTTTATTAAATTTAATTTATTTTAAAATATTAAGGATTAACATTATGGTGACAAGTGGCATCAATTGCAATTTGTCCAATCATTTATTGACATGTGACATGTAATTTAACCTAGTAATGACAAGTGGCGGAGTGTTATTCTTTTATTATATAGTATAGATATTTAAGGAATGTTTGATTAAAATCTTTTTCTAATTAATTTAGTATTATGTTAAATTTTATTAATACTATTTTTTTTATAGAACAAAGCCATGTATTTTGTTTTATTTTAAATTGAAACAAAGTTTGTTATTTTTCAAATATTAATTCTATTAACAATTTATTACAAGAATTATTAGTTCATAACAACTTTTTTAATTTTTGAAATTCATAATATAAGCATAAACACAATAAAAAAAATTAATTTCAAATAAAATTAAAAAATGTGACGTAAAAAATGTTAAAGATTTAAATCACAATTATACTTTTATTTCATATTGTTTTATGTAATAAAATTCTTTTAATTATGTACTTCAAAACATCATAAAGTTGCATAATTTTTATTTTTAAACTCGTGTAATACACGGGCCTATAACCTAGTCTAAAAATATATGACGCCAAAAAGCGAAAGAGATTGACATCATATGGTTGAGAAAAGCTAGTGAAAGTTGTAATTTTAGATTGGTGAAAGAAATCAGTCATTTAACTATAAACAATTTTTTTTAGACCGATCTTAATACTATTGGAGGATCAGTGAACCATTTATATATATGTTTGTGGGTGTAAAGCTCAGTTTCATGATGATGTTTAATGAAAAGAAACATCTTGCATGGTTAAAAAAATAAAAAACTTGTCAGCATCCACAACCTTATTTCCATTTATCAAAATTTTCACCTATTCAAAATCTAATCTCATAAATAATCAAGAGATAATGAAACGAGTTTAGATTCTTGAAAACCCAAATCAAGAACTATAAAATCATGAGAAAAATCTAAAATCAAATTACTTCTTTTGAATAAAATAAATAACCGATAACAAATTACATGAATATTGAACTACTCCTAAAATCAAATAAAATAATAACCAATAAAGAAAAAAAAATATCTGAAGAACAATCATCTCATTTTAATTCAACACTCTAATTTATTAGACTTCGCTACTATAAACGTTAAGGATTGTAGTTCGTCCTTCACTTCCCCATATGCATTAACCCTTCACCAATAACATTGTCTTCATCATAATTCATATGTGGTCAAACCTAGAGAACAATAAAACATGTAATTTCATATAAGATTTAACGAAACCAATATTTTTCTACATCAAAAAGCCAGTTTTTGGTTTTAACTTAACAACAAGGATATGTGAATTTAATTTCGTATTTTTATAGCATATGAGCGTAGCCTTAACAAACGAACAATAACGCACCACGAAAATATTGATTTTATAGTCATAAAATGTGTGTTGGTGGATGTAATATATACGTGTGGTTAAAAATGAAAGAGATAACTTTACCTTTAAAATATTTTAATACAAATAATCTTATCATGATACCTTCTGCACATGGTTATTAGCTGATCATGATTTGATAAAGTAACAAAAAAAAAATCATTTCCTACCAACAACACAATATATCTCCATCATAAAGGAAGGAGGTTATGTTTTAGAACCAAACCGGTTAAAATCGTTAATTATTTAAATTAAATAACTGGAGAACCTGAAGGGTACCAAAGTGTACACTTGTAATCTGCAGAGAGAGATTATATTATAAAACTTTAAAAGTTAACACGTGAGTCAAATAACGCGACTTTTGGAGGCTTATAAATAGGTCAGCTTGGCTCCCAAGTTTTTTCAATTTTACCCGATCGACATGTGTCCCACCGGAAATTCAAATTCCCTCCCACCGGCGGCAGGCTTACGATCGGCATTCGAGATCCTTGACGTTGACCGTGATGGAAAAATCAGCCACGAAGATCTGAAGATATTTTACGCTGACGCAGGGGAGGAGATGATCGGGACGATGATGAAGGTCGCCGATTCGAACAATGACGGTTTCGTGGAATACGAGGAGTTTGAGAAAGTTGTGAGGAGCAATAGCAGCGGCCTGATGGAGGATTTGTTTAATGATATGGACAGAGACGGTGACGGAAAGGTAGGTTACGGAGATCTCAGGAGTTATCTTAGTTACGCCGGAATCCAAGTTAACGACGATGATATCGAGGCGATGCTCCGTTTAGGTACCGGAGATGACAACGGCGTCACGTTCCAAGGATTTCTTAAAATATTGGCTATTTAATTTAATTTAATTTGCTTTTTTTTTTTTTTTTCCCTAATGTGGGTTGACCGTTGACATATGTTTTGATTCTTTTTGGATTTTGTTGTTATTCGTATGAATTGAAGATGTCACATGGTGATATGATTTTGAATTTAGATTGTGATTTGGAAATTGAGTACAAATGATATCAAGCATTTGATGTGTTATCGTATAATAGCACTAATAATACTAAAATTTTCCAAATGTTCATTTATTGAAATCCATTGAAGTAGTAGTTTCTTCAAGTGGCAGATATTAAAAGTTTTAAAAGGGGAATTACGATACTCATAATATATGTTAATTTTTTTAAGCTGGAGGGATGAAACTAGGCCTGTAAACGAACCGAACGAACACGAACATAAGCATGTTCGTGTTCGTTCATTTAAACTTAACTGAACACGAACACATTAACGAACATGAATTTTGTGTTCGTGTTTGTTCGTTAAGAAAATGAATATGTTCGTGTCCGTTCGTTAATAAATTAAACGAACTGTTTGTTAACATAAATGAATACAAAAGAATTAAAATAAACGAACAAACATAAATGGACATTTTTTTAACACAATTGAACAATCATAAACGAACATAATTAAACAAGTATAAACAATCACAAACGACAATCTCTTAAATGTAAATACATATCATTCGTAAATTAGTCAGTTAACCGAACAAAAACTAACATTACATAGTTAACGAACATAAACGAACACAAATAAACGAATGTAAATAAACGAACATAACCGAACTGTTCATTAACATAAATAAACGAACACAAATTTTATGTTCATGTCCGTTCATTTATTAAATAAACAAACATAAACGAACTTCTTACCGAACAGTTCATGAATTGTTCGGTTCGTTTACAGGCCTATGCGAAACCACTATTTTTAACTAAAAATAACATTTCGGCCAAAAAATTAACATTGTTAATAAAAAAGAGATTGCCTCGCCATTGGTTTGTTCATTTCATCAAATATTCTCATATAATTGTCACTCTTTAACAAGTGTCAACTGATGTCTGTTTGTATAACACGTCAATTAAAAGACGCCACATGATATACATATAGATGTTGACACTCCAACTCTCTTGTACAACGTCTTCAATATAAACATTGTATTAGAAGTGTCGATGACTATAAACATTATTTTTTTATTTTTTTGAATAAGTAAAGTTGCCTACGACCCTTTAACTATTTCCATGTACATACAAGGGCAACCGGTATACGTATGGGCAGTTATTATATACTTATATTTTAATTTTTTGTTTTTTAACAACCCAAAATTATCACATTTTTACACACACATGTATTTAACAAACTTTCATAGTTCGTTATTCTCATGTATAAATAATTTATTCTCATACCAGTTGGAAAAACATCTAAGGGGATGCTATTAAAATGGAGACGTTTTGAAAAACATTCACGAAAACCCATCGGAATGCCCACCAGATGAAAGGAGGCAAGAATACCGATAACATATGGAGATGAGTGATCCAAATAATGAGTCTGATAGCTGGTTCAAAAAAGTTGTTGAATTCTTAACAGAGGCGGTGCTCCTTTCTGTTATTCGGGTGTGTTCTTTATTATGGTATAGCTTGACAAGCGTTTTTTGGATACTATACAAAGATATTGCTATAACGGAGGAAATTAACACACTATAACCCAAAAGGCATAATAAAACATGTAAACAACACAACAGTCACCAATTCCTTTCAAATGCTCAATACCAAAATTAATATCAGTAATTAGTCTACCAAAAATCAATAACATCATGAACAACAAATTCAAGCCAATGTACATAAAACCCTCTACCTATTATGCCACTACTCCAGAAAAACAAATCCGCAAAACAACAATCAAAACCAAACACCACCTCTAAAAAAAATTAAAAGACGTGTAATGCATCTTGACAGTGGCATTGACGTTATTAAGCATATAAAGTTGCGAGCTAAATAGTTAAACACATATTGCTATACTACATTTGAAAAGACTTGTATAAAAAGTTTGTTGTTTTAGAATAATTTAGCATGATATAATATTTTGTTTGTTTCGAAAGTATGATATGAATTTAATAAGATAAAAATACGCGAAAATTACATACCAAGAGTAGTGAGATATGTGATGACTTATTTTTTTTTATTAGTATATTAATATAATCAATACAATTTATCTATCTTATATAATAAACAAAAGTTTTTAGTTAACATATGTCATGCAATGAAGCATGTTTTACTTTATTTTACCACCTTTGAAGCATTAAGTTATTTATTAAGATTAATAATTAATAAATTTGACCAATTATTATGTTAATTTATT
Organism: Mikania micrantha; assembly: GCA_009363875.1. NCBI lineage: Eukaryota > Viridiplantae > Streptophyta > Magnoliopsida > Asterales > Asteraceae > Mikania > Mikania micrantha. Next base: position 43,722,503 of record CM018686.1, read on the forward strand.
CTCATTGATGTTATAAATTATATATATAAATCTTATCTTATCTTACTATACTAATAAAAGAAAATAAATGTTGCCACTTGTCATAATATTAGAACACTAATGCCAAATGCCAATTTCCTATTAAATTTATTTAATTCTCTCTTATTAAATAATTATATTCTTTTTCTAATTAAATAATTATAATACTACTAATTATATTCTCTTTCTAATTAATTAGATAACTATAGTACTACTAACTAATAATATTATTTATTTTTTGTTTCAAAAACATTTAAAAAATGTTATAAGATATGAAATTTTTTTATATTGTTTTTTTTTGAAATAAGAAAAAAAATATTTTTAGAATGTCAAAGTTATATAAGAAAAAATTTTTCTAAAACAATGATTTTTTTTGTATAAAAAATAAAATAAACTATGATGCAGATTTTTAAACAATAAGATATTTATAGTCCAATGTCATTTTTTAATATATTTAAAAAAACAAAGTAAAAAAGTGATAGACAAAGTTACGCTTTTTGTCCTTATGTTTAACATTATTTTTTAATTCAGTCGTTAAATTTTAATAATTACATAAATTATATTATACATTATTTATTTATAGAAGTTAGCCTTTGATAGAACACATTATGAAGTTTATTATCAGTTAGTAGAAATATATAACTGTTAAAAATCAAAAGATTACATATCATTTGTATAGTTATTATAGTTTTTAATTATTGTTTTATTAGTCAAAGCATTCATTAATACGTAAATTAATCATTTTATCTTAAAAAATACTTTTACAATTATTAAATTTTTATTATTAATTATTTAATATTTTATATCAAATCCGTGTAATACACGAGGTAATAATCTAGTAAATAATAAAACCATAAAAGCTACTATTTAAGGTTATAATCATCATTAAGTTAAAATTATGTCAGTTATGCATTCAGAAAAGAAATAACGATAGTCATTATTTTTTATAAGTGATTTCCGAAAATTTTAAAATACTTAACTTGATTGAATGATTTAAATGTTAAAAGATAACATGTAAAATAATAATAGAAAAATGATAATAAATAATCCAGTTTTAATTCTTTTTTATGTATGTATGAGTATTAATTGCAATTTGGTTCATTTAACTATGCCAAAAAATATTTAAAGAACAAATTATACTTTAAATCTATCAATTACATAAAAAGGTTAAATTTCAGTTAAAAAAATAATTTAAAAGATAATTTAACAAAATATATAATTATCACAGTAAAATTTATTTCCTTAAAAATATATTTTAACAAGTATATGTGTTAAGAAACTATACTATCATATTAAAATTTATTTAAGTATGTAATACACAAATTTATTCAACTAATGAATTTCACATGTTTTATATAGACATAATTTTTTTTATTACAAAGTATATAACATTTTATTTATTCCCCACATGTAAACACATAGGATTTAACCTAGTATATTAATCTATCTATCTACTATATATATAATATTTCATTCATATAATCTCTTGAACATATTAGATAAGAGGATTTCAATTCAATTTTAAATGGTATCTTTTGTAAAAGTAATTAATATCAGTAGTGGATCCAGGAATTTTTTTCATTGGGTTCACTATTTTCAGACGTTTCAATTGAATAAAACCGGACAAAAAAAATCCGAGTCGGGTTGACGGTTTGGGTCTTGTAATGTTCATGACATAAAAACAGTGTGATATACTAAGTCAATGATTAAAAATAAGAAACATTGTTATTAAAGAGCTCGGAGATACATAGTGCACTTTCGTTTAAGATTTTTGAGCTCTGAATCAAGTGGAAGTCAAGGGGGTCACAAGCCCTTTGGGTCCAAAGTGGCGATCTCCCTGGCTAGTTTGCAGGCATGGGTTAGGGGGGCAGCACCCCTCGTAGTGTTCGGGGCAACACCCCAAAACCTAAACGAATTTTGCTAAGTTTATATGACCAAATTAACTTGACCAGAGGGTTTAACCACCAATAAATACCATTTTGCTTGCCAAGTTTATATGACAAAAAATGATTTTAACACGATCGAATAGAAATTTAAGCATTGATTTTCGAAATTTTTTTAACAAATAGCACTTATCTCAATCAAGTTAACAAATGTGAAAATTACATTAAGGATTCACTCTTAAAAATCTTTATAGGTTCACCTTACCTTTGGGGCAAAATCATACTCAGAATTTACCCCTAAAATATTAATGGGTTCACCCTATTGTTTAACTCTTTCGACAAAATTTTTTCCTACTAACGAGTTGAAACGCGGTGGGTTCCCGTGAACCCACTCCCTTCAACCTAGATCCGCCCTTGATTAATATAATCTAATCATAATCAATAGTAGGTTTTTTAATGAACAACTATATCTTTTACACAGATAACTGAGTGTTGTTTTATTGGGAGTAAAAAACAGAGATGATCTAAAACTTTTAATTTTTGATAAAAACGGTAATGCTATTAACATGATGTCCAATCTTGTATACAAATAAGTATTTAAAGATTATAATATATTATCTGATTCATCATAAGTTTGTTTACTTAACACTTAGTTTCCGAGTTTATTAAAGAAGAGAACCAGAAAAGGAAAAGAATAGAAAAGAAAGGAAAGGAAATGAGAAGAAATGAAGAGAAAGGAATGAAGTTCTTTCCTTCCATTTCTTTCTAAATCGGAAGGAAAGAAAAACTAGGGAATTTTGTTTAGTTTTCCGTCCACTTCTCTTTTTTTCCCTCCTTAAATGAAACCCAGAAACACGAGGTGTGTTATTTTCCTTTCTTTACATTTCCTTTATTTTCTCTAGTTAATGAACTTTAATGAACGTAGGTTAAACTCGTATAATATGCAAAGAATTTGTATGACAAGCGTCTAAGTAGAGCAGCAGTTTCATATAATGAAATGAAATTTGATAGCGATAATTGGAACTTGGTGAGTCAACAAAGATTAGACTAGATTGGCCATCAGATCAGATCAGATCTGAACTCAAATTTTGTGTCGGTGGGTTCACTTGGTTAGGTTAGGTTCGGTTAGGGAGGGGTATGCATTGCTCATTGCCCCTTTAGACAACGGACTCACTCGCTCCGATCAAGATGGTGATCACTGGCCCTTTGACGCCTGGCCAGGTCAGTCATCCATGTCGGTTCAGTAGTTTTCTTTTCAATTGCACCGTCTGATGATTGTCTCTAGATTTGGGAATACTGCGTTTTTATCTGTTTTTTTTTAACGTTTTTCTCAAGTGTAATGCCATCGATTACGGAATAATCGAAGTTTCTTATAGGTCACAAACTTTGTTTGCTGCTAGATTTCTACACCAATACCTCATGAAATGTTCTTTTCTGTTGAATACACTTATTTGATATGATGTTTTAGTATAATATTCTGCTTTTTTGCCAAGATTCATTATTTTTTTATCCCCTGCTATGGAGGATAAAAGTAATTCATGTAATGTGGATTTAGCGTTTGACACCCTGATTGTTGTTGGGATTTTCATGAGCTATAGTGGGAACCTTGTTCTTAGGCAATGGAGTAACAGAAGTGATTACAGTCTTACTGGTTCTAGAGAATAATTAAATAGTCAGTTGCAATTTTTTCATATTAGATTCATTCATATAGAAGGTGTATATATCAATTAAATCATTTTATTGTATAAAGACTAACATGTTATGCATTGATTTTTAAATTCATTAGAATTTACTGATATGGTATATAGGCATCTCCAGACCTCCTTGGTATAATGATATCCACACATTATCAACTGACATTAATGGTCGTTTCATCCCTGCTTAAATAGGCTCTTTTGAAGAATTTATGCTTCCTTTTCCTGGTTTTGCATTTTGCAGGTGTCATTTTTAATTGGAATTATCCCAGTCTGTGTTGCTTGGTTATATTCAGAGTTCTTGGAATACAAGAAAACTGCCGCATCCTTAAAAACGTGAGTTAAAACTTAATTATTTTCTGTCCCCTGTTCTCTCCACATTAAGAGCTTCTGAGATAGTGGAGCGAGTTGTTTTTTGTTCACAACTATCATGCAATGCAAGTCATATTTTCAGATAATATTTCTGTATGATTATGTTTTTTATGTTGCCCCCCTAAGAAAATTGATTGTATGCCTTAATAATCTAGTATTGTTTCTTTATTTAATAGCTAATTTTTAGTGGCAGAGATTCTGATATCAACTTGGTTGAGTTGGAAAATGATACCGTAAAAGATGATGATAGAGCTGTTTTACTGGAAGGAGGTGGTCTGGAGTTGGCATCTCCTAGAAGCCATAGTTCATCTATAGCATCTCCAGTAGTCAGGTTTTTCGATCCTCCTGTTGTTTTTGTTATTTTCTTTGAATATCATTTAGTCATGGTCACGAACTTGTGCAATCTTTTCTTACTAGGCTAATTACTATGGATGAATTGTTCTTGCTTGAGAATCGTTTGACACTGAGAGCCTTGTAAGTGATTAATCAAAATTTCGCATCTCAAGTTAAATTGAACAACCTGTAATGCTCTTTTTTACTCTCGTTCTCCAGATCGGAGTTTGGCATCATAATGTTCTACTTCTACTTATGTGACCGAACAAACTTCTTTGGCGATTCTAAGAAGGTCTTAGTTAATGAAATTTCATTTTGATTGGGTTAGATCTTATGTTAGTTTATAATTCATATTCAAGACTTTACTGTGTTTGAAGCTGGGAAATTTTTTCTGTTTTTTACATTCCCACCACCAATTTCTATTTTTGTTTTGTTGCCTCAGCCGTTACGTGTATTTGCAGAGTTACAGTCGGGATCTTTTCTTGTTTCTTTATTTCCTTCTCATCATTGTATCAGCAATTACCTCTTTCAAGATACATCATGATAAGTCACCTTTCTCTGGGAAATCCATTCTCTATCTAAACAGACATCAAACTGAGGAATGGAAAGGTTGGATGCAGGTTTGTCTTCTTTTGGATATTCATATTCTGTCCACATATAATAAGGCACTTTGTTCATGTTATCTGACTGTTGATCATTTAACTACAGGTTTTGTTTTTACTGTACCACTACTTTGCAGCAACAGAAATATACAATGCCATACGCATTTTTATTGCTGCTTATGTCTGGATGACTGGGTTTGGCAACTTCTCTTATTACTACATCCGTAAAGATTTCAGCCTTGCAAGGTTTGCTCAGGTACATATTTAACTTATGCATATCAACTTTTTTAAACTATTGTGTGTGATAATTAAGTGTGCTAATAAATTACTGTTTGACAGATGATGTGGCGGCTCAACTTCCTAGTGTTGTTCTGTTGTGTTGTCCTTAACAACAGTTATATGTTGTACTACATATGCCCCATGCACACCCTTTTCACCCTCATGGTCTATGGGGCACTTGGTATTTTCAACAAATACAATGAAAATGGAAAGGTCATTGCTGCAAAATTTGCAGCTTGTTTCTTGACAGTTATTCTGATATGGGAAGTACCTGGAGTGTTTGAATTTGTTTGGGCCCCATTCACTTTTCTTGTTGGTATGTATTTACTGTTTCTAAACTCGTATTATTAACAAATGGTAAGGTGAAGTGATGTATACTTATGTATGCGCGCTCGCGTGCGCATGCGCGGGTGTGTGAGTAAGAATTAATATTAGTTGAGAGCCAAAAGTACCATTTATAGCCACAAGTTTTTTTTTATTTTAAAATTGAAATAGAAGGAAGTTACTTTTATGTTTTTAAATCATGTCGCTAGAAATGGTTCTTTTTAGTTCTTTACAATTTTCTGGCTCTCATTTGAATGCATCATCCCTGCGTGCGTTTGTGTATATATATGTATGTATGTGTGTGCATAATATGTATGTTTGTATGTATGTCAGGATACACTGATCCTTCAAAGCCAAACATCAATGTTATGCATGAATGGCATTTTCGGTCTGGTCTTGATCGCTACATATGGATTATAGGAATGCTGTATGCTTACTACCACCCAACTGTAAGGGCCATCAATCAAGATGGATTATATGTGTGCGTGTGACTCTGCTTAACTTCTTATTTGGTACCATAGGTTGAGAGGTGGATGGAAAAACTGGAGGAAGCAGAGGTTAAACATAGAATATCAATCAAGATGTTTGTTGTGATAGTATCCACGATGGTATTTCTTTCTTTTTTTGTGTCCAAAATCTGGTTTCCAGTCGGTTTCTTTATTGATAATTCTTGAGTTTTGTATATGTATCTTAGGTTGGTTACCTGTGGCTGGAGTATATATACAAGCTTCCGAAAATAACATACAATAAGTACCATCCTTACACTTCCTGGATCCCCATCACGTATGTGTGCTCATCAAGTGCTGTCGCTGTTTTATTTACTTTATTTTTTATACTATTTAACTTGTGTGTGTATATATATTTTTTGCTTATAGTGTGTATATAAGCCTTCGGAATGTCACCCAATATTTTCGTAGCTACACCCTGACACTCTTTGCGTAAGTACCAGTTCTTCCATTTTAATAGTATAAAAATAATTAAGTGTATTATCGCTTGAGCTTTAATGTGACTTTCTTTTATTCTTTAGATGGCTTGGAAAAATCACTTTGGAGACCTATATCTCTCAGATTCATATATGGCTCAGGTATGTTGCCTGATGCTTAATATTTTTGCAAGTTCTATCTTTCAATATTGTGTAATAATCTTATTTGAGGATTTGCTGTTTTGCATGGCAAATTATCGTCTTGCAGATCAGGAGTTCCAGATGGTCAGCCGAAACTGTTGCTGTCTCTGGTTCCCGACTACCCAATGTTGAATTTTATGCTTACAACCTCCATATATGTTGCGGTAAACAAGTTTGATGGTTTGTGGAGAAAACTCATTTATAAGTGGGGTGAAATTTGACTGGCTGGTGTGGTTGCAGGTGTCATACAGGCTGTTTGAACTGACAAATACTCTGAAGATTGCTTTTGTGCCTAGTAAAGATGATAAGAGGCTCATGTACAATGTGATAACAGCACTAGTCTTGTCAACTGTCATCTACACCTTATCGTTTATACTTCTAAAGTTGCCGCAGGTAACGGTAAGAATTTCCCTTCAAAAGTTTGTCCAGAAACTAAGGGTTAAATTTTAATAAATAAAAAAAAAAAACATTTAAACATTTATATTTAGTTATCATGCCTCCTCATTTGATTAAACATGTCAGGTAATTTGAATGCATAGCTGCATCTGCATAAGGAAGATGGTTAGTTTGCAGCTACTGATTCATTCTGTATCCACAGGTGTGAAGATGCATAGTATAGTATATTATGCAGCAAGTGCTACGGCTCCTTCATCATTTTCAAGATTAAGAGTCGTATTTTCAGGTTGATATCGTATATAAACCAGATGGAATGTGTAATTGATACAAATTTAATAGTGAACTAGTTTGTCCATTGTATTTGAAACACACACACGCCATTCTATTAAGAAATATATATATATATAGGGAGTGGAATTTTTGATAACCCTTAAATATTATTACAACCCATTAACTCCATCTCATTGAATCTAACTTTTGATCTAATGGTTGATATTATTTACACATTAAAAAAATATTTTATATTTGGTTTGAATGAGAAAAGGGCATGATAGTCATTTTACCTGTGTAAGTTTACCCCCCATCTTTTTTAAACATTATTAACTTTTTTATAATATATTATTTTTAAAAAAAAATTGCACCATTATATTCGTCTCATTTTTCTCTTTAATTTCGTTATAGTCTCGACTATATTTTTTTGCTTTTTTTAGATGCCCTATATTTACATCATTGTAAGGAGGTTAAAGATTACAAATTTATTTGAAAATTTTTCTAACAATGGTAAATTACAGTATTGTAATTTTTTCTTTTATTCTGTTTTAATCTAAACTAGTTTTTTAATTTTTTTTTTCAAATATCTCGCTTTACATCGATGTAACGAAAATAACATAACAAATTATTTTAATTTTTTTTCTAGCAACGGTAAATTAAAGTGTTACATCACTGTAAATAATGTAAAAAATAAGTTATATCTCTGTAAAATAATGTGTTACATCACTGTAAATAATAAGTTACATCACTGTAAATTACGTCAATGTAAATTACATCACTGTAATTTATCATTGTTAGAAAAAAATTCAAATAAAGTTGTTATTTTTAAACTCATTACAATGATGTAAATATAGGCATTTAAAAAAAATTAAAAAAAATGGTCGAGACTCTAACGGAATTAAAGAGAAAAATGAGACGAATATAATGGTGCAATTTTTTAAAAAAAATAATATATTATAAAAAAGTTATAAATGTTTTAAAAAGATGGGGGGTAAACTTACATATGGTTAATTGACTATCATGCCCTTTTAAATATTTTAATATAAAGCTTATGTGTAACTTTGTTATTGGCTTAAATGGGTTATGTAGTTGTAGAAAAAAAGAGGGTTATTTTTTATACCTTGCCCTATATATATATATATATATATATATATATATATATATATATATAGTATAAGGTTTGGCTAAAAAGTTTTAAAACCATGAGAAGTGTGAGAAGAGATCTCAACCATTAGATCAATTGGTTTTGTGGTTGAGATTAATTTAGTGGTATTTTCGTAAATAGTTATAAGTTAAAACCATCAGTAGGGGTAGAATGGGAAGATCTAGCCAAAAACCTGCACATGCAAGTCACATGCATTTTCCTCCATCTTTTTTAAACGTTCATAACTTTTTTATACGTTAGTATTTTTTTAAAAAAAATTACACCATAAAATCGAGCATTTTTTTATTTTTCTAATGAATATAATATTAGTATATTTTTTAAAATTAAAATAACAACCTAAAATGAGTTTTACGAACCATATGTTTATGGTGTTTTTCCAATATATACAAAACTGATCTTTTATGGTGTTTTTTACACATATGTATGTTTTACGGTGTTTTCAAAGATATTTTATGGTGTTTATGATGTTAACATTTTATGTATTTTTTGGTGTTTGCGTATTAATAAAACTAAAAGAGGGCATTTTTTGGTGTTTTTGAAAACGAAAAACACCATAAACACCTAAGTTTGTAAGTGGTGTTTTTAACTTAGTTTATGATGTTTTTTCGAGATATTTTATTGTTTATTGCGTTTTTTCAAGATATGTTATTGTGTTTATGGTGTTAACATTTTATGGTGTTTTTGTGTTCGGATATTCATGAAACTAAGACCAGGCATTTTTATGGTGTTTTTGAATACTAAAAACACCATAAATCGCTATATTTCATAAACATTTGAAAAACACCATAACAAAAACACCTGGTTCATAAACATTTTATACATGACGTTTTAAACTTAAATGTGTAAAAACACAAAGTTTAGAACGACATGTTTTTTAGTTTTCAAAAACGCCATAAAACACAATGTGTAAAATTATACAGTCCAAAAACACCATGAATAAAATTACCGTTCAAAAACACCATAAATAAAATTACAGTTCAAAAACACCATAAATAAAATTACATTTCAAAAACACCATAAATAAAATTACATTTCAAAAACACCATAAATAAAATTACAGTTCAAAAACTCCATAAAATGTTTGTGAAAATTACACTATACAGAAACACCATAAAACGTCATGTGTAAATGACGCAATTAAAAAACGTTGTGTTTTGTTTATGTTCAAAACACCATAAAACGTCTAGTTTCACAAACAATATGAAAACACCATAAAAACGCACAAGTTTCAAGAACAATCAGGTTTGTTCTTTTTCTATTGTTAAATATAACAATATTATACTCGTTAGAAAGGTAAAGAAATTTGTGATTTTATGGTGTAATTTTTTTAAAAAAAATTTAACGTATAAAATAGTTACATACGTTTAAAAAATTTGGTGGAATTAACATGTGACTTGCATGTGCAGCCTCCATTTATGTGTTGACGTTTATACCCTTTACCCTAAAATACACGTGTCACATTCTCGTGACTTCTCACACTTCTCATGGTTTTTTGCCTTCTTAGAATATCCCTCCCCTATATATATAAATATATATAGTTTGGCTAGAAAGTCTAAAACCATGAGAAGTGTGAAAAGTAATCTCAGCCCTATACGTGTATTTTCATAAGTTATCAAGATATGGGTATAAACGTAATTTCGTCTCATGATTGTTGGCGGTTATTTTGGGAAAATACCATTATTTTTGCTAAACAATTTTTCAAAATCCAAATCAATTACCGATTACAAGAAGAAATCACAGATTGTAATTGATTTGATGATTCCAATTTCATCTGGCGAATGCTCGTTTGGTGTTTTTTGAGGGTAACGTCGTGATGGAATCGAACACGGAAGGTTATGGTGTTTTTTAGATTGTATGGTGTTTTTCAGATTGTATGGTGTTATTTCGTATGTTTTATGCTCTGTTTTTTGATATTATGGTGTTTTTCAAATTGTATGATGTTTTTTCAGATTGTATTGTGTTTTTTGGATTGTATGGTGTTTTTGAATCCAAGTATTACAACTTATTTTGAATCAAAAGCCCTAATCACCATGATATTTTAAAATTTTATGGAGTTTTTTTTTAAATAATGCTCTGTTTTTTGATTTTATAAACATGTATGATGTTTTAATGGTGGTTAAATAATATGATGTTATTTGGCGTTTTCAGTTAGCTTCATATTTTCTGTTATGGTGTTTATATTAGCATTGACGTGATCAATTTCAAAAATAGCATAACAACTTAACAAAACACCAAGAACAACAAAGAAGATACGTAACAACAAAAACACCATACAAAATAAACGCCAAAAACACCATAAAGCCATAATCTTAATCTCCATTTAAAATGAACAAAACAACATAGACGCCATAAACTAAATCAATTTCAAAAACACCATAACAACTTAAAAGAACACCAAGAACAATAAAGAAGATATATAACAGCAAAAACACATACAAAATCAACGCCTAAAACACCAAAATAACCAAAAACATCAAAAACACCACATTGAGATAAATTGGGGACTTTGTTGTTTCAGTGAATAACGATCGAAGGATGACATTGGGGACTTTGGTGTTTTCGTCGATGTGTAAAATCAATGTTAAAGGCGACTTTTACGGAATTGAGATAAATTGGGGAGCTTAGTTTTAATTCAAAAAACACCAAATTACTATTATGCTCATCCCGTGACTTTCAAACGCCACACTATTTACAGAAATGCTCATCTAGTGACTGTCAACACCACTCACCACCACCTGAAGCTATCAAGAGCTATTCTTGAACCTTGTTGAAGACTTAGAGCCAAGAGGAGCTTGGGGGAGCTAACCACCATCACCATCATCTCTATTGAAGCTGTGGAATCATTATCAACAACCTCCAGAACCTATTACCATCTGATCTAACTCCATTTCAGCTTCATCTAGCCCTCTTGTTCTTTGTCAGGTAGTTTCTATGGCTAATCTTGTATTTACACACACATGCAACCACTAAAACACACATGAAACACCAAAGATGATGCATGCACGAAATTTTGTGCTTGTTTTTATGTGATTGAAGCTTTAATCTACTGATTTGAATTATTAGAATCATCCGGTAGAAGTATTATTTCTACTTGGTGATGATTTGTGCATGTTACTTAAAATAGTAACTTTTGTGCTATGAGATGATGTTGGATAATGATATGGACATAATAGATATGTTTAAATGTTGATTCATGACTAATGTAGGGATTATTGATGCATTAATCTAGCTAGATTTAATTAAATGGGTGGTTGTGGCATGTGTTAGTATAAATAGTAACTTTAAGAATGCAAGATGTTGCTAGTTGGTGTTCTAAGCATGATGAATGGTATCAAATGATGGTTTGGGATTGTGACTGTGCTTATTGATAGATTTATTTACTTAGGTTGATGAAATGAATGACTTTGTTAGTAAATTTCTATTCAAGGAAACTTTTAATAAGAAACTAGGTCATGCATGTTGATTTCTGACATGATTAAGTGTTTTTGACGATAATGTTGGATATTGGATGTCCGATTAACGATAAGTTCAACGTTAATATGAAATGTATGATCCAAAGAGTTACACTTTGGAAGGCAATGACTTGATGTTTAATTGTTAAACATAATATACGATCACAAACTATCGGTTTTAAGGATTTGGTGATATTATTATTTGTGAAATAATAATCGGTGAGAATTAATTATAGAGATAATTAATTCAATAAACAAATAAAGTGTTGAACTTTGTTAAAGGGTTAGTTATTAATTAATTATTAATTAATAATAGAATGATTAATTAAATATATAATGATTAATTAGTTAAACATTACCTATTTAGTGAATATTAACTAATTAATTGTTAATTAGTTAAAAGGAGATTATGGTAATTAAAATGTTTAATTACTATAGGGTTTGATTATTAACATTTAAAAGGGTTTTAATTGTAAATAACTCTTTTATAAATAAAGGGTGTGATTTCCCACTTTTGTGGATCTTGATTTTGAAAGTAACAAAACCCTAAAATCTCCTCCCACCTCTACCTTGTAGCCATTAACCTCACCACCACAATTGTGGTGTTTTGGTAACTGCCGTAAACCATCACCAGCAGGGTAGCCTAGCCGAGCCACACCCAAGCAGCAGAAGCCGCACAAGGATCCAAGCAGGCCGCATCAAGGGCAATCGGGGGTTGCAAAGGAGCCGCGCTAGGCTGAAGGGGCCGCCTCAGGCCGTGTGAGCCGTGCGGGGTAGTGCTGAGCCGCACCAAGGGCTGCGCTCAGGCCACCGACATGGGCTGTTTGCCTTAGACCGAGTCAAGCCGTGACTGTCACGAGCACCGCGCAGAACCGTGGGCTGAACCGTAAGCCGAACCGATCCAAAATCAGTTTTGGGCTTTTATAGGAGTTTCGTGGGACGAGATTCGGACTCGGGTGATCGTATTGTGTCAACTAGCGAGATTGTTGTCGATCCATCGTGTGGATTCGGAACTACTTCGTAAAAGGTCGATTTCTAAAACCCCCTATGGTTGTGTTGTTAGAATTCAATTGTTGTTTAAATTGTTTGTAACTATATTCTAATTTGGAAATTGTTTCGATTACTAATCGAAAGGTTATAAAATTTAAAAGCTCCGATGTGTTAGATCTGATTTGTCTGTTTAATCTGGTTTTGTGAAAACTGATTTAGTCAATTAATGTGATTAATTGAAATTGATTAAATGAAAAGTAACCTAAAATTCACAACAGATAACAATGGTTGTATAAACATGGTTGAGTGATTTGATTTTGATTAAAATGAATTTACGTCAAACTTTCTATTAAAGGAAACTTTAATTGGGGATTTTCGTTAAAATGCAGGAACATGTTAGTTGGTGATTGATGATTAAAAATGCTTTAATATGATAATGTTAAGGTATTAGCAAGATGATTGATGATTAAAAAATGGTAACATAGCAACTTACTAAGAACAGTAACTTTTAATTTGGGAATTTCGAGATATTAGGAATAACAGACATGTTTGTAATGATAAATGATGAAATGTGCTTTGTTCTAATGGTATGAATGTCCTTGCATGATTTTGGTGTTAAAACAAGCTAAATTAAGAAACTTACCATATTTAGTAACTTTAACCACTTAAAATGGATTATGTACCTATTTGATGACTTGTGACAATGTGCAATGTGATAACATGATCATATAGGAAAAACAAGAATGCTAGAATGTTAAAATATGATTTCATGTAAACTTACGAAAAGTAGAAACCTGCTAGAAATGGAAACTTACTATAAATAGTAAGTTATATCCATTAAACGCGACTTATGTGTTTACATACAATACATGACACTTAACACACGTTAAACAAACACTAAGAACGAAACAATTCACCAACGGGTTGTTGAGTTAAACTTGGTCAAACACGGACAAATGCAGTCAAACATGAGCAAACATAACAACTTAGAGTTGTTGAGCACGAGCACGATCACATACACAAACACGAACTTGTATATATCCTATGTGATATAGGTAACCAGTAACAAGCAAACAAGCTAACATTCGCACTCGCATAACTCAGGTGAGTTTACGACCCATTTTCTTTAACTATTTCAAGCTTTAAACTAGGGGGAGAATACATGTTATTCAAACTATTTGTACGAACATTATGTGTGTATGCTGGTTTATTGGGAACAAACATTTAAGTGTTGTGTATCGTATAAAGTCCTCACATAGCATACCATTAATGTTTAGATAGTACTATTGGGTGTGACGAACCCTACGCGCCGCCAATACTGACTGGAGGTCAGGACATGTGTAATTTCGACCAATCGCGCCATTGTTATACGAGAGACATGGCGGAGGCAGAGACGAACAATCTAGTTCGGTAGTGACACAACTGACACTAAAAGCCTCTGGCTCGGCAAACATTAATAAATAGCATGACATACGACAAACTTTGATTTTGAATACTTACCGTTTATCAAAATCTGTAAACTTACCAACTTTATGTTGACACTTGCTCTTAACATGTATTCTCCATATGAACGACACACAGATAGGACTACGCATAAGGAAACAAGCACAAAATCATACATGCATTAATACATCTTTTTAAAAACATTTATTCTTATGTTATTATGTCAAACAATAAGAATGTGGTGTATTACAATGTGATGTATTACAACTTATTTTCCGCTGCTTAAACTTATAAATTCTGCTGCTTAACAATTGAACTGTTTTGATTACTGGCAATATAACAAGTGTATTCTACAAATGCATATATATTCGTTATATATGACCAGAGCTTTGATCATGCCACATCACACCCAACGATTTGATACCGCAAGTGGTAATTTGGAAGTGTGACACCTCCCCTTTTGTACCAAATTCCATGATCTAACGTCCCTTGCAATTATCTAAGTACTCTTTTTGTAGCTGCCAAATGTGCTTTGGTAGGATTGACATAAATCGACTTACAAGATTAACCACACATTAGGCCGTATGGTTTGAATTTGATCGAATGATTGAATAACAAATCATGTAAGTTTATCTTGTATCCAACAAGTTCTTAAATAACTATATATGTAATACGTTAATGTTAATCATTTAACATAAATCATAACTTTTGTTTATTTGTTTTTTTACTATGAAGGTTTATGATTTAAATAGGAATTTTAAAATAATCATTTGACATATAATATTATTATGATAAGTATTCAAATGATTTATGAAAAATTTAAGTCCTACATAATTGTATAATATAACCTAACATATGCAAATTTTTAAATAAATAATTTTTTATTGGAAAGAAATTTTTAAATGTTTAGATTAAAAATTCTTTTATAGTTTTATAAAATTTTTACAGAAGTTCAGGTTTTAAGAAAAATATTTATCTATGTATTTATATAATTATTTTATATGATTTATTTGTTTAAACCTAAACATAATCATTTGAAACATATATAAATTAAAACATTTATATATAAATTTATAGGGGAGGGATATTCTAAGAAGACAAAAAACCATGAGAAGTGTGAGAAGCCACGAGAATGTGACACGTGTATTTTAGGGTAAAGGGTATAAACGTCAACACATAAATGGAGGCTGCACATGCAAGTCACATGTTAATTCCACCAAATTTTTTAAACGTATGTAACTATTTTATACGTTAAATTTTTTTAAAAAAAATTACACCATAAAATCACAAATTTCTTTACCTTTCTAACGAGTATAATATTGTTATATTTAACAATAGAAAAAGAACAAACCTGATTGTTCTTGAAACTTGTGCGTTTTTATGGTGTTTTCATATTGTTTGTGAAACTAGACGTTTTATAGTGTTTTGAACATAAACAGAACACAACGTTTTTTAATTGCGTCATTTACACATGACGTTTTATGGTGTTACTGTACTGTGTAATTTTCACAAACATTTTATGGTGTTTTTGAATTGTAATTTTATTTATGGTGTTTTTGAACTGCAGTTTTATTTATGGTGTTTTTGAACTGCAGTTTTATTTATGGTGTTTTTGAACTGCAGTTTTATTTATGGTGTTTTTGAACTGTAATTTTATTTATGGTGTTTTTGAACTGTAATTTTATTCATGGTGTTTTTGGACTGTATAATTTTACACATTGTGTTTTATGGCGTTTTTTAAAACTAAAAAAACATGTCGTTCTAAACTTTGTGTTTTTACACATTTAAGTTTAAAACGTCATGTATAAAATGTTTATGAAGCAGGTGTTTTTGTTATTGTGTTTTTCAAATGTTTATGAAATATAGCGATTTATGGTGTTTTTAGTATTCAAAAACACCATAAAAATGCTTGGTCTTAGTTTCATGAATATCCGAACACAAAAACACCATAAAATGTTAACACCATAAACACAATAACATATCTTGAAAAAACGCAATAAACAATAAAATATCTCGAAAAAACATCATAAACTAAGTTAAAAACACCACGTACAAACTTAGGTGTTTATGGTGTTTTTCGTTTTCAAAAACACCAAAAAATGCCCTCTTTTAGTTTTATTAATACGCAAACACCAAAAAATAACATAAAATGTTAACATCATAAACACCATAAAATATCTTTGAAAACACCGTAAAACATACATATGTGTAAAAAACACCATAAAAGATCAGTTTTGTATATATTGGAAAAACACCATAAACATATGGTTCGTAAAACTCATTTTAGGTTGTTATTTTAATTTTAAAAAATATACTAATATTATACTCATTAGAAAGATAAAAAAATGCTCGATTTTATGGTGTAATTTTTTTAAAAAAAATACTAACGTATAAAAAAGTTATGAACGTTTAAAAAAGATGGAGGAAAATGCATGTGCAAGTTTTTGGCTAGATCTTCCCATTCTACCCCTACTGATGGTTTTAACTTATAACTATTTACGAAAATACCACTAAATTAATCTCAACCACAAAACCAATTGATCTAATGGTTGAAATCTCTTCTCACACTTCTCATGATTTTAAAACTTTTTAGCCAAACCTTATACTATATATACATACATATAATCACAGTAAATAATAATATTAATTTTTGTTGAATAAAGGAAAGAAAAAGAAAAAGAAAAACTCATAAAAAAGGTACAAAAAAGGGCCAAAACCAGCAAGCGCAACCGCTCCCAATTTCGTAAGTGCTCCGGGTTTAAGCAGACGCTTTGAAGCAGTAGCCGTCCGTCTTTAAGAGATGGTGAAGGTTCGGATGAACACGGCGGACGTCGCCGCAGAGGTCAAATGCTTACGCCGATTAATCGGGATGCGCTGTTCTAATGTCTACGATCTCTCTCCCAAGGTCAAAACCCTACTTCTTTTCACCATCTTATTTCTTATTTTTCTTTACTATAATCATATACTTGAAAGCTCCCTGCCAATAGGTTGTAAGGATCGTTCTCTGTTCACTGTTCATCATCCATGATGAATTATGTTGCCACTAGAACCAAACAAACTACACTCTTGGATAGAAAATTGAGTTTTCAAACTCAAGTAATCAGAATTGCCATGAATTTTGTATTTGTTTCAAAATTTGAAAGATTTGCAAGAAAGAAGATGACTTCTCTAGTATTTTTATCACTCAGGATCTGTATTTTTCCCTCTTTTTTTCTCTTTTGTTGATTTATAATGTGCAACAACTCATTAGTCTGATTAATCTGAAAGTTAAAATGGTCTTCTATAAAACAGACTTACAGAGCTAGTAAATGTTAAGGACCCAGGTGATACTGCATACACATGCAGGCATATAGACACTTAATTCATGACTTACTTTTATGTTGTGGAGTATCTTATAACATTGAATCATAGCTTCTAATTTTGAGCTCCAAGTAGCTGCTGTGGCTTTTGAACTTTGGTCTTTCATTGGTCTTGGTTTGCAGACATATGTATTCAAATTGATGAATAGCAGCGGAATTACTGAATCTGGAGAGAGTGAGAAGGTTTTGTTGCTTATGGAAAGCGGTGTGCGGTTGCATACCACTGCATATCTTAGGTAAGCTTTCATTGGCATGTAATGGATTGAATTCTATTTTTGGATGCATATTTAAGCGTTCAACAAAAGTATATCCACACTTTATACACCACAAGAACTTTCACCAAAATTTGACCTCACCATAAGTTTTGTTCGACATAGCTTTCGTCTTCCCATCAAAAACTTTCGTCTGCCTAAAACTTGCAATCTTGTTGGACTAATCTTGTAGTTATTCAATAATTAGAGGGCTTGATTAGTGAAGTTTATTTACTTGTTTTGTTTCCTTAAATTGTCAGAATTTTTAGGACTAGCATTTGATTTAGATTATGATTAGATTAG
The DNA here is from genome assembly GCA_009363875.1 of Mikania micrantha. Classification (NCBI taxonomy): domain Eukaryota; kingdom Viridiplantae; phylum Streptophyta; class Magnoliopsida; order Asterales; family Asteraceae; genus Mikania; species Mikania micrantha. The sequence goes on from CM018686.1 coordinate 43,740,760, forward strand.
GGTATTGATTACTTGGAGATCAAGTTTAAAATTTATTGTTAGGAATTAAGTGACGCAACGGAACCAGGTTAATTAATATACGTACACGAATGCATAGAAACAGACACATGATATAACGTGGTTCGGTCGATATGACCTACATCCACGGGTTGCTGGTTTGAGAGTCGTTGATTTGTATTCAAGAAGGCAGCAGCCCTTGGCTCCTGCTTCGGCAAGCTTGGTAGCAGTTTGGAAGAAAAAAATAGAGGGGAGGAGATCCAAGCTTGCATGCATTGTTGATTCTGGCAAACATGGTTTTGGTGTCTTGTTTCTGTGGGCTACCGCCACAAATAGTGAAGATCCCAGCCCTGTTATCCGATGATTTCACCCAGAAAACACAAGCACACGAACTCAAGAACTTGCGATTTTGAACCAGAAAAAAAACAGAAATCTTTATTGAATTAAAAAGTGATACATCAAATTAGAAAACCTTAAACCCTCTTTATAATGAAACAAAACACAAAAGTCAAAAGTCTATCCCTAAAAAAACTGCTGAAGAAAAAACAATCCTATCCAAACAAAACCAATTCTAATCTTTAAACTTTAAAACTCAAATAAAACCAATTAAAAATCTAAACTTTATAATTTTTGCCCCTTTAAGTATCAAGTATTTACAAGATAAGTCCAACAAATAGTATATCAGCAATTTCAATTTTTGAGTTGCAACCATGAGAAAAATCTGGAAGTGTTAGCAGAAGAAATCAGTCAATTCAAAACAGGGGTTGTGATTAAACTTGGGTACAGAAAGATTAGTCGGGTTATAGTATTTTCTTAGTTGAGAAAAGCAGGGGTAGCTATACGGCAGTGGCAGCCAACAAACTTGGGTCCAATGAAATGAGATCAGTAGGGGTTGAAGGGGTCTTTTAGCAACCAAGAAGACATAATGGTAGTGGCTTGTCGTGTTGGTGATCAATGGTAGGGGCATATTGATTAGGGATGTACTTGTGAGCAATCCGATCATGTTAGATATTTTTCTGCTTTTAACACATTAAAGAAGATAAAGAGGTTGTGGTGACTGGATGTTGATACTAACAAGAAGAAAATATATCAGATTCTCATTAACTTGGCGAATTCAACATTAGTTTTCAAGGAACATTAGGTGTGATCAACAGGTTTTCAAGGAGGGATCAAAAACTAAGTAGTTATTTTCCACGCCTAGGGTAAGAACAAGCATCTTCTTTTGGCAGAAGTAATCCAACTAGAGCAGCAGAAGAAGCAAAAGAACAGAATGAAATCATGCTACATGGGATTGGTTTTTATTTCATTACATGTTATGTAATTTTTGACCCAACAAGAAGAAGCAGAGTGAAATTATTATTATCCTTAAATTTGTTTGTCTTCGGTTTAGAGATTAACTTTATCCATTGCTATCCTAATCTTGACTAGTTAGGATGCAATCTTTGGAGTCCAAATTGAATTTTGTGGTTATTAATTTGTTTGTTGCCAATCTTTGCTTTCAAAATTATCCATTGCTTATCAAGTCTCTGGCCATCATCGTCCCTTATCAAAGTTTTCAATCCTTAGATTCTTCAATGTCTCTATGCTGTGTGGCATAAAACTATGCATCATAATCCATAACCCATGAATTAATAGCACACTCTATGCTATAAATCAAAGCTTCATCTTAGTAATCTTCAACGTTATTCATATCCTTTTCTTTCTTAACACATGGGCACTGATTTCTAAAATGTCCTACTTACTTACAATCCCAATAACGACATCCTTTGGATTCTTAGATTTACTTCTGCCTTGGTTGTTCCCCTTTTCATTTATTCTCCCTCTTCCTTTGTACATAACAGTGAGTGTGAAGAATTCCTTGAACAACTGCGTCTGATGTCCTCACCCAAAATAAAATCCTGAATTCCCCCAAATGTAAGCTTAGCATTTAGAGATGAACTACTAATGGTTGTCACCATCCCTAACCAACTCTCTAGAAAAGAAACAATAAAAACACCGCCTGAATTTCATCATCATACTCAATCCCAATTCCTAACTAATTCTAATCGAGTTATGATAGAATAAAAGTCATTGACGTAAACAACAGAAGCTCCCTTTTTCTTGATATTAAGTTATTAACCAAATATCAAATCAAAAAAATTTATTCATTTCAAGCAAAACTTTAATCAATCCACACGTAGTTGTTTCTTTCACAATGTTTCACACTCTTGGCCATGGAAAGCCTGACTACTCTTAAAGCTTTTCTATTCAATATAGCCCAATCCTTATCTAACATCTTATCTGTTTTTTTTTCCAATAACCCTGTTAGCTGGTGCAAATCCTTCTAGTATTGCATATCCTCTCCCTGCATATTTTAGACACCAAAATCTTTCCCATGAAACTTCTCGATCTCTACTTTGCCTTTTTTTGCCATGTCGATGCTTTGCTAAATTGCTATTGATCCAATTGAGCTTGAAAAATAGTGAGCAAACATATCGATAGTGGCTGCCTAAATTTAGTGGCTGTTTTGTTGAACGCTGTTTGAACAATCAAACTCAATTATCAGTAGCAAGTCAAACAAATTAGGGCTGAAACGCAAACCCAAATCTGATCAAAGAATGGCGGACGATTGTCAGTTGCAGAAAACAAAATCCCTTAGAAACAGTGCAACAAAACCCTAATTGAAGTGGCAACCAGCGGCAGGCTGGTCTTAATTTTGTGCCAGTAGAACCCTAGTTCTAGGGTGGTTGTGACATTTCCAGGTTTCCAGCAGAGTCTTGTGCGGCAGCTGCTTTGTGTTTTCAAGCAGAAAAATCAACGACAACAGCAGTTTGCTGTGATTTGGACCCTGCAATACCAGAAGGCCGCAAACGGCTGTATAGTTTAAACCCTAGTAGAGGCTAGATGGTTTGGTGGAACAACTCGACAACGGTGGATGGTTTCTGTGTAGTGCCTTGTTGATCATCAAAACCTTACAATCAAAGTTAAGGTTTTTAAGCTAGGGTATTGGCATATCAGAGGAGAAACATGGTGCCCTGCATGGGTTTCTGTGGATTACATGTCTAAAGCTAGGGGTGGCCTTGTATAACGTCATAGACTCATAGTAGATCTTCAGGATTTAATTTTTGGTTTAAGAGCTAAAAGTATAGTTCATCTTCTAGTAATCAAGAGTCTAGATAACTGGTCTAAAACTGTTGTGATTAATTCTGTAGCACTTTCAAATTACTTACGAGTTACAATGCTGCAGTGGTGTTTTCTATAACGAACTGTACAAGTATCAATCATTTTGACAGAAAAAGCCCTGTAGTTGAAAACAAAATATATAAATTGCTCAAGTGAAGGATACATCTATGCGCATGTGCTTAAAAGAGCGGGTCATAAGCTGTAAGTGGATAATAGATAAATGGTATATTGAATAAATGTTTTATTGTGTATTTTTGGTTTCTTTGATGTTTGCAGGGATAAAAGTAATACTCCTTCTGGGTTTACTCTCAAATTGCGAAAACACATAAGAACTAGAAGACTTGAGGATGTAAGGCAGCTTGGATATGATCGGGTATATCTTGTTAATGTCTTTATGTAAACTTTACTGATTATTGTATTATGTTTTTAATATTTTGTTTCTCATTTATTGTTTCATTTGAGCAGATAGTTCTTTTTCAATTTGGGGTTGGTGCTAATGCTTACTACATTATATTGGAGTTATACGCACAAGGAAATATACTCCTCACAGATCCCGAATTCATGGTTCTAACTCTTCTGCGATCACACAGGTAATCTAGTATCATATAAGGTATGTAATCTGGAATCATATATAAACAGGTTACATACTTGCATGCCCTTAGTTTCTCTACAATTTCTCTATGACATAAACATTCAGCTACTCACTCACTTGATTTAGGGATGATGATAAGGGATTTGCAATCATGGCACGCCATCGTTATCCAATTGAAAATTGTAGAGTCTTTGAGAGAACTGATGGTGCGAAGTTACAATCTACGCTAACATCGTTCAACAATCACCAAATTGATGAACATGTCGAAGATAATTCAGTTGTAAATGACACACCTGGTTCACCACAAGCGAAAAAAGGCAGCCGCAAGCCAGTTAAGTCCAGTGATTCTAGTAAAAAGAAGGATAATTCCCATGCCAAACAAGCTACATTGAAGGTTGTTTTAGGGGAGGCTTTGGGTTATGGACCAGCATTATCAGAACATATTGTCTTAGATGCTGGCTTAACTCCAAACTTGAAAGTTTATAAGGACCTAAAATTAGAGGATAGCAGCATTCAGGCTCTTTCTGAAGGTGTTAAGAGGTTTGAGGACTGGCTGGAGGATGTTATATCAGGTGCCAAAATTCCAGAAGGATACATCTTAATGCAACAGAAGAAAATAGGGAAGGATCAAATCCCTGTTGAATCATCTGGCCCTGACCAGGTTACACTTTGTCTTTAATGTTGTTTGTAACAATTCTATTAATTTAGCAGTGAAGTTAATGCCTTTGTATTTTTTGGTATTTGTGGCACTTTCTGTGAAAGTTGATCATCTTATCACATTTTTTTTTTGTAAATTAAAGAATGCATGCTAATTATTAAGTTGAGAAGTTATAGGTTTAACTGTTTTGTCTTAAAAGTAAAGACTTTCTTTTTTTGAACCGTGGGGGTGTGCCGAATAACCAATAACCTAGTATAACATGTTCAACTCAAAATACATAGACATGTTTACAACCTTGTATAATTTGAGTTTTTTCAAATTTTTTATCTCTTGCGTTTTAATTTTATGTAATCTCATAAAATGGATAATTAAAAATTCTTTCAGTCTCCGTGTTTGTCATCCTTGTCTTTGTTTGCGCACAGTGTTTGGTTCCTGGTTTTACTGTAAGTACCTTTTTTTCTACAAGTAATTACATGCATTATAAGAAGCAAGTTAAGACTATTTTCTTCATTTTGGTAATGACAACATTTTTTTTCCATAGTTCCGACATGCTTTGATCATATTTTTTTCAGATTTATGATGAGTTCTGTCCATTATTGCTAAATCAGTTCAGCACGAGGGTTTCTGTGAAATTTGAGACCTTTGATGCTGCATTGGATGAATTCTACAGTAAAATTGAGAGCCAGCGAGCTGAACAACAACAACAAGCAAAAGAAAGTTCGGCAATGCAAAAGCTTTCCAAAATTCGCAATGACCAGGTTGTAATTCACACGTACTCTGTAGTTTCAATCTTAAACATAAAAGCATAAATTTGATTTAACCTGAGGTTTATTTCTCCATGTCGTATATTTAAATGTGTTTGCATCCTATCATCTCTTAGAGGAGTAGATCAGGATGAGTCAAAAACATTTTTTATACTAATTTCATCTAGTTATGTGATAGTAGTCAAATATGGGTGTGTCTGAAAAAAAATATTATTCAATCCAACAGCAACCAACACATTCTCATGATCTTGAAGCAAGCTATGATTGTCTTACCTACTATATCACAGTTTGGAGAGTTATTAGGTGATCCTGATTACAACTAAGGCAGCAACTAAATTGCAGCTTTGTTTCTAATTTTTATTTTCAAGGTTTCTATCCAGAAGTTCATTTTTATCCAGCCCTGGAGTTCACATTAGGCATGATGATCCTTAACCAAGTAAACCTACAAAGTGAGTTAAATGAATAATATCAATTAGTTAACAACCAGGACTGGACCACATATATGCAAAACGCATGTAGAATGTTGTTAATGTTGTATGTGTACTTTCTAAAACTGCAGTTAGTAAATAATGGGCACCTCTAAAATTTGTTCATCAAAACAACAACCTTACCCAGTATATTTCCATTTTTCAGTAGGGTCTGGGGGGAAAGGATAGATACAAACCTTACCCCTATCCCAATTGGGATAGAGTGGCTACTCCGAAAGAGTCCCCGACTTAAAGTTATCGTTTGAAGTTGATCATCCCAATGATTTTAACGTTATTTTTACAAAATAATTGAAATAACGTTAAAATTAGTGCATTTTTACTTTTGCCCCTTAAGGGCCCACCTATATATACATTATATGCATGCACCGCAAATGGGGCCATCAAACAATATCATAAATGATGTGAGCTTATTGAATGTTTTTAATAAATAGGAAAATCGTGTGCAACTACTAAAGAAAGAAGTTGACCGGGCTGTTACAATGGCTGAACTTATAGAATACAATTTAGAAGATGTGGATGCTGCTATCTTGGCTGTTAGGGTAGCTCTTGCAAATGGTATGAATTGGGATGATTTAACCCGGATGGTAAAAGAAGAGAAGAAATCTGGAAATCCTGTTGCAGGTCTTATTGACAAACTACATCTCGAGAGAAATTCAATGAGTCTGCTTTTGAGCAACAATCTTGATGAAATGGATGATGATGAAATTACTCAACCCGTCAAAAAGGTGTTACTTGGACTTTTTTTTATTTTTTTTCTAACATGTATGGTTGATTAGTGTATCTATTAATGATAGGTACATCATGTTAATCTTGTTTATTTGGTACTTAATAGTCTAGTCACTCGTGCAAGTTTTCATCTCCTACTATTGATGAATTTTCAAATAAGAATGACTGGATGTCTAATGTCTTATGTTTGACTTCTTTAAGTATTCAGTTCTGTGGATATAGATGATATGCTTCATTTAAAGTCATTTCCTTGTCAATTGCTTCAGTACCTACTGATATTCTTGACAGCCCTCTGAAGTATATGCTAAAGTTGTGAATGCATTCATGTTTTAGGTGGAAGTTGATCTATCACTTTCTGCTCATGCAAATGCTCGACGGTGGTATGAGCAAAAGAAAAAACAGGAGAGCAAGCAAGAAAAGACACTTACAGCTCATGCAAAGGCCTTTAAGGCTGCTGAAAAGAAGACACGTCAGCAACTTTCGCAGGTAATTTTATATCAAACAGTTTTAGCTGAATGTGTAATTATCACAGTAGACATGTCTTTCCATTGAATGATTTCTTGTCAACTTTATGTTCAGTGCCAGATTCACTTACTATGCTTATGGTGATCAGGAAAAATCTGTTGCTGCTATTTCACACATACGAAAAGTGCACTGGTTCGAAAAGTTTAATTGGTTCATCAGCAGTGAGAACTATTTGGTTATCAGTGGACGGGATGCTCAACAAAATGAGATGATAGTTAAGCGTTACATGTCTAAAGGAGATCTGTGAGTACATACTGCTACTTCTAACTTTTAACTGGGTACAGCTTTAGTGTTAAATGATTGTCCTTAACAACCTTTACTGTTTTTTGAGCCCCTTTCTTTACATTGATTTCAGTAGGATAAATGGATAAAGTGCTTATTATAATAAGTCGTCATAGGATATAATTCTTAGGATGCTGATGTTTTTTTTTAGTTTACAGCTCAGCATTATCTCATTTATTTGGCTTAATAGTTTGTAGTGAAGTACCAAATAAAGGTTTAAACATATTAAGGCTCTTTTGTGGACCCATATGTTAAATACTCTTTTTCAGAACACATTATTATATATTAACACTGTTATTCATGCTATTTGGTGAAACTTTTGATGCTTTGCAGGTATGTTCATGCAGAATTACATGGAGCATCAAGTACAGTGATCAAGAATCACAAGCCTGATAATCCTGTACCCCCTCTTACACTGAATCAAGCAGGATCATTCACTGTAAGTGACAAATTATAGACATTTTTCTTCATGAATGGAAATAGGTAGCCAGTATTGCCATCTAGCTTGATTGCTTTGTGGTTATGGAATTATTAAATTGTACTCGTCGTCATAAACATTTAAAATACGAAATTCCTTGAAAGTTCAAATTTCTATTAGCTTATAACATCTTAAATTTATTAATTTTGATGTAGGTCTGCCATAGCCAAGCATGGAACTCAAAGATTGTTACTAGTGCATGGTGGGTATACCCTCACCAGGTGAGCAAAACTGCTCCTACTGGGGAGTATCTTACAGTTGGCAGTTTTATGATCAGAGGGAAGAAAAATTTCCTTCCACCTCATCCGTTAATCATGGGATTTGGAATGTTATTCCGTCTGGATGAGACTTCATTGGGGTCTCATCTGAATGAAAGGAGAGTAAGGGGTGAAGATGAAGGGCTCGATGAAACTGATGACACTGAACCTTTTAAAGAACTGTCTGATAGTTCCGAGAATGAAGCTCCAGATGCAGAATATCCAGCGAGTGTTTCTGATTTATCAACAGATAACCAAAAACTGGCTAATTTATCCTCTGAAGCTGGATCCAATCATGAAATTAGCTCCGATTCGAGACATATTTCTCTTGAAGATGAGATGTCTGCTGCAACCGTGTCCCCTGAACTTGAGGATCTCCTAGATAGAGCTCTTGAGCTTGGGTCTGCTGCTAGAAAATATGGGCTCCTTGCTTCTTCACAAGCAGATCTTGATATAACTAGTATTGTGAAGAAAGAAATAGTCAGTAAAGAGAAGCCTTACATTTCTAAAGCAGAAAGAAGAAAGCTCAAGAAAGGACTAGCACACTGTGAAGGTGGAGACGGTGGTCACGTAATTGCAGATGTGGAGAAAAAGAAGTACAAAGTTAATGTTGAGAGTTTAGTTGCGGATGGTGGTGGGAAAGTTAGCCGTGGTCAGAAGGGTAAACTTAAGAAGATGAAAGAAAAATACAGGGATCAAGACGAGGAAGAACGAAAAATCAGAATGGCTTTACTTGCTGTGAGTATTAGCAATTTGATTGCATTATTTTGTATCAATTTACTTTGGCTAAACCAGGAAAATTCGGCAGTCTGCTGGGAAAGCAAAACCAAATGAAGAAGAAGCTCAGAGTGAAGCAATATCTACAAGTGCAGAGTCGAAACCTGTAGGCGGTGGTATGCATCACTCGCATATTTGCTTAAAATTAAATGTGCGTGATTAATAATATGATGGTTGTTGATGCAGGCATCGAAGATGCACCAAAAAGATGTTACAAGTGTAAAAAAGTTGGGCATCTGGCTAAAGATTGTCAAGAAGATGCAAATGAAGGGCCTAATGAAGCTGAGAGGATAGCAATGGAGGAAGATGATATAAAGGAGATTGGTGAAGATGAGAAAGAGAAGTTAAATGATGTGGATTATCTGACAGGGGTTCCTTTACCCAATGACATTCTTTTGTATGCTGTGCCTGTCTGTGCACCTTATGCTGCTGTACAATCATATAAATATCGTGTCAAGATAATCCCTGGAACAGCAAAGAAAGGAAAAGGTAAATTTCGTTACACAAGTGTTAAAAAATGGAATATTGTTGTGTCCTTTTTGATGATGTTGGATTTGCAGCTGCAAAAATGGCAATGAATTTGTTTGGTCACATGGCGGAAGCAACTCAACGAGAGAAAGAGTTGATGAAGGCATGTACAGACCCAGAGCTGATGGCTGCTATTATTGGAAACGTCAAGATCTCTGCAGCAGGACTTACTCAACTTAAGCAGAAACAAAAGAAAGGAAAGAAAGCAGCCAGCAAACAAACCTAATTTTCATGCTTGTTTGTTTGCTACTGCAGGTGTGAGTATAGAATACCTAAGACTTTAACTTTGGTGAGCCAACAAGGTTTATGCAGATGAGCACAAATGAAACTGAACCATCTTTATAGCATATTTGTGATCAGTTGTAGAAATTACTAGGCGCTAGTTGAGTGGTGAGGTAGGGATTAATTGGAATTATCGGATCGGAATTTTCATATGCAATTTTTTAATTATATATATATATAACCAAATTTTCTATAAAACTTTTATACAAAATAAATGTTTAATGTATACACACAAATATATAACTTGCCAGAATTTTAAATTAAACAGCTTGAAAATTTACACCCATGAATGCCGGTTTTTGTAGAAGGGAGAGGAAGTTTGTCTCGGTGGGAAGTGTCACATGGGGGCATGTTTTCAGCCTTCAAAACCATTCTTATTGTGGATGGTTCATCTTGAAAGCAAGCCTTTTTATTTTACAGGTGGTCTTTTTGTTTTATAGGGCAGACGTATGGTTTGATTTAATCTGTACCATCCCCAAATGGCAAACCCTCAAATTGCACTAGATTTTGTTTGGTGTATTATTATTATTATGATTATTATTATTTGCTATAAAACAAATCTGAAGCATAAACACTTGTATGAAGGGAAGTGCACGTAATGGGGCATAGAAAGTTGTAAATAAATCATATTAAAAGTAGTTGGTACAAATATTTTTACGCTTATTTGTATTTAAAAACGGCTCTGTATTAAAGAAAACTGATATTTATGTTCACCTTTTTACCCTTGCTATTATTTATTCTGTCTATAGCATTTAAATTTTCAAACAAAAAAGGTAAATATACTAACTTACCCAGTATATTTCCACTTTTCAGAGGAGAAGGATAGACACAAACCTTAACCTTATCCCAGTTGGGATAGAAAGGTTGCTAGGAAGCAGCCTCCGGCTCAAAGTTGTCGTTTGAAGTTAGTCATCCCAATACTTTTAACATTATTTTCACAAAATAAGTAAAATAATGTTAAAATTAGTGCAATTTTATCTTGGCCCCTTAAGGGCTCACACATATATACATTATATGTGTGCACCGCAAATGGGGCGTAAAAAAGGTAAATATAATATATTTATATTGTTAGTCTGTAGGCCTGTATAATATTATTACAATATATATATGTTTTTTGATGACTTTTGTAAAAAAACTATCTTTATAAAAAGCTAGGTATTGTTTAATAACAAAATGGTTTGCATCTATATCTAATTTAATTGGCAGGTAGGAATAGAAACAGAAATAGAAGAAAAAGTAAGTTGAAATTGGTTTAAGTTTCATTTATAAACAATGCCAAAAGAGGGTCATTGATTACATCTTTACAATTTTTAACAACAATCTGAGTAATTAAAAATAAAAACTAGAACTAGAACTAGTCTTCAGCTGGAGGAATTTCGTTGAAATCCAGACCTTCAGCAGGCAAGTCTGTGTCTGTGTCTGTTGTGAGCGGACCCAATATCCCATCTGAGTTGAGTGTCAACCCACTCTGCAATGGTTATGGGATAATGCATTACAAACATTCATTATGTTATTAATTATAATGTAAAACCATGTACACTTACCTCTGGCTGGAACCTAAGCATGTCCGCACGGGCCATGGCTTCTGCTTGAGCAATTCTTTGCCTGAATGTCTGAGCCATCTCTTCTGCCTGCAGACAGATAACATACATGCAACAATTACCATCTGATTTTAACAAGAAACAAAGAAAGATGCTATGCTATGCTACCTTCTCAAAGACCAACTTGGGATTACGAATCATGTCCCCTGGAGTGGGTTCCAGTTTCTTAGTTGATAGACTAACTCGGCCTCTCTCACGGTCATGGCTTAATATCATGACCTGACAAACAAAACAAAACAAAACCAAACCAAACCATCATTGAATAAATAATAATCACAACACCACCACATCCACAACCACATACCTACCTACCTTGAGAGTGTCACCAGGTTGTAGGACGGTTGCTATGTCAGACACACGATCATGGCTGATTTGACTGACATGGAGAAGGCCGTTGATTCCACCAATATCAATGAAAGCCCCATACGGTTTCAAGCTCTGAACACTTCCGGTGACAACTGATCCGATTCCAAGCTGTGCTTGGCTATCAGCCATGGCCTTGCGGTTGCTTAGAACAAGCCTTGATTGCTCTTCATCTACCTCCACAAACTTGAGTGGAAGATCTTTCTCAAGAAGCTCTTCAGCACTTGATTTCTGAAAATGTAAATGACAGTTTATTATTATTATTTTTTTTGGGGGCATTTATAGGTTAAACGAAATGAAGTAGTAACTAACTGAAGATATTTGTGAGAAAGGAACAAATCCACGAAGGCCCTCAACAACAGCCACAATTCCACCTTTGTTGGCACCAACAACCTTCAAATCCCCCAAATCAAGACAATGATTAAAAACCTAGAAAGAAAGAAAGAGAGAAAATAATTGTAGTAATTGTAGTGATCTAACCTTAGCTGTGACTACAACATCTTCAGCTTGAAGCTGCCTGCATCGTTCCCATGCCAAGTCATACTGAATTTGGCGTAAACTGAGGACTAAACTATCATCATGTTCGTTTTCACCAATAATCACAAACTCCTCTCGAAGGCCAGGGACAATGCCTGCTTCTTCTACATGTTTGATTCCATGAATGCAGGCTTCCCTCAGTGGCAAGAATGCAGATGACTTTGCTGTTACATCAACAACAGCACCATTTGCATCTACACTGAAAACACTTCCTTTTACCTAAAATCAACAATCAACAATCAACAATCAACAATCATATCTTTCATTTTCACAAACAAACAAAACAAACAAACATATTCAACCAACCTTTGTTCCGATTTCAGCATTGTAGTCATACTTTTCGATGGCTGAGTGGAAGTCCTCAACAGTGAAAGCAACACCTTCATATGGGGCGGTACGACATCTCTCGTAGGCCTCTTCGAACATCTCTTTCAGTTTCATTCGTTCTCTGGTCTGTGCATTTGATACAGCCACAGCAGCCTTGATTGTAAAGCTTCTCTTTAGGGTTTGTGTTAGGGTTTGGGTTCGATTGAACAACAAGGGGCTTCTTGAATCGTAGACAGATGTACACCTTAATCCACCGATTTGCTGCGCCAACGACACCATTCTGCTTCTGAAGAAGATTTTGGTGAGATAAGGTCCGAGAATGGTTGTTGCTTTTTTCCCAGAACCACCCAAACATTTATTATTCAACATAAAATGAATATAATTAATTAATTAATTAATTAATTAAGCACCCAAGTGTGTTTTTTCGTTCAAACGTGCCAAAGAAATGTCTGAATCTGAATGATTCGAATTTAGACACAAACAAATTACCTCTTAGTTTTTCGACATTCAAGTCAAGCACCTTAGGGTTTAAATCCGGTTTTTGAGATTTCCAAACAAACCTAACTAGTTAAAGTAAAACTGAACAAATTAAATTTTAATAAGATAAAACATTTTAATAAAATTTTCTATAAACAAGTTTTTCCACATTTGTCCACTATGGTACTAGAATCTTCTGCCTATTATAATAAGAAACACCTTAACACACTTTGATACCATCAGGACAAATGCCCTTTGGTTTTTATAAGATTATATAAAACATAAAATCTTAATTAGAGTTAAATAAAGATTTCTAGGTATATTTATACACACGTTTGTATTCATGCATGCATGCATGTCTAATAATATGTTAAAATTAATGCAGCTATGAAATTAGTCCATAATAATAATACTTGAATAAGGAAATTTTATAAATCTTTATTAAAAAAAGAGTTATAAATAGATAACAAAATGTTTTATAAACTTTTAAAACAAAATTTGAACATAGAATATTAAAATCTGGAAGCTAGAAAGGTCATAATTGTAAATATAAAGATATTAATAGTTGTAATAAGTACTAAAAAAATGATGAAGTCATAAAAATTGAACATAAAAATATGATTTGTTTGTTAAATTGTTTTTATTTATAAATTGACATGTTTTAATTATTACTTGAAATTGTATGTGAGATTGACACGTGATATTTAGGAGAAGATTGATTGTCGTATTGATAAATAAGCAAAAACATTTTCTTTTATAATAATGGATAGACATGTATGTTTATGTGTTAAATTTTTAACAATTTTATTTGTTTTGTAATGAAGTTCATTTTTATGTATATGTCATATGTGTTTGTGTATGTGTATATGTATGTGTGTGTGTATGTATGTATACGTTTTCGTATGTGTTGAATATTTTACAATTTTATTAGCTTTGGTGATGGATTTCTTTTGTATTTATGTATGTGTACCTATGTATCTACTAATTTAATTTAATTTAATTTATTTTATTATAAATTACGAGCTTGTTGCAGGCAAGTAGGTGAGATTTGACCGACGTCAAGGCACTAGTCAAATAAGGGTTTAAAGTATTTGTTCATAGCTACCTTGACTAGCAGAGTAAGTAGGGTGTCAAAAGAAAAAGAGTTTATGTGAATGATGTTAATGCCATTTGATTTGTGACCTAGATTATTCAAACTGTAAATGAAAACTTAAAAGGAGAAATTTGATTTAGATTGCGAAAACTGAATGTGATTACAAAAGCAATTTAAATTAATTAATCTGAAATTTAGAAGTTTAAAAGGAATCACACCTAGGTTTTGGTTTAATAAGAAATTAGGTAATCATGTGTTTTGATCCGTCAAGCAATTACATATACATAACGTGTTAAAAAGTCACATTGATGAATAATTGAAACTCATATTTCCAATTTTATAAATTAATTGACCTAAACAACTAATGACAAAGCCTAGATTCCCAAAATCAACTACCAATTAGGATTATTAATCCAATTAACATTCAATGTTTAACAATACGAAATTGAAAAATACGAAACTGAAAAATGATAAATATTGAATTGAACTAATTAACACAAATCGTTCAACCAACTACAAAATCAAACATAAAAACACAAACAGATCCAAAAATTATCCATGTTTGAATCTAACAACATATGAAACGACAAGGAAACCTAACCCTAAACTAGCTGTTCACCCGTGTATGATTACAGGTGTTTTAGCCTTGAATCTGCATTCTGGAATGATCTAATCTTCATTTGGGGATCTCTGATGCGATCGGAATAGTTCATTTCTGATTTCTTCAGCCCTAGGCTGTGGGCTTAAATAGGTGGCAAAAACGCCGCAAGACTCCGCAGTTCCTGGCGTATCATATGCCAGACTCAGCCTTTACGCCATTTTGGCTCTGTTATATGCCACCAATATGCCAGATTGATACGTCACTTCCGAAAAACTTTGTTTTCTTCTATTTTGAGCTTCTGGACATCCCTCTTCATGTGTCCATTAGTGTAACATCAGTGCCGAAAACGTAACCGGAACAGTGATATCAACAGTAACATGAACAGTAATCAGGTACAAACTATACGTATTTCGGTGTATGTCATATTCAAATCATGTATCATTATCATTTTGTGTTCAACGAGCAAAATTCAGAATCATTTCAGAAAAACAAAACTCAGAAACAAGGTTCATCAGCCAGATAATTATCCGGTGATACAGAACCATCATGTGATTATTTGTTTGAATTTCATTATATATAAAAGTATGTGAGATTTTACAGAACAAAACAATAATGGACGTCGTTATGTGAATATTAAATTGACGGAGTATTCGTGTGAGTGATGATTTGCACGAATATATCTGTAAGTTTAACGTTCTGAACGATATCTTGTAATTAGAAAACCATATCAGAAAGTAAAGTCGTCGTCGTGTTCGTTCGGGTGACGATTCGTACGAATACGCGCGAAGATGATACGATTCGGTGAAACGATAAAAATAAACGTTTTCGAAATTTTAAAATTAATGGAAAGATATTTAGTTAATTTATTAGGAATTACCACCTAAAATAATTTAGAAAAACCTTATCTTAAAAGATCGTAATGTTTCGTTACGAGAAAAACCGAAACCGACGCGTTCGCGCGAAACCGAGCGAGACCGAACACACCCGAACATACCCGGGCTGTAAAAGTCCCTAACTTGTCTTTTCTCTTCATTGTTGCAGCCAATAGACCTTCTTCCCCAAGAAATTTTCGAATTCCTGTCACCACCGTACCACCACCACTTCAAACCTTCATATCTCTCTCATTTCTCCACCAAATTCGACGTTCTAGTAGTCAAAATGACAGTGAGAACGAGGAGAACACATAAGTACAGCAGATCAGAGCCGAAAACAGCTGATGTGGTCGCAAGTTTAGAGAGAAGCTACGGTTTTTAAGGGTTTTCTACTATTCACGAGAGGTTAGCATTAAAACCCGTTTTATTCAGTTCAAATCAGTAGGATAAACACTAAAACGACTATAGAAACTTGTAGATCGTGTTAAGAGGAAGAAACCAAGCTTTGAATCGAGCTGTTTTCCGTTTGTTACTGTTGAGGTTAGTTCTCTCGAACACCAGCACCATTTCAGTCACGATTTGAGCTTCAAAACCTTAGAATATTGCACAAAAACGAGTTAAGAGCTTAAATATAACAGTATATCGATGTTTGGGTTAGTTGGGAATCGAATTGGAGCTGAATAATGGCAAGAATCATGATCAAATGGGGCTGTTTGTGTTGCTGTGCTGTTCCGACGAACAACCCTGTTCCCAGCAAGTTTTGGACCCTCTAACGCCTTAGTATTTGCACCAATTTTGTCTAGGAACTCAAGAAACATTAGGGGTTAAATACTAGAAGGGTTGGGGAATCGATTTGGGGCTGTTCACAGCAATTTCGAAGACATGAAGTGGCTGTGCTAGGGGCTGGGTAACTTGGCAGATTCTGCCCAGCCAGTTCTTTTGTGTTTTCAACATAGTAAACGTTCAAGTTAACTTACGAAAATTTCCAGCCTACTAATTCAATATGTTAGGAACAACTTTCATTAGACAAGTTTCATTAGTTCGGACTTTAAGTGGGTCAAAACAGTGTCCTAAGTCAGAAGGTACTGAATGGAGCACTGATTTTATACCAGCTGTTTGGAGCCTCATTTGGACGAACTAGAAAGTGTATAAATAATGGATAGAAAGCTAACATCCCGAACTTGATCATGAAGCTTTATTTTGCTCGATTTGGAGTTCCTATGATCAAGTTATGACCTGTAGAAGTCGGGACAACCTACTTCCCGAATTCCAGATTTGGGTGGGTTTAAGAAACCTTTGGTTTTGACATGTGCTGCAAGCTACCAGCTATGTGGTATGTGTTTATGCATAATTTTAAACAAAAATAACTATATGAACATTCAGCTATGGTGATTTAGGTTGTTGTTACCTTTGTTTAAGTTGGGTTCCATTGGTGTTAACCGATTTCAAACTTATCGATACTAAGGATTTTCAATACAAAAGATATTTTACACCTTTCAAACATATAAACATGGGTTTTATGAAGTCAATGGGATTGAAACACCTGGGATTTCAATAATCAAAACAAAGAGACATGATAACTTATGTTAAGTTAAAACGGGTTGTTACATGGCTATAGGTTTCGAAAGAACTAAAGAACAACAAGGTAAGATCAATGGGAATTCAACAAGACGAACAAAGTATGGTTTGTTTGACCTTATGTTGTTAACACGCAACCCATAGCAAATTCATGGCATGGTTAAACAACTGAGAATATTCAAATAGAATGACTTTAATTAATTTGGTTGTAAAATAGACAATATAAATTGTCTGGATTTGGACTAAAAACAAAGGAAACTCTGCCTGATTTTCGTAAAATTTAAAAGTAAATTGTTATTAAATAACGGATAAGGGATTCATAGAGGGTATGTAACATAGAATAATTAAAGAAAATCTTAGTAACACATTAGCAAGTATATAAGATACATAGTCGCACACCGAGACCTAAACCCTATATACGTTAACTATAAATACTTATAGTATTCGAATCGTAATAAATCAACACAGGCGCTGAAGATACTTTATTTACAACAAACGAGCGCGCATTATTTTCTTGGTTGAAACATAAGAGCTACAACACATGTGAGTTCATTGCCCCGTTTCTAGACGTTTTTGTTTTCAAACGCGGGGCTGAGAAGCATGCGTAAATTATTTTCGCAAGATTTTATTTACTTAAATGCTTTTACCATATGTTGGTTTGTATAATCGTTATCCTAGATTCTGTTTAGGTATACAATATACATGAATGCAAAATAAATTATTTATTCATTATGAGTAAATAACTATTTCAAGTCAAAGAACTATTTTCAAATATCTATTTTCAAAGGACTAAGATCTTAAACAAAGAACTATTTCAAAGCTCTAATTTCAAAGAACTAACAGTCTAATCAAAGTACTATTTTTGGTGTTGTTTTGTCAAAGAACTAACGATCTATTTCAAAGAACCATGTACAAAGAACTATTTTCCAAGGGTCTGACTGGGAAATATCAAAGATAGCATGTGCCAATCTCAGGTTTGAAAGATGTCCTAGCTAGACTGATCGAATATGAGACGCATGTTTGATGATATTTACAGTATTCCCTAACTTTTTTGAGGAAATGCTCAAAGATAACATGTGTCAAAGAACTAAAGAACTATACGAACTATGGACGGTCTAAAGAACTATAAAAGCCTGTATATCAAAAGATGTCCTAGCTAGACTGATTGATTATAGGTCACATGTTTGATGAGGTTTACATATCTCCTTTACTACTAAGAACCCTGATTGCTAGACTAGTCTACTCGAGTTGACCAAGGCCCAATCATTAGGTCTTAGATTTTATTAAATGTTTATTTATTTATTTATTTAACTAAGCATTTATTGATTTGTTTCTACAAATGTTATGTTTGATCATGATTTCGTGATGAACTTAAGGAATCAAATGAGATTTCAAATTGTGTAGTTACAGGAACAAAGAACTGAAGAACTAATGTGTTAAGGGTGAGGATAAAATGCTTAATTATCATAAACAACAATGTCATATGTGGATTAGTATGTGGTGGGATGGCGTCTGGGCGGGTTGTAGGCCCGACCCTTTCGTATGCCCTACATATAAGCATACCGATCTGGATATTACAAGTGATGTTAATGAGATTTAGGTTGTTACCCGAGAGTTGAACAAATGTTTTGTGTGCATGTTAGAACTATGATGGAATGGAAGTGAATGTAGGTAAAAAAGCTTAATTATCATTAACAACAATGTCATATGTGGTTTAGTATGTGGTGGGATGGCGTCTGGGCGGGTTGTAGGCTCAACCCTTTCGTATGCCCTATATATAAGCATACTGAACTAGATATTACAGGTGATGTTAATGAGGTTAGGGTTTTTACCGTGAAAGGGTTTACAAAGCTATTTTTCAAATACTAAATCATATGAACTCACCAACAATGTGTTGACTTTATTTTTGCATGACTTCTCAGGTGACGAATAGGTCAACAAAGGAGTTATTACTTTTGGACTAGGATACCAGTTAATGGGCCTAGCTTTTTGGACCTGCATATTTTGAAGGGTTTACACCCCGACCGATGGCGAAATACGTCGGGGCGCGAGCTCGACTGTTAATTAGCTCATTGTGCTATTAATAAGTTTGAATAATTACAACATTCATTATTAAATATTTCATGCATTCATTGATAACAATAAACAATTACAAACATTTAAAGAATTACAAGGACTAATTTATCATTACATTTGAAATCTAACATTTGTTTAAATTAAATCTAGGTCTACTATGCTTATCCTATGTCTTCACCATGTCTTCATCTTAACCTGTTACATATGTAAAATAAATTTGGGTCAACTATATGAATAGTTAGTGAGTTCCTCATACAGTTTAATGTTGAGAATTCTAGGTTACTTTTCATTTAATCAATTTCAATTAATCGCATTAATTGAAAACATCAGTTTTCATAAAACCGGATTAAATTATTAGATCAGATCTAACACAACGGAAGCATTTAAATTTTATAACCTTTCGATTCGTAATCGAAACAATTTCCAAATCAGGATCCAGTTACAAATCGTTTAAACAACAATTAAATTAAATATATGGTGTTTTAGAAATCGACCTTTACGAAGCGGTTCCAAAAACACACGATAGATCGGCAACGGTCTCGCTAGTTGACTCACTACGATCACCCGAGTCCGGATCTCATCCTACGAAACACTGGATTGGACCAAAACAGATTTTGGCTCGGCCCGGCCCGCGGCTCGACACATGGTTCGGCTCGGTGGCCTTGGCTCGGCCTGGCTCGGGCAAGGCAGCCCTCCTACGGCTCCTCTTGGCCTCTCGACTTGGCTCGATGGCAGCCCGGCTTTGCCCCTTGGTGCGGCCTGCTTGCGGCCCGGTCTTGGCTCGGTGGTGGTAGGCGACGACCACTAGGGTTAGGGAGAAAGAGAGTGAGTGAAAGAGTGGCGGTAAAATGTGGTGATTTGATCTAGATTTAATAGTCAAATTAGATCCACATTTTTAGGATCTAGGAATTACCAATTCAAAATTGGAATTCCCACCACTTATTTCATGTTTAATTCAAATTAAACTCTTTTAATTTGATTAAACTCTTTTAGTAATTAAACCATTTAATTACTACTCTCCAATATTACTAACTAACAATTAGTTAGTAGCATTTTATTAAATGTTTAAAGTTTAACTAAATGTCAATTTGTCAATTAACATTTAACTAACAATCCCTTATAATAAAGTTCAAAACTTTATTTGTTTAATGAATTAGTTATCTCTATAATTAATTCCCACCGATTATTATTTCATAAATAATAAAAGTCAATTCAATAAAACCGACAATTCGTGATCGTATATTATGTTTAACAATTAAACATAAAGTCATTGCCTTCCAAAGTGTAACTCTTTGGATCATACCTTTTATAGTAACGTTGAACTTATCGTTAATCGGACATCCAATATCCAACAGACTCCCACTTGGACGATTCATCGACTAAGTGATTTAACGTAGTGCATCACGCTGCCTAGCTGCATCACGCTGCCCCTAGTAAGGTATGACTTCTTAAGTCGACTAAAACTCCTTAGTTTAAGTAACTCTCTACTTTAACTTACAATTATAGTCTCATATAACTTTTATCTGTATATCCTTTCTATTTAGATATTCCTTGAACATGAGACATGGATCTCTCTTCAATCTCATATATTGTTCAAGTATTCTCATTCTCGTTCTCAATTTAAAATGATCTAACAAACTACTTTTAGTTTGAGCGTGGCCACACGTTTACATCAGTTTAAATCAACGAGGGCGCCATAATATATTCTCTTATCTGTATAAGAGTATAGAATTCATTTGGCAGCATATAAATCCCACTTAATCTTAGAGCCATTCCTAATCGTTACCCTTATTACTGCCTATTTTCAAGACAGTGTTAGATAAGATCAAAGAGTGACCTTTGATTAATGTTAGTTCAATATACTCCTTAGGTATAAGGATATTTGTGTATATCGAATATACTTTAATATCAAAACATCTTATGACAACAATCCATGAAGAATGTTTTGAAGCGATCGAGTTACGTCCGACATCATTCTCTAATGAATGCCTATGAATCTTGGTTATCAACACTTGAGCTTTTATCACTATAAACTAACCAAGCATTCAAGTAGTCTTAGTTCAGATTGATTCCCATGAATCTGATCGACTACGGACATTCAGAATACTATATTCAAGGATACTAAAATGTACAAAATTTTGAATTTTAGAAACATAATTCATTTTGCCTTTAACCATTAAATCAAAATGAAAATTCAATGTTTCTTATTTCGATTGTAAAGCACCCAATACTAAAGTTAAATCAGATTTTCCATCTAGCATATCTAATATCTATTTATCAGCCTTATCCTCATATTCTGCTCTTTAAATAGATTTAGTGAACTGAATTGCTAGATTCTGATTTATGAATTTTATTTATTATTATGTCTTTCTTTAAGTTCTTTCTCATAATGCTTCTACTATAATATGACTACAATTTCATAGTCTTAGCTATGCTATATTGTTGTCACATGATTTCTCAATCCATTCCTACTCATTAGGAATCTTATTGAGATTAGTAATGAACTCTTTCATTCTAAGCATTCTGATGCGTTTATTTGTGTTCTCTAACCTTTAGTGAACTCTTCAGGCTTTGACATAGATAATTTGCATGTGGCTCTTCATCTTATGCAATATTTGTCTAAGATTTCATTTCAATCTCCATTGAAGATGTCATTGGATAATTTATATATTAACCATTAATATATATTCAATTTTATCAAATAAAATTGTTACTTATTTCGTTTAACATCATATGTTAAAGTTTATGCTTTTTTATAGAAACTTCATTTCTATAATTAGTATGTCATCTACATACTTACATAATGTTGTCATTAGAATTTACTACGCTCCCACTTGCCTTGACACACACACACACATATATATATATAACATCTTTGTCCTTTATGTAAAACTAACACTTTAGTTTCTTACCATGACAAAAGATTCCCACCTGAGATGCTTTTATCAACTATGGATTTAACATAACAAGTTTGCCATATTGGGATTTCAAAACTTTATAATTACTTATAAGAATACTCAGTTAAGGTGTTCTTATGGTAATTCAGTTTTGATATTTAACTACTTATCTGTCAAACAACTCTTGCTTACATAATTTGTAGTATCCTAATACATCCATGTTGATCTTGTCATTGAAATTCTCTAATTTTAACTACATAACATCTAAATGTTGTTTAAACAAGTCTCTTGGCTTGTTTTATTGCATCTTTAGTGTTTATGGTTTCAAACCATAAATTATATTTATTAATCAACAGTTACACTTCTGCAAGTTTTGGGTTCACAATGATCCCGTGAGCTTTTGCAGATGTCATTTGTAACATTTGGTTCTTAAACTCATTTAAGATCCATTCAAACATTTGGTGTTGATTGAAACATATATATCATATCATTGCACAATTGAACTCTTTCAATTTGCACGATCTAATTTTCAACAATACAGTTCCCTGCCTTAGGAATCAATTGATGAAAGTTCTATTTATTCCATTTTAGGAATTTATGATAACTATCTTTATCATTTATGAGGATCCGATTTTAAATAAATGGTTAACAACTTTTTGTTACAACCTCAAACTTCAAATAGGAATTTATACAGGTTTATTTTATAACTCTTTATATTTACCTGTAATAAAGCTAGTGTAGTAATTCATATGATTAGTTCATTGGGATATTTATTCATTGGATCATATTCAAGCAAGGACACATTATGTATTGGTATTTATCAAATTACCTACATCATTGTGTACTTGTTTGTGAAACAGTTTCACATTATATGCATTAATTTGGTAACTTTTGGTTATATCTCATATATAACTATTGATGCTTTTAGATCTTCTATTTATTGAAATCTTCTTTGAACTTTTTCAAAGATTTCATTAGGTTCACACCCTTATGAAATATTCATTATTTAATCTTTAGACAATTTATGCAACAGAATTGCATTTTAAAAATCACAATCTTTATAACATTTCTTAAGCATGTTGTGTAATCATCAAACTCTTGTAACAATGAATTTCATTTTCAATTGTTTAGAGATTCATGTATTACACCTTGCTTTAAAGGTTAATCTTGTCTAATTATAATTATTTAAACACTTTAAATTATTCTATTAATATGAATCATATGTATTGCCTTTATTTGTAATTCTATCATATAGAATTCACTTTGCATTATCAATAAGTATTATCAATTATGTTATCAAAACATTTTATCAAGCATAAATATAATTAATCAATAAATGCATATTTATTACTAGAAGCAATATTCTTAGTCAAACTAAGAATGTCAAAATATTCATAATCGTTTTAAACAATTTAAACAATTAATGAAAAATGAAAGAATAAAAGAACATTTCTTCTATTTGTCTTGTCTTCCATCCCATGAAATTCAAAACTCAAGCTCCTAGCTTATCAACCATTTCGAATACTTGCAAATAATTGAAATAAATGTGACACTCTCATTATTATCAAAGATTTGCCAATTCAAGAAATATGTTGAATGAACAAGGCATACCAGAAGATCCTGACATATCTGAACTCTTCAGACGCCGAGCAAAAATGTACTGGACCTCATCGACCTCGGTAAATGGTCTCTTCCTCCCACTGCTCACTAATATCCTCATCTTGGTTTCCTAAACCAAGAGTATCCCCGTGAGTTCATCAATTGTCCCTCCAAAGATATTTCTTTTGTAACTCTTTACAAAAGATTCATATTCCTCTGGTAGGGAAATAAAGATGAAATCAATAGTAATTTCAATGTTCATGGGATAGTCTAGTTTGCCAAGCCTATCAAAATAGCCTTGCAACCTATCAACGTGAGCTCCTACGTCTCAACCCGGTCTCAAACCCTTTTGGACCTCTTTAAGAATTTCAAATCGCCAAAACCTGTTTGGCAGGAAACTCTTCTTGATCTCCTCAATCATCTCATGACAGGAGAGATACATAAGCTGATACACATATTTAGGAGACATCGAAGTCAATGTGAGATATTTTATCTCATATTCGTGTCCAATGTGTTTCATCCTGTCAGATGTGATGCAGCCTATAGGTGGCTCGGAAGTAATAGGGTTATCCAAAGCATACAATATTCCTTCTTTTCTAAGGACATCTCTAAGGTGATGCATCCAATTAAAAAAATTACTCCCATTAAACTGATTTCGAAAAAGACTTATCCTATTTAGTAGCATTAATGAAAGACATCTATAAAATTCAAAAGAAAGGTTTTAGTATTTCATGCTTTATATAATCCCAAATTAATTATGACTCGTTAACAAAATTAATTTAGAATTGTGAGATCCTGTTTATTTAATGAACAGTGAATTGGCTAAGCTCTTTATTTACGGTTCACAATAATACAGGAGGGTGACGATAACCAATTATGACAATCATAATCCTCAAGTTTTGGGGTTTGTTAGAACACTCATTTCTAACTTTGTACACTTACCCCAACTATGCCAACTTGACTCTTCAAGTATACGCCTTACGATTTTTGACTGAATGACCGGCCTAAGTGTATTAAGAATCGCGATCATTCCTTTTTCAATAAAACCATAGACCTAGTGCAGGGTAAGCACTAACACTAGATGTTAGTCAAATTGATAAAGTGTCTCAAATCTAAGGTGGCATTTAAATAAAAATGTTTATCCTTTTCTACCATATATAAACCTATAGCAGGGTAAGCACTAACTCTAGGTTTACATATTTTGAAAATAAGCATCTTGACCATTGAGTCATTTAATTACTTTAATTAATTGCTTTTATGTTTCAAAAACATTATGGACAACTAATTTTAAATGAGAATAGTTGTGCATTTTTATAAAATCTCTATTTTATTTATTCGCTATCTAATTGAAATCCTATTTCAATTTTTGACCTAATTTGTTTTAATACCTTATTAAAAACCAAATTGATCATAATCGTGAATTTGTTAGTCTAATCAATCGTATTGATTTTATTGTTTTAGTTTAAAACTATTGAACGATTTGAAGCATGACACAAATCGTACAATTTCATTTTAACAAAATCATATTTTGTTCATGATTTGCGATAGTTTGAAACTCCTTTCAACGCTCGACTCGATTAGTTTTAAATACCTTATTTAAACTAAGTCGATAATTATCGCGAATCATTTTAAACTAACAAGTTCTATTTTTATAAAATAAATCTTTTATTTTATATACTGATTTATTAAAATAAAACACTTTTATTTTAAAAACCTTTTAAAGTAACTACAAAACTCCTTTTGTATTACTTATCGTTTTGCAATGATTGTGAAAATTTTGTTTTTACTATGTTTATATTTCCTAAATATTAAACAACCACAAACAACAAAATGTGATTATGAAACGAGCCAAAGTCTCATTTGTTCAGTTTAGTTCGAGTCATCAAACACAAACCGAACAGTTATAAGGTTTACAATTCAACGCCTTGAATCTTGTCTCCCACTTGATCCAAGATCACCATCTTCGATCTCCCTGATTGTCTCTATCTTCCGTCTTGTATCCATTGCTTGATTACATTTGTATAATACAAATTACATTACAAAAAATTGAAACATATTCTATTACATCGGGTCTAGGGGTGACCGAACCAGTATAGGACCGACCCGACCCGAAACCCGATTATATATCTTGTAAAGGACCGAAGACCGTGGAAAATAAACACTTCGGTTTCAGGTTCAAAAAGCATTCGGGTAAATCGGTCAAATGGCTATACCCGAGACCGAGATGCGAAGTTGCAGGTATCGACCATCTGTGTAAATCTGGAGCAGATGGAGGCTTTGTCACGGCTACCAACGTTCTTAGAAGGCTGTGGATTATCTTGATGTTTCTCGTGAACCAATCTTCATCTACACTGAATTTTGGTTGAATTTGTGCTTTATAAAAGGTTAGTAAAATATTTGTTTCAATCAATATATGAACTTCATTTGCTTAATCTCTTTACTTTGTTTGGTTTAATAGTATGATTATTGGTTTGAAATATATTAATATGTTAGTGAATTTATTTTTGTAAAATTTATGCACACAAGGTGTTTGATGAAATGCTTGGAAACCTAAATCAATGCACTATATAGCAGTTTGCCAATTTGTTCTTATTCAGCCCTACCCTTAATTGTTTTTCTTAACAAGATATCATGATTAAGCATTCTTGCATCTATTTATATTAGCGTAGTTAAAAACAAAATCAAAGAAATACAAAGGATGAGTATTGCTCACCAAAGGTATATCATATATGGTCAGATGGCTCAAAATATTCCATAGCAGTATAGTCCTTTTTATCTTTTGGACGCAGGAAACCAAACCTACGTAGGTTTTTTCATGGGCTCGAATACATATCAGCCTACGTAGGTATTTTTAATTTTTAAATATTGTAAATCGGTCCGGTCCTTATGTAATCGGTTTTCTTCGGGTATTAACCCCTACCCGGACCGAACCCGAAATCCCATGAATCCCAGGACCGAATACCTTTAGTAATGTAAAAACCGGTTTCGGTTACCGGTCTTTTAAGGTCCGTTTATTCGGGTTTTGTCAGGTACCCGGAATTCTGCTCACCCCTAATCGGGTCCAAATACCCGTAGAAATACAAGATTTCAAAAACCAACCAATCAAACAAAACAAAAGATAAAATCACATGGGTCGGATCCTAAGGCTCGATTCATAATCATAATCACAATCACAAACATCACATTCACAGTTTCGATCTTTTTGTCAAACAAAAGTATTGACAAAACAAAAACAGACAAATATCGATTATTAATTGCATTTAAACGTTTGTAAAAACCGCTCTGATGCCACTGTTGGGAATTCTAAGTTACTTTTCATTTAATCAATTTCAATTAATCGCATTAATTGAAAAAATCAATTTTCATAAAACCGGATTAAACTATTAGATCAGATCTAACACAGCGGAAGCATTTAAATTTTATAACCTTTTGATTCGTAATCGAAACATTTCCCAAATCAGGATCCAGTTACAAATCGTTTAAACAACAATTAAATTAAATAACACAACCATATGGTGTTTTAGAAATCGACCTTTTACGAAGCGGTTCCAAAAACACACGATGGATCGGCAACGGTCTCGCTAGTGGACTCACTACGATCACCCGAGTCCGGATCTCGTCCTACGAAACACCGGATTGGACCAAAACAGATTTTGGCTTGGCTCGGCCCGCAGCTCCACACACGGTTCGGCTCGGTGGCCTTGGCTCGGCCTGGCTCGGGCAAGGCAGCCCTCCTACGGCTCCTCTTGGCCCCTCGACTTGGCTCGATGGCAGCCCGGCTTTGCCCCTTGGTGCGGCCTGCTTGCGGCCCGGTCTTGGCTCAGTGGTGGTAGGCGACGGCCACTAGGGTTAGGGAGAAAGATAGTGAGTGAAAGAGTGGCGGTAAAATGTGGTGATTTGATCTAGATTTAATAGTCAAATTAGATCCACATTTTTAGGATCTAGGAATTACCAATTCAAAATTGGAATTCCCACCACTTATTTCATGTTTAATTCAAATTAAACTCAATATTACTAACTAACAATTAGTTAGTAGCATTTAATTAAATGTTTAAAGTTTAACTAAATGTCAATTTGTCAATTAACATTTAACTAACAATTCCTTATAATAAAGTTCAAAACTTTATTTATTTAATGAATTAATTATCTCTATAATTAATTCCCACCGATTATTATTTCATAAATAATAAAAGCCAATTCAATAAACCGACAATTCGTGATTGTATATTATGTTTAACAATTAAACATAAAGTCGTTGCCTTCCAAAGTGTAACTCTTTGGATCATACATTTTACAGTAACGTTGAACTTATTGTTAATAGGACATCCAATATCCAACATTTAATATATATATAAGAATATATGTTTGAAAACTTAAATGCAAACAATGTCTAAATCAATAAGACCTAAAGCAAATATACTACAAGTTTAACATGATTCTTTGGCTCTTTCACCTTTACTAACTTAAAGACACAAGTCATTAAATAAAGGCTACTAGTTAAAACAATTGAATTTAGGCTCTTTCACTTTGCATTTTTCACTAACCAAGGTTATTGTGCAAAGACTACTGGTCACATATATTTTAAGCTCTTTCAACTTTGCAATATATAAAATACCTAAGTTATATTGCAAGGGCTACTAGTAACAATGATTACACATAAAATAACATGATAATACATTGAATATAAACAAGTAGGCATACTAAGCACATAAGTCAAACAACTCAGACTAATAGTTTGCATTTGATTGTTAACTCAAGAATAACAAAGTTTAGTATATCATATGTAACATCCCTAAATACAAAAGTAAAAGAGGGAGCATGAGTGAAACTCACTTGATTGTTTGCTTAGCTAATCCAAGTGATAATTGATAGAGAATGTAATAAAGGATTGTGCTTCACCTAAAATTTACAAGGCATAATAGTTCTTAGTCTTCGTTTAAAGTTTAAGTCTTGATGTCCTACAATCTATGGCATCCTAAAGGAAGTCCTAAAATGAAATGTCTAAGTTTAAATGTATTATTTGAATATTTATTTATTTAAATATTCTTATTTGAATATCCTATTTCCATCCATTTGATTTATAAGTTTATTTGTTTTTAAACTTGCTTAATGTTTTTATTTATTTTGAAAATCTATAAATATTATATGGAGTAATTATAAACATTAATAATTTATTCCAATCTTTAATAAAGATTATTTGTGTAAAGTACTTATTTAAATTTAGTTTAGACCTTGTTTATAAAACTTGGCTTTTAATACAAATCTATTTCATTTAATAAATAATGTATTTAATCATTTGTTTATAGGTTAAGAACACTTGTTCTGAAAAGAATTTCATTTAGGATTTGTAAAGCTTTATGAATTATAAACAAATTCTTAGGTTCTATTAATTAATTAATTATATTCAACTCAAAAATATATTTTATTATTTTAAAAAATAATTAATTAGAATATAAAATAATGTCGTTTATTGTTTTTGTTTATTTGGTTTATTAAGATAATTCTTTTGAACCATTCTTAATCAAAAAGTATATGAACAAGTTCTTTAAAACGTTAATTGTGTTCAAATAACTTTTCTGGAAAAATTAAAATTCAACCACACTGTTAAAATGATATTTTAGATGGAAATGGGTCAGAAAGCCAAAAAACCCGGTTTAAAAGGGTGTGGCCGGGTTTTGAGTCCAGGTCAGCACGCCCACGTTGTAATCCCCTACTATTTTTGATTTTCATTCAAGCTTTGTAGTCGTGTCAAATTCGAAATAAATAAAAGTTTGGGATATTCTTTGAACATTAAATCCATGAATTTATAGTTAAATCTAAGTCTTTATAACGTCATCTTTATAAAAGAATTATAATTTTTAAAAGTCGTAATAGGTTATAATAAAATAAAAACATTTTATTAGTAAAAGTCATGAAATATATACATAAATAATATGTATATACATAATAAATAATAATAATAACAATAACAAATAATAATAATAATAATAATAATAATAATAATAATAATAATAATAATAATAATAATAATTAATAATGATAAAACACTAAAATTATAAAAATGTTTTTATAAATTATTTTATGTCTTATACAAATTATTTAGTCTAGGTTATTGAAAATAAATAAAAGATTTTATAAATTTTAAAACATAAAAAGGTTGTTTAATTAGAAGGGTTAAAAATGACAAATTATAAAACTAGTTTGTGAGAGGAGAAGGTTTAATCCCAGATTAAAACATGAAAGAAACCTGAGGGACTGAACTGTAATTTCCCCAAAATACCTCTCCTTCCCAACCCGTGGGTACCCAACCGGACCCGGTTGCGACCCAACTCCATATCCGGTCATTTCCAGTGCGTTCCAGCTAATAGATGACACATATGGCAAGGACTTGAACACGGTTAAATCTTTCAATCACCAATTAATCCATTCAAATCATTATTCACGCGTTAATACCATTCCAAATATACACGTCCGACCCAAAAATAACATTCAACCTAAACGCATATAAAAACCCAATTAATCGACTCCATTCGTTGCTGGAACCATCTCGAATACGTCTGAACAAGAAAAAGAAATACACAAAACCTGTGCAGATCGATTCAAGCCTTGGAACCGGCCGAACCTCTGCAACACTCGAACCACACTCAATCGATCACCTAACCAGGTAATTCTTAGCTCAATCTACTCGAAATTCTTTAGGGATTAAAAGCCCTATCATTTCTGATGTTGTTAATCCCCGAATCAAACGAATTCGAACTAAGAATAAACTAGGGTTCATAGGTTCTGAGTTTGATTTTGAACCATGTATTTTATTAAATTAGATTCATTTTCTGCAAGGTTCCACCCCCCAGCCCAGCAGTTAAGACCGCCGGCTGGGGGGATGTCACACCCCGAGCCGGCGGGGTTGGATCGGAGTCCCCGTCGGGCGGAAGGTTCTCGGGGCGCGATATCGTGAGTGATAATCGTGATGATCAGATTGTTTACATAGCATCAATGTTAAGAATAACTAAAGCACAATCAAACATTAAACTTGGATTACAAAGTTAAATTACAATTTCAATGTTCAGTAATTTAACTCGGTAAACCTAACAAAGAATCATATGTTTCCAATCTTGTATCTGTACAAGATATCAAAAGTGATTCGTATCCATAGCAAAACATGTGCTTCCAAAAGTATACTAGGTCTGCTAACTGGCATCCTAGTATGCAATCCAAAAGCTTAAGCTTATTCCTGTGCATCACCTGAGAAAGCATGTGAGAAAAACAAAGTCAACACAATGGTTGGTGAGTTCATGTAGTTGTGGTATTTGTAAAATAGCTTTTATTTACTGTTTCAAAGTTTACAAGTTGATAGCATCCGCATGTTTTAGCTTCGATATCAATTTAACAAGCATTATGTTTAAAAGTTTATGATATCAACCCAAAAGTGTTCATGTTTCCCCTAGGTAACAACCTTAATCTCATTAACACCACCTGTATCATCCAACTCGGTATGCTTATATATAGGGCATACCCCTGAGTCGAGCCTACGACCCGCCCAGACGCCGTCCCACCACATACTAAGTCGCATGGGACATTGCTGTTAATGATAATTAAGCGTCTTACCTACCCTTTAACACACACAAAGTAGCATCTGAGTATCAAGTTTATGAGGCACCATTAGGGACGGCTGAACACCCTAAGGAGTTCAGCATCCATCCATAACGGTCCTAAGTATAACTTGTGACGTGTTATAATAGAGAACCCTCAAGCTGACACAAGGTCTACTAGAAGAACCCAAATCATTCTAGTCACTTGTCATAACCATAGAAGAATCAAGAAGAACACTGAATGACTAGTAGGGGTTGACACCTAGGTCAACACGCGGCGGCCAATCAGTCTGTCTTACATGATTTTGACAACGAAGAACACTGATGACTAGTAGGGGTTGACACCTAGGTCAACACGCGGCGACCAACAGTCGGTCTTACGATGTCCGACAAAGAAGAACACTGATGACTAGTAGGGCTTGACCAATGTCAAGACGTGACGGCCAATCAGTCTGTCTTACAATGTCTGATACTTTAAGCATACAAGTCTAAAACATTCACATAGTTTCACTGATGACTAGTAGGGCTTGACCAATGTCAAGACGCGACGGTCAATCAGTCTGTTGTCTGAGCATTCCAATCATATCAAGTATATCAAGCATTCATGTTTTCCAAGCATATCAAATGTATCAAGCATTCATGTGTTTTCAAGCCTTCCAAGTATATCAAGCATTCAAGTGTTTTCAAGCCTTCCAAGTATATCAAGCATTCAGGTGTTTTAAGTATTTTACGCATATAAGTCTTCATAGCCTTTTAAGCAAGTAAGTCTTTCTAAGCTTATAAGTTTTCGTTTTAAGTTCAACCACATAAATATAAGTGTAAAACAATTTAACATCTAGATTCAGAGTATAAGATCTTAGCTTTCAAAATGATTGTTTAAAGAATTAGTATTTAGAATATGTACTTATAGTATTAGTTTTGAAACGATTGTATCAAGTATTAGCGTTTAGTGTAAGTGTTTCAAAGCCTTAGCATCGAATATGTAGTTATGCATAGAGTTATAACACAAGCATTTAGCCTAAAGTTTAAGAGTGTAGTTTATAGCGCAATCATCGAGCGTATAGTTTAAGTCCAAAGTTTTATAGCATAAGTATCAAGTATAAAGATTAAGCATCATGAATAAGTATAAAAGCATTCGTTTAAAACATTTCAATATTTGTTTAAATGTATAACATGCTTCTCAGTCCCGAGGTAAAACAAATATGTTTCACCTTGTAGCAGTTGGGTTTGACTTCGCTTAAACAGAAATGTACGCGCTCTTGATTGTACTTGTTATTGTATTCACGATCCTGTATTTATTTCACGATGTTCTTAGTTTATAAGTATACATTTGTAGGCATTTGTGTGCGTGTAGGTGTTAGCCCTAAAGTTGGCTAACACACATAAGTCTTGTTCATTATTCGGCCCTTGCTTGTTTGTTCTAGATTTTACATTCCACTTGATTAAATATCATGAAATTACAAGTTCAAACTTTAAAACATAGGTTTTACATTAAAGATTAGTAACCTTACATCTTGCCACCTAGTTATGTATTGTCATTGTTTTATTAGTCTTAACACTTTAAACCCATTTGTCCACCTTTGTGATAACATATGTGATTACTAGCTTCACTCCATGCATATCATTTTTTTTTACAATTTAATTCGATGTGTTAGGTTGTATTTGGAACCCCTTGGGCCGAATAATTAGTATGTGGGCCGAATGATTAAACGTATGGGCCAGATCTGTAGGTGAGCCTGAGTAGTAACTGTTGGGCCTGCAGATTATTGTTGGGCCGAAAGAGCTTTCTGGGCCAACACATTGCATTGGGCCGGTTGGCATGTTAGTTGAATTAAGTGACACTGGGCCTATTAAGTAGGCTGAATCAGATAGCTGGGCGCATGGTTGCTTCTGTTGGACCACTCCAGTGGGCCTTGGGCCGAATTGCATTTCTTGGGCCTCACACAGTATGCTGGGCCTAATAAACTGTGTATGGGCCACAACAAGCCTTGGACTGAATGAAACTATGTTAGGCCGAAAGAATATATATATGGGCCTTAAATCAGGGTGGGCCCACTATTGGGCTGCAAGAATTTTTATGGGTTAGAACAGTGTGTTGGGCCGCATGACTGGGCCAAGCAGCCCCCTAAGCCCACCGAATGAATCTGGAAGAATGGGGGTGGCCGAAGGAGTTGGCAATGGCCGAATAGGGTGGCTGTCGAGTGGCTGAAGGGTGGTGGTCGAATGGTGATGCTGCTATGCCGATTGAGCCAGTCACCAACCCTTGGCCGAACGGAAGCAGTCCGGCGAATGGCCCTTAGGCCGAATGGGGTTGATGGTCAGATGTATGGTGGCAACAGAATGATTGCCGAATGGTCACTGCCGACCGAATGAGGGGGTGCTTAGGCCGAACGAATAGCCTTGTGGCGACTGAGTTCATAGCGAGAGAATGAAGGCCATTCGGCCATGCCTCCTTCGGCCATTGGCCATTCGGCCGCCTGAGCTCTCCTTCGGCCGCAGCAAGAGCCGAGGCTAGAACCGCCCCCAAATCGAGGGTCCCATGTTGTTTTCGAAAAGGTGTAGGTTAGAAATTGTTCTTGTGGTCATAGTGTCCAAGATAGGAGGTGGTTAGCCGGTTACAGTAAGTGGGGCGGCTAAGGGTCAAGAAAACCCTATTTTTCGCAAACTTCTCAGCATCATACCTCGAGTTTTGATAGGTAACTTCTTAGATCGGTTGTACTTTCATGTAGAGGAGATCAAGATCTTCGTTTAGGTTCAAGAACCACTCAATTTCGTTGAGAAATGAGTGAGATAAGTGGATTTGAAGCTTGAAAATGGGGGTTGGGGGTGAAAACCGGGATTAGGGTTTGAGTGTGGGGAAGAAGAAAAGAAAATGAAGGAAATACCCTCATTTAGGGTATTTATACCTCGAGGGTGTTCGGGTTCGTTTTCGTAGCTCGGTTCGCGTTTTCGTTACGTTT
Source organism: Mikania micrantha (assembly GCA_009363875.1). Taxonomy (NCBI): domain Eukaryota; kingdom Viridiplantae; phylum Streptophyta; class Magnoliopsida; order Asterales; family Asteraceae; genus Mikania; species Mikania micrantha. The sequence goes on from CM018686.1 coordinate 43,774,846, forward strand.
CCGGAACGCAACGCGCGTGTTTTATAACTTAAAATAAAAGACTTTATTTTAACTGCTTAGAAGGTGGTTATTACCAGTAAATGTTTTAAATATCATTTTCCCGAATTATTTATCGTAATTAATTGTTTTGAGCGTTTTGTTAACTCGCGTCACCATTTCGCGTATTTTTACGTAATATAATTAAAATGAATTTATTTTACGCGTTTTCATTAAAATAGTTTCCGTTTAATTTATTTCTGATGAGTTTCAAAATTGTAAAACAGGAAATATTATATTTCCTTAATTTTATTATCGTTCGAATCGTTTTAGTTTCGTCAGAAAACGTCACTTACGCGCGTTTTCGTACAGAGCGCTAACTGTACGAACACGATCGTGCGTTTCACTTTCTGATTTTGTTTTCTACTTTCCAGTCATCATTTCAGATCATTAAACTTTCAGATCTATTCGTACAGATCGTCACCTGTACGAATAATTCGTCGGTTTAGCATTCTGTAACAACAACTGTTATAGCTTTGTTCTGTTTATCCTCGCATACGTTTATACATACTAGCATCAAATCAAGTATCTGTGTGTCAGGTTTGTGTTGTCTGATATGTTTCTGACTGTTAAACCATCAGGTTTTAAATCAGATTTCAGACAATCGCATCATGGTTTCATGTTAAGGCACATGTGTAAATAGTATCAATATAGTTTCACGTAACGTGCACCTGAGTTACTGTGCACTTTACTGTGCAAAGTACTATTCCGATGACGGTTCCGGCACAGATGTTACAGGGGAATAGGTCTCGGGTTCGAACCCATGGGCCAGCCCAACCGGTTTTTTTTATTTCCATCCAATTCAACATATTTTATTTCATAAAAAAATTTGTTAAAAATTCTAAAAACTATTTTCTTATAATCTGGTCAAATATAGTTTAAGTTGACTCAGAAATTTTAATAAAAATTAATAAAGGATTTAAAAGAATTTAATTATTGTTCTAAAATTTTAAAAGTAAAAGAAACTGATTTGCCTACTGTTTAATTTAAATTAAAAAGTTTTAAATAGATTTAACTAATAAAAGTTCAATTAATTTATTTAAAACTAAAGTAAAATTATTTTTAAATCAAATTATGTAATATATATATATATATATATATATATATATAGACACACACGCATATTCTGTTTAAATCTTTTTCTCCAATATAGAATTTATATTTTACATTTAAATGTGTTTTATCAAAAAGAAGCATAATACCATGATGCTAATCAACAAAATGTTAATAATATTTTCAATAAATAAAATACTTGTTTTTGACCAATATAGTTCAAATAATTATTCCAAGTTTATATAACTTTTAAAAGGTTAATAGAATTTTTATGAAACTTATAATTCAAACATGCAAATTTTTAAATACAAATTAAATGGATGGAAATTAATTCATGTAAACCACTTAGAAATTCAATTCCAAAATAATAAATAAAAAGGAATATTTAATATTCTATTTTTATTTATTATAAGAATATTACTAAATATTCTTAAAAAAATTCAGTCATATAAATAATATTGATTAAATAAAAAGAATATCTTTGATATTCTATTTTATTTAAACCAATATTAAGTTTAGTTTATTCATATAACTAATATTGATAAATAAAAAGAATACGTTTGATATTCTATTTTATTAAATCAATATTATAAGATTAACTATTCTAAGTATCCATTCAAAACATAGATTCATTCAAACTAGGACTTCCATTAGGATTGCTATAGTTTCTAGGATCCTTGAACTTGAACTATATGATTACTAAGACTTGAATTACTCACATTATAGGTGAGTGAATAGCCTTACTTCCTCATTGTTTAAATCAAGGATTTGGAACTAGCCTAGCATCCTAACATGTGAGTTCTTCACACTCCCTTTTACTTCTTGTTTTTGGGATGTTACACATGTCGTACGAATAGGTGCTTCATTCCATGAGTCCATCATGCGAATGAGTTAGTCTCAGTCGTACAGTCTCATTTGTCCAAGCTTTCATTTGTGGGTTAGTTTAAGGCGAATAACGTGTTCCATTCGTACGAATAGCATAACCATTCACACGAATAGCCCATTCCGAGGTTCATTCGCCTGCAACATTACCAAATCACACATTTTCACAATGTTTGGTTATTTGGAGTGTTTTGAGCCTCCTGAAGTTGTTAAAACTATTTTGGAAAGCTTTTTGTGTGGTTATTTCATGCTAACACTCATGGAAATGCTCAAATTTGACGAGAGAACGTCTAGTTATGGTGGAAATCTTGAAGATGATGATGATAATGAAGAATCTTGACAATTTGAAGCTGGAATGGTCTGGTTTTTGATACGATTTGAGCAAAAATTTGAGGGTCGTGCAAATGGGGTTTTTCTTGGGCGAATGTAGTGAAAAATGAGAAGAAAAACGTAAGTATGACTTTTTATACCTGTTGTGTCGTACAAATGAGTCATTCGTATGAATGAGTCGTCTTCATGCGAATTACTTCTTGGTCAGAAGTTTTCGATAATTCCAACTCATTCGTATGAGGATTGTCTTTATGTGAAGTTAAATGCTTATTTTAATTATGTGTTGTTTGTTTATTTAAGATAATTTAAGAAAACTTTTAAAATATTTATTATATTCTTGTCAGAATGTTCAACTCATGTATGCATCTGTACAAATCGTCACACACACAAATACAAGGCTCGCTTAACTTTCCAATTGGGTCCCAACATTATATTTCTATGAATCGTCACCCATACATATACACTATTAGTTTAACTCTTTGAATTGTCATCTTTTGTGAAGATATTGTTTGTTCGTTTTATGTCTGATGTTTATTTAACATTGATTTGATTTGTGTTTACCTTTGTTCATTTCGTGCACATTGCAACTACTCATGTATTTGATTGAGTGTTTCTCATACAACTAACTGTATAGATATCCACACTTTGTTTTTCATCAGGAGTTGGTTCCATTGAATTGTGTAAGTATCTTTGTTTTGTATTCGCACATATGATTCTATAGGAACGTAATTACAATGCTTAAGTATAAAAATTTGTCTATACAAACGTACCGGTTGTTACGTCACTAACTTTACAAATCAGCACCTCCTATACTGAAGACCAAGGATAAAATCCTGATGGTTATATGGATTTGGAAAGCAAACATTATATTCATACTAATATTGAATATTGGTGATGCTAGATAAGCTTCAACGATTTGTGTTGTATATAAGAAGAAACCGTAAGAAGTACTCAGCATCCAGTGTTTGACATTTGAACATGTCTAATGTTGACCATCGCTGCTGTTGCCAAAAGTTGAATCTGGAGTAAGGGGTGCAGGGAGCTGCTGTGAAGACCACAGGCGTTCTTTTAAAAAAACTGCTTCGGCAGTTGACACTTCACTAGCCACTGAATATGGTCTTTTCACTTTCCTTTTATGCATTACCTGAAAGTACCAAAGTCAACCTTCAAGGAAATTGATTATGTAAAAAAACAGAATATACCTTTGAGTCTTTTGGTGCATATGTACTCATTGCTTGCTCAATGGAGGAATGAACCTCAAGTGCCTGTTTGGTATCACGGTAGCATTTAATTACATGAGTATGATCATTGTTATCAGATGATGATTTAGATTTCAAGTGTAATATAAGTTTAGATGGAGGTGCATTCTGGTGATCTTTCTTTCCAGTAGTTAGTTCCATCATTGCTAGGTCCTCCCACAGAACATCCCACAACACCAAACACGGATCTCTAGCAGGATTGAATTTCTTCTGTGTTATAATGTTGGATATCTGTGCAGATATTCATTTGTACTCAGCAATATGAAAATTTTGTTTGCACAACTCCCTAACAAGTAACACTTACCTGTAAGAGCATAACTCTTCGATGCGTGACAATGAGTATCTTTTCTTTACGCAGTGAGAAATGGTCCTCGTAAGCATCAGATAAAGCAAACTTCCCACGGACTTTAAATAGATCCACCTGCAAAAAGAATGACCCTGATTCTGCAAGCTGCAGTATTACCTGTGCATGCAAAGGGTAAAAGGGTAAAAACACCATCTTAAATGGAAAAAAAGGGCAAATAGGTTAACAGTACCTGTCCCTGTGCCCTGTAGTCATCATACGGTTTGAGTAAGTTATCACCACTGATAACCCTCGGGAGTCGTCTGCGGAGAAGAAGGTCTTCAGATGTGATAGCAGCAGCAATCTTCATCCTCATTGCATTAGCACCTTCTGTCGTTTTGGATAACAAATCAAGGACACCACTCACTGGTTGTGCAGCAGCACCTATTATCCCTTTGCCAACACCTGAAACAAAACCCTCTACACCTGATGCCTTTGCACCTTCCAATGGTTTTGCTATTATACCCACTACTCCTCTATATAGCCCCTTTGCTAGTGCTCCTCCCCCTTCTCTTAACACATCACCAAAATCTTCCACACCTTTACTTTCCTGCGAGTCATCATAACATAACATTAACGTAACGTAACGTAACGTAACGTAACGTAACACAACACATCACTTCATTTCCTTCAAAATTAATATCATATCATATCAAATATAAACCTGTCTCAGCCGACTTTGAATGAACTTCTTGTCCATTGATAAGGCAGCAACACCTTTGCTCATATGTCCAAATGCACTGCTTGCATTTCCTAGTATATCCATACCAGAAAGAAGCTGAAGAGGCTGGCTTAGAACATCCTTTGTTATATTTGAGATGGCATTCGTCGTAAGAACGCTTTGTCTCATTGACAAACTTTCAAGGAGTCTCTGATTTACACGTACCTGTCATGCCAACAGGCATACATAATCATTATATTGTCTATACAATATACATTGGAAATATGAGGTGATGGTCTGGTGCTTACAGGCATATTTTCCGTGTTCCCTAGAGCTGTCATCAACGATGCCCAAAAACCAAGCACACCCACAGGGCGTTGAGTTGGTGACATAGCCATGGAGAACTTAAATCGAAACTCTGAGATGTTTAAAACACTGCAATCACCATAACAATAAAATCATTCTTGTGAAGGGTAAGAGATTAGAGGTATTTGTTGTATATTTTAGTGTAATCGGATGTAAAGGAATATTAAAGAGTTGGAGGTGCAGAGTGCACACTCGTTTAGTATTTCTGAGCTTCTGACCAAGCGTGAGGGTCAAGGGGGCCGCGCCTCTAGCGGGGTCCAAGGGGCAGAGCCCCTGGTGGCGGTCCCGCTGGCCAGTTAGCGGGCAGGGGTCAAGGGGGCAGCGCCCCTTGTGGGGTTCGAGGCGTTGCCCCGAAACCTAAACGGAATTTACTTATTCATTATGTTCGGAATTGCCTTGACCCGAGAATTTGACCCGCCAAAACCAACTGCCAAATAACTAACTTGCGGTTGGTTGGTGATGAACAAGACAAACGGATTTGCAGACTTTTTAAGACAATCGAAATTCATATCTCTGATTTCCTCTCTATTGGATTATCCCAAAATCAAATTTCTTGATCTCGAAAGAGAAGAAATATTGATTTTGGATAGTGATTCATACACGATCTGATAGAATTCCAAGTGATTTACACGAATTTCTCCAACAGTATTGTGATCGAATAATAACCCATTTTAAATCGCTAACCCGCCAAAATCAATCCGAATCATTGTTCTATATATATATATATATATATATAGGGGATTAATAAAAAGAAAACCTTGTTTTAGTGAGAAAACCTTGAAAACTCATGTAAAACGAACGTATTTTTTTTGAAAATTTTTTTACAGGTTTGTAACATTATTGTGCACATTTTTATAAAAAAAAATCAAAAAAGCGCCGAAGAAATATTTTTAAAAAAAATATTTTATAACATTTTTTTATGTTGTAAAACATACGTAACACTGCGTCAGGTCTGACGGAATTTTTTTACGTATGTTTTAAAATTTTTTTTTTTTTAGTTTTGTTACGTATGTTTTACCTGCGGTTTGCTGGGTTTTCACAATAAAAAGTGGTTTTCAAATTATCCTTACCCTATATATATATATAGGGGAGGGTTCCTAAGAAAACCACCATTTTGAAGAAAACCAAGAAAACTAAAATCAATTTCGTTTTTTGTTTTACATTATGTTTTATTATAATGTTATATTTGTTAACAAAAAGAAAAAAATATATGTAATTCATGTTATTACATGTATGTAACTTAATGATTACATATATGTAACTTGTAAAGTACATATATGAGTTACATATATGTAACTTTATATGTTACACATACGTAACTTCGTGATCTACATATTTTTATTAAATTTTTTTTTGTTATTTATAACATTGCTAAGCTGATAATAAAAATTCTTGAATTATTATTTTTTTAAAATTGATTGGTTAGTAGGAGTTTCTTAGTTTTCTCCAAAGTGAGGAGTTTTCTTTTGAACACTCCCCTATATATATATATATATATATATATATATATATAATATCATCGTACTTAGTATATACCATCATTAGCAATACTAAGGTGGGGTCTGAGGAGGGTAAGATGTAGACATCCTTACCTCTGCCTCATATAAATAGAGAGGATGCTTCCAATGTGACCTTCGGTTCATGACGCCTGGTAAACCGACCAACCCAACACTTTTAAGTTTTAGCGTGATTTTCACAAAAATTAAGTAAAATAATGTTAAAATTAGTGCAATTTTACTTTTGCACCCTAAAGGGCCGACAAATAGAGCCAGTCATATGTATATGTGTGTGTGTGCGTATATATATTTGTATCTAGGGGTTGGATCCACCAAGAAGAGATTTTTGCATAAGAAAAGTGAGAAATCTTTTGCACATATTTACATTAGTAATACAATTTTTGCAAAAGAAAAAAAGGATTCACTTTTAGTTTTGTGAAAACCATGACAATTCCTTTTTTTTATGCAATTTACACATGTGTAAATTGGTTTTTTCTTTTTACACATAATTACACGTGAAAAAAGAGTTATCAAAATTTTAACAAAATTTTGAGTTCTCAAACAAACCTTTCCCAACATTACATGAGTTTGTATGTGCGTGTGTAGGCATAAAGAGCTAGTAAAAAGTCCATTTTGTTTCAATAGGCTAAAAACGATTTCTAGCAACTCCGAAACCAACCCAAACGCCGATTGAACTTATTTTAGCGGAGTTGGAATCATACTGCCATCTCGAAATCTTTTTTTGAGACTTCATTGGTATCACCATTGCCACCATCACCTTCAGTTATTTGCGATTAAGCTTCTGTGAAAATCTATGCCGAGCCGCTGTCAGACGCGTCACGCCACCTATACTCGTTCACGTGCTTCCATTCTTTTTCAAATATTGCTTTGTTTACGACGAGTGAGATCTTACAATTGGCGTCATTGTAATACCTCTTGTTCCTTCATCTGTCGCAAAGAGAATATGTCTCTAGCCACAACTGTACCACTTTTTAGTCCTCATAACACCCAAGGATAACATTCACGTTACTCATGTTCTGATTTGCTGCTGTTACTAATGTTTATTTATTAGTTTAATGTTGTAGAAATTACTAGGCACTAGTTGGGAAGTTGAGTATGCTCCCACTTGAGAAGTGTTAGTTGTATATTTGGTATAATAGGTTATACCCATGGACCCACATATATGTCTCTAAGGTTTCTATCTGTATATATTGAGGGTTCACCCTCGTGTGTTATTATATTAAAATTTTTACCCTTTCATTGTTTACATACAACACCATTTCACATATTCCAACTAATATGATACTAGACAAAAGTTGAAGAGGCCAGAAATGAGGTAAAAAAACATACCCAATCTCAATTATAGGGTCCACTGAGACGACGGTTGTTTCAGGCTCACTGAATCTACTAATATCAATCTGCTGGATCATACCATGAAGTCGCCAAATAATTGGTTCATGAATACTCATCAAGAAGGCACACTTTTCAGGGCCCTGTCAGAAAATAAAATAGCAATAAAAGCCCATGTACTTTATTACAGAAGCAGGCTTAAAGCCTTTAATAGAAGAAATAACATGCACATACAAACCTGCAGACCAATATAAGGATAAGCACAAAAATCTAATGATCCATCAGATTGCTTTGTCACAGAAAATTTCAATATGTAACCTGCCTCTATTCCAATTTTTTGTGGTCTAAAGAGAACCGGCATCGGTGTCAAAGGCAGCTGGTTGTCGACTTGGATCCCTTGAATTCTTAATTTGATTCTATGAAATCCAAGTTACATGAATTAGCATAACAGAAAACGTGGATCTCAAATATCCAAAGCTGGTGGGACATTACCTACTAATTCCAGAGCCCAAACCAGTTGAACATGATAACAGAAGGTTCTGTATCGACAAGTAGAGTATCTCTTCAGGTGTATGATCAACAATGGACAATCCAAGTTCAGTGAGCTCAAGAGTAAGATGGAATTCACAATCCATGGTAGATGAAACCAAATCATTCCTTGGTAACAAAGATGAAGTGGCAACATTTCTATTGATATTTGCTGCTTTAGGATCATCATTGTTGTCTGGCATCCAGTCTCTCAACATCACAACATTTATCTTCTCTTCTTTGACTATAGTAACACGCACTGCTTTAGTGGGTCCTCCATCCACTTGAACAGGTAGATAATCACGAACCTCATCGATATTATACTTGGTTGAATCTTTGATGTCGACGCCATCCATCAGGACTTCCAGGATTCGTTGCCTACCTAGGTCTTCCCATGAAAATGAAGCACTTGAGCAAGGATGTAGGCAATGCCATGAATCCTCAACACCATCCATTTGCCGAAAATGGAATGGTAAAAACATACTATGATTTTCAATCCTGCCATACACACTTGGTCATTAAGATTTTCTATTTGCAACATTATAAAATTTCAAAGGTTTAGGCTCTTAAAATGGTAGAGAAAAAATAACCTGTAATGGCTTGAAAATGAATTGGGTCGAAAGATGACGTCAAAGCGTGAGCTTGTTCCACTCCTTACCTCAACCTTCAAATACAATTGTTTTCCAGTAGTTTCATTTCTCAAGGAAATACGCATACAGCCTTCACATGCAACACTAAATGGGATACTCCAATGGTGTCCATCCATCTTTAACTACAGAAGATTTAGACATTGACCATTAAATATAAGTATCAATGACCATTTCAAATAGCAGTATTTACAAAGGGGACAGTAATTATATCCAGACCTTCAGTAATTCAACTTTGGCTGATGTATGCCATCTAAAATGGTTTGGAGCATCTGTAGGACGTATCCAAATCAGTGACTGCATATCACACTGCTGCAGGCATAAGCTTAAGCCAATCCTATTATAAAATAAGGTGTGTGGCTGAAAATGGACAACCTGCATTAGGGATGTTGATGTAAGTTAGGTATGAACAAGAAAGAAAATAAGAGTGTGCTTTTCAAGAACCTAAACGTCACCAACAAGATCTCAGACTGATGCTAACCTAATCTAAAATACAATCCAAACGTTTAGGTGTATACCTTTGTCCTGTCTGATGTCATGTGCAGTAGAGCTGAAAGGTTGTAGTAAGATCCATCTGAACTTAAAGCTTTGACGTCAACTCTTTGCTATAGATGAGAGGAGCAGAGGAGAGGCATTAGCAAATTACATGCTAAAGCAAAAAGGTAGTAGAATTATATTGGTGATTTAAAATATGTATTTCTCACTTTCTTTTCCAGGTCAAGAAGTGATAGCCCAGAACTAAAATTTTCAGAATTCTGAGTAGCAACAGCTAAACCCACACGTGGCGAAAGATATGCATCATTCCGGGATGAAAAAAGCATAGCACCACCTTTTCCTACATAGTCCTGTGGAGAAAGCATGCTGGGAGTAGGACTAGTGTCCTCAATTGCTTCCAGAACTTGGATATTCCTCCTTGAGCTAGTCTCTGTGGAGGGACCAGACAGACTCTTAAAGCTTAAAAATTTTCCAGATTTTGCAGCTTTCGTGTTCGCTAAAGAATCTGTGCCTGCATTCTCTAAAGTTTCGATTTCTACCACTTGAAATGTAAGTGGTACAGAGCAGTCATTAATAATCCAATATGGGACAAAAAATCTTATGGTATTAGGGGAAGCAGCAGATGCTCCCATGTCACGTTCAATACTCACACGCAATCTCCTGCATACACAATATCATACATCTCAACTAATTGCCCTCCTTATAGCTAATTACATAATGAAAAGAATATAATCTGTTCTTAAAAATGGGTCATTCTCATAAATCATGGCATCATGCAATGTTTAAATAAAAATATTAAGATAATACATAAAGAGTATACTAACATACAAAGTATACTTAACAATTGGAAGTTTTCTAGATAATTCTAGCAATCGACAAAGCAACCAAAATTCTATTAAATTAACAATCCATTAAGACCTTAACAAGAGCAAATGCATGGTAGTAGACAAAATGCTGAGTATCAGCTGCGACAAAACAAGAATTAGTCTTGTTGGTTCGGTTAATGAACCGAGTTAAACCAACTAGTTGATTACAAGGTGAAACTATTCTGTGATAATAGGTTGGCTATCCAACTAGCTGAGAATCCTACATTCCACTCTAGTACAAAGCATATTGAGGTGCACTATCACTTCATTCATGAGAAAGTGTTAAATGGAGAGACTGGCTTGTTCTATATCGACACAATTTAGAAGTGGCTGATGTGCTAACTAAAGCACTAACCAAAGCAAGGCTAGAAGAATTCCAATCATGTTTAGGAACTAGTAGTGGAAGAAGTCAGTATTGAGAGGGAGTGTATAAATTACAATGCCAACCTGTTTGGTTGATTAGATGACTCGTGAAGGTGTTTTGGATTGATCTTGACCCACACACCTAAATATTAAAACTTTTAGACTTCTAAGTGTGTGTGTGTGTATCGGCAAGGATCAATTTTTAATTTGTTTCTTTTATTCCTATTATTTGATACAATTTGTACTTACATTATTTGGAGAATTCATAAGTAACAAGTAGGACCTCGAATAGACTTGATGGTTATGTTTTCATTTAATTTTATTAGAAAAAAGTTTAAATATTCACTTTAAGATAATCTCATTCAAGTACCTTTACTAAGATGGGAGAGATGTTGATGTAATCTTATTATGGGAAAAAAACACACAATTAGGAGTGAATATAGATGCATGCTAACCTGCGTTTATGTTGATGGATCACCCAAAATGAGGAAGCATGATTATTAGATGATATATCCAAGACAGGAATAGGTTCCTGCTATAAAAGAAGGGACCAAATTACAATATCTTAATTAATGGCATATCTGAAATGAAACAATTAACGGCATACCTTTTCCATCATCCATCCACCTTGTAGCGACAATGAAATATATAGAGAATTACGAACATCAGCATAATATATGGGCACAACACCACTCGATGATATGAGGCCTTGCTGTCTCTCTGTTGTATTTCCATTATTCAACTTCTCCCATATTGTAAACTGTGCCGGACAAGGAAGTCGGTTTTCCAACTTTAAAGGAGCATTCACTGATATCTTCCAATCATAAACAGGGGAATTGAGCTCTGTCTGAAGAACTGTTGCATCTGCACTGACGCTTAGCCAAAACTGCCTGGCATCAGATGACAGGCAACACCAAAGTGTGTCATTCTTTTCAAGCTGATTTAACTTGAATGAGGAACTCAAAATCTTTTTTCCTGAAGATTCTTTGGAGTGCTGCCCCTGGTCATCTGTCCCAACAGGGGCAGAAACTAAGCCAGTAGGACACCCCCAAGTGTAGAGCCCCTCATGATGTTGAGCGGAAGGGCGAATTTGCAAACAATTATCAGAATCCCTAGACATAGATCGCCAAGGTAACACAAAAGAACATCCAGGTTCTAAGACATGGATATTAGAACCAGAGCTTGGTGCTTCTTGGTCAGTAATTTCTCTTGTGCGGGTCCAACGTCTACGGCGCGCATTGTCATGAGCCGACTTTGAGGAATTTTGAGGAGTTGGAGGCCATTTTATAGTTTCGTAGTCACGCCCATATGTCCATCCATCCAGATCAACAGGATCAGATTTATCAATCACCCAAGCTGATGTCCACGTCCATCCAGGTGGAAGTGGTGGTTCATAGAAATCCTATTATGCCATAGCACATAAAAAATCCATAAAATAAATACTATGTTTAACGTAAAACTTACATTTGTTGAATATGAAAAATCTCTGTTGCTCCAACGTCCGGGACCATTGCCACGAAAACCAGGCAGTTTAATACCCCAGCCTAAAATTGAGCTATGTCTTTGGTTCTCAAAGATCTCTTCCACAACAATATTACTACCAGCTACTTCAGAAAGCTCGTGACTCTTAGAAATAGAAGATGCATTTATATCCAACTTAACATCTGAATCATTAGCAATGGTTGCAAGACCCCTCAAAATTGCATGTTTCTTTCCATCTTTCATGACCACTTCGATGGTGATGAAATCGTCATCCATTTTTTTTGTGATGACTGAGAGTGGAAGAAAAGATCTAAAACTCTCCCACATACCTTCAGGCCTAAGCCCCACCCAAAACCCCACATAATTATCCGCATCTTTCTCCTGCTCCAACGTACTTTGGAGGTTTGAAACTGCTTTCATTTCAAAATAGGATGTAGAAGCTACAAGACATCCTTGAAAGGGCAAGTCACCATCCTTTTGCTGACCCTAAACAAATAACAAGAATTACAAATTATATATTTTCAAAATAAGTAAAATATATGATGAGAAGATATTTAATAACAATGTATTGTTTATTGAACAAGAAAAGATCATGAAGATGAAAAAAATTACTAACTCTCCTCGATAGAAGATGTGTAATATTTTTCTTGTCCGTTGCTTGCTGCAACATTCTAGCTGAGGCCACCTTTCTTAAGGGATTCGTACCATGTCCAACTGAGATTGTCGAAGCGCCCACTACTTCACCTGATCCCCAACAAAGCCAAGATCAGCTCATGCATACACTGGAATCACATAAATTACAGTAATATATGTTTTGAGTTCGAATCAGGTTCACATTGCAGTAGCATTAATTGTTTCTATAGGATATAATATGATTTAGTTGATACTAGAGAGCATATCATACCATGTGCCTTCATGAAAAGTTCACTAAATCATTCCGCCAATTTCATATGCTAAAAACTCACAGTTGTCAATTTGAAGGGAAGCAAAAGCATAAATTAATGGTACGTGAAAGTAAAAGATATGCTATTAAGATGATTATATAATACAATGTCACGCACAGAACACACAAACACACACACACATATACATACACATACACATACACACACCCACACCCACCCACAGACACAGACACGTACACGTACACGTATACACGTACACGTAGACAAAGATCCAAGAACTTTAGCCATAATGGGCCTAACTTTAATATAACGTATCATTTCTCCTCAAGCTGATGACGGTAAGCCTCTACCTATTTTTTACAATAGTTCAACAACCATTCTTTCATCCAACAAAACCTTTAATCTCTCTAACATTCTTCATGTACCTGAATTTCAGAAATACCTATTATCTGTTCAACAATTATGTATTGACAACAATGTTTATTTTGAATTTCACTTAACTTTTTTTTTGGTGTGAAGCACGAGTCTACACATACAAATTTTCTCATGGGCCGAAGTGAAAATGGTCTCTACTCTCTCTGTCTTCATGAACTCATGTCTATTCCCAAGCAATTATTCACAGCAATCTAAGCTTCCTTAGCCATTAGGAATCAACGTCTTAGGCATCCGCATGCTTGTGTTTTTAATTTTTTTGTTTCTAATTGTTCTTTAACAGTTTTTACAAAAAAATTTCTTTTTTATTTTGTACATCATGTCAAATGGGAAGATCTTCTAAACTTTCATTGCATAATTTTAGTTTTATGTTATGTATTGACCATCATTCTCGTTATATGTAGTTTTATCCACTTTTACACAATTATGATGTTTACTATGTTTTCACAGATTTTGTCACCATGGTGGAACAACAATTTAACACAAAATGAACTTCAAATCAACCTCTTATATCTTCCTTGGTTATAACCTTATTCATCTCGGGTATTAATGCTTTCACATTGTTATCGAATGGACATACATTGCTTGCCATGTTAGTTTCAATGAAACTGTCTTCCCTTTCCACTGTTCTCCCCACCAAGTGTCAGCTTCACCACAATCTCCCCATGTTTTCGTTTTCTCTGAACAACTCCAAATCTAAAACCTAAATCACCTCCAAATGAATCCCTTTCCTCTACCTCACCTATTATCCCTTACAACCGACCTCTCCACTAACAATCCCGACTCCTTCCCCACAATCTTCACCTATTTCATCACCCACTCCACCACCACCTCCTCCGTGGCTCAAACTTCTAACCTTAGTCCAAACCCCAAAATAAGCACTCCCTAATCATCTGGTCAACAACACTACCCACTCCCCCTCACATCCCATTGAACCTGCTTCCTTTACCTTTGTCAAATGTCAATAATTCTTCAGAGTGGTGTCACGCTAAGGATGACAAAGTTACTGTGCTTTCTAAAAATGGCACGTGGCCCCTTGTTCTTTGTATTGCTAACACTAATATTATTAATTGAAGCAGGTGTGTTGATTAAAGAAAGATCCACAAGGTAACCACTCAATACAAAGATTGCCATATTGCCAAAGGGTTCAATCAATAACCCGACATTGACTATCACGAGACCTTTAGTCCGGTGTTTAAACCAAAAACCATCCGAATGGTCTTATCTCCTGCCAATTGGATGTGCATAATGCCTTTTTACATGTTGACATACATAAAACATGTACATGAAAAACCTCTCGGTTTTGTTGATCCAAGTAAACTAGACCATGTGTGCATACTTTACAAATCTCCTTACGGGCTGAAGCAAGTTTCCTGGTCATGGTTTCATCTCTTGTCCACAACGCTTCAACAACTTGGTTTTCACGGTCCTAGACTGATCCGTCTCTGTTTATTCTTCTTTATGGTGGTATAGTTGTTTATGTGGACGATAGTCTGCTTGCCTATGAGTTCCTCTCGAAACTTAACCTATTGAAGAGAGTTCTCCTCTCTCATATTCCGTTTCTTATCGCTTGGGGCATTACAATATGTTGCTCTTTCTCGTCTAGACATTGCCTTTGTTATCAACGGAGTATGTCAATAAGTCAATTCATGCAAGCTCCTACAAAATTTCATTGGTCAACCGTCAAACGCAACTTGTGATATCTAAAAGGAAAAACCAATCATGGCCTATTGATCCATCAAAACTCAAGTTCTTCCTTACAGGCCTTCACCGATGCTCATTGGCCAGGCTCACTCTGATTCTGATTGGGCTGCTTGCCTAGTCAATTAATGATCCAATGATCCATAGGGGGATTTGCCATCTATTTGGGATCTAATCTTGTCTCCTAGTTTGCCCGTAAACAACGATCCATAGGATTTGCCACCTATCTCTCAGCCAATCCCGTGTTTCATGCTCATACGAAACATGTTGAAGTAAATTTCATTTTGTTCATGAGCAGGAATTGAATGTGTAACTGTATTATGTATCTTATTATCAAAGAAAAACAACATCATGTGCGTGTGTGTATATATATATATATATATATATATAATTAGGCCTAATTACGGCCAGCTAATATAATTTCTACACACATAAATATTCTGTCTAATATTCCTCCGCTTTAAAATTTCTGCCGCCTGCCCCTTCTCTAAAACAATTCAAGCTCAACCACTTGGCGCAACCATAAAAAATTCTAGAAGCTTTGCTGTTCATTGCGCAAAGACAATTTAAACGCTAAAGTACATGCTCATCATTTTATATTACCTTTTCCTGCTTTTGCCGCAAGATTAGTCACCTCAATCTCTAGTCTTGCCAAACCCTACAAATACACAAAATGATCATACAAAATTTATCTTCAGTAAGAAATCTATATCATACATACAAGGTATGTATCACAAATAGAAAACTATGCATGGACAATATTAACCGATTAAAATCTCAAACCAAAAATTTAGCAAGGGGCCTATGTAGATGCAAAAAAAAGGTGCATGCCTAAGATAAAAAGGAGAGGATTTTTTTTATATAATAGACAGAGAAATGGTACATTTGGTTTTGTTCATGCTTTTAGTTTAAAATCTCTTTCTAGAAGTTCATTTCTATCCAGTCAGCCAGTCATTGAATTCACAATCTTTTATGTATATATATTTTGATTAGGGAACATATACATTTGTACTTCTAATGATGGTATAAGGATATGCTAACCCTTAGAATTTGTTGGAGAGTTCAAAGCTATTTACAAAGTTCATATTAAGATATAGCAACTGCATTAGCATTAGCAACTATATCTCCACTAAAAATATTAAAATTATAAACTACAGTTGCAAGGGGAATTTTTAAAGTTCGCTCGGTTTACTTAATGTGCATCCGTATACTTTGAATTTGCAAAAAAACAGGTGATTTGTGAATTTAAACATACCTTCTGAGGAACTTCAAAAATAAAAAGTTCATTCCATCTAGCACTACCAAGATCATTACTCTTGGAACTCAAGGGCTTCAAACATTTAGTCCTTGCACTCTGAGGGAACAGTCTCTGCTGACTTGCCTCTTGACTCTCGACAACAAGCCGGAGGGCACAGAAGAAGCTATTGCTATTCCCATCATCAACGAGTGGTAGATCCTGTTGTCAGGTAAAGGTAACAAGTTAAATGTCACAACCAAGTTTGGACAAATTTCATGATCATTTTGTAATGATTCCAATTATAGAACCTTGGCTTCAATTATCTGCACTGCAATATAACATCGCCCTTCCCTTGAATCATCAACTGAGTTTAACCGATCTGAATACCTTGAAGGCGGGATCCACACTGAGGTACTGTCATTGTCCTGCAAAAGATTAACAGTACAAGCACTTTGCTCATACTTCTTCAAGTAAATGTCACATCCAAGTCTATTCTCTATGATCACAGTCTGGAAATCTTCCACATCCAATGCAGAAAAGATTGAACCATCTTCACTTACGCTATGGTTGCTAGTTTTCTGTCAAGTATTCATAGAAATTAAAAAGATAAGACACAAATTTATGAATTCAACTGCAAGATATAGTTGAAGATAATATTTTTGACTACAACTGACCTCTGACATGATTTCCTTTTGTTCAAATTCTCTTAGTCTTCTCCAAGAAGTAATGGTTTCAGCAAATGTATCAATACTTGCAGCACTGATATTTGTATTAAGGATACTTGTAGCTGCAATCTGTGCTCTTTTTCCAAGTTTTGATTGGGATTCTTCATTGGTATCATATGTTTCGAATCTGCAAAACCAAAATGAGTGTAGATGAAATGGCAGGCAATTAGTTTATCAAGGACAAAATAAATAAACAATAAAGGACAGCACATTGTATGTAAGTTAATACTTTAATATTGCATCAAATGGCTCCACTAGTGGCTCCCACGAGTCTAAAAGCGTGTTAAAAGTTGACGCAGCAATCACAGACATCACCACAGCATTCAAAGAGTTTATTCCACCATGAGTTGCCAGCTTAATATTTGTGATGGAAACATCAAAAAACGGCGTCATCTGAAAAGAATCCAAGATTCAAGTACGCAAGTACGCAAGTGAGCGAAAAATAAGACACAAGTATTTTTATCAATAAGCACATGCGAGCAGGATACCATTCCACACAGGCTGTCTAAAATGGTTACAGAGATGCTTTTCAATTTTATATCTGACATTATATTCTCTCTTGTCTTTGGTTTCACAGTATCACCAATGGCGAAGGCCAGCCGGCTGGAAGGCTTCTTCAAATCAGAACGCGCAAGAAATGTGCAGGCCTAAAATTAGCCAAAAGAAAATGGCATGAGGCGCTAAAGCTATCTAAATGCTTTTCTCTGAAAAGAAAACTATAATATCATCTAAGCATAAAGTGGTATGGTAATATACATGCAATACCATTGTATAAAAAATTGCTATGTTATCTAATCTCCAATTTTTAATAATTGTAGCTGCTCACCTGATTATCTACTTTCCAGATACTCCAGCATTGAGATGCAATTGAACTTGAATAATTTAATATTGGTGTCTCAGGAATATTAGCCTGGCTAACAAGATCCATCCTTGGGCAGCAGACTAAATTCAATTTTGGCATCTCATCTACTCGAGTAACTATGCATCCCATTGAAGCATAACCTGGGGGTGCAATTGGGTACCAGAAATAGGCTTCATCCAGGCCCTTTATAATAACATGAGCAACTTTAGTAAACTGAACAGGGTTTGCTGAGATGTCAGAGTTACACTTGAATATTATTCCCAAAGCTGGTGGCTCCAAACTGCAAAGGTGATTAACGACGATCATGTAACAATAAAAAAGGATGGTGTGATCAAGAAAGGGACAGAGAGAGAGAGAGAGAGGACTCTAACCCTTCAGTTATGCAGTCACCAAAAATTTTAAATCCAGGTCGTGGTATAGGTCGCCAAACAGAGACTGGTGTACGGATATCACCACCCTTATCCCACCAGATCCTCTCAAAACTTGGAGTTGACACATAACAACTAGCTTTTGAAACTGATCTGAGAACATCCCACCCTGATGATGAGCTTGTTATACCCTGGTTACTTGCTTGTTGGTGTGTCTTCTCATTATCAACAATTACATCAGACCTGGATTCTCTTGTAGAAAGACGATGCCAGCTTGAATTCAAAAGAAGAAGATGGTTAAGATCATAGCATATTTCCTGCGGGAGACAACTAACAGAAGCTTTTGCATGAAATGATCCAAGAAGGTTGTCGAGTCTCCAAATACTAAATCCTGATGGGTATGTGTTGTTTGAGGAAACATTGAACATGCAAGCTGAATATGCTGTGGATGTTGCCAGGTCAGCTCTTATGCAGTAGACAATATGATTTGGTGGTGGCTGGTTTCCAATATGTGCAACACACCCTAAAGCCAAGTATCCAGGTGGTGGAATAGGTGTCCACAGAGAACAATCACAACCCAGATCCTCCACTTTAGTTTGTTGGATGTCAGAGACTAAGCCAACAAGCTTGAAGCCAAGAGGCTTACGTACACGCCCATATGTGTTACTCACAGCCATAACAGCTTGTGAAGGAGGAATGGGCCTAAATCAACCATATTGAAAAACAAAGTAAAGTCAAAACTGTGTTGCAACTATGAACTATTAGTGGCACTACACAACTAATTATCCAATTATCTAGAAACAACAATCATCAAGAAACGTAAATAATGAAAACAAATTATTATGTGTAGCTCAATCTAAATCTAACAGTGACCACTATAAAAATATTAACAAAACAACCATTGAGCTGCAAAGGTCTGCTTAAGCATTAAGATTTTTTTTTACCTGGATGTCACACAATCTCCCAAAATGACATAATTTCGGGGAGCTCGAGGTCTCCAGAATGTAATTGCATTATGATGCCCCTTTGCTGCATAAGAAATCAATTGCTCGTTCTTATTAAAAGATCGTACAAAGGAGAAAGCAATGCAAATAAACCACAAACACATGACTTGACAATAGAGCCCAAAAGAGAAATAGAGTAGAAGGAAAACCTTTTGGAGGCATCCAAACTTGATCATAATTGGTACAAGGTGACAAGGGATCAGCACTCTGAAACCGTAATGCTGCAACTGCCTGATTTTGTAGATTAAGAATCAGGGAGATGACACTTAAAGATAAGTGGACGTATATCTCAGAAGATATAAAAGATATATTTGTCTTATCCTTTACTGAAGTATATCCCCCAGAGATATCCACCGGATCAAGAATTCTAAGACCAGAACCAGCCTCCACGCTTAGATCTTTGAGAAGAACTCGAGCCCATGTATCATTTTCTTTTGATGCAAACCTAGTAAGAAAGAATGGCATATAACAAATTAGGTTAGCCAACTGTTATGGTGTTAAGAGTGATTAAGTCAGATTCTTCAGAATTCTTTTATTTTTTTTTTATTTTTTGTTTTTTTTAGAAATACAAGGATACATTGACTGGCCATGGACAGCAAAGTAGCCTACATTAGTTCCTTAGGTATAATATAAACCAAGAAGTTCAGCCATCTCTTGCAGACAATTAAATTAGTCATATAATTATCATATTTTAGAAGATATTTATGTGTAACATCTAAGGTTATCATTGTATATATTTACCCTGGTTTAGTAGCAGAACAACCTGCAGAGGGAATTCTACTTGCCACCACAAGATTCTCACAATAACCACATCAAAAGTGTTCATGGTGAAAATTAAGCTTATGCATTTATGTTAATGGATGTGTGTTCACACTCATGAATAAAAGGAATGATCAATGTTATAAGTTCAACTATAGAAATAGAAATCAAGGCATTAAAGACATACATATCAAACTTTGTACGCTTCACAAAACAAATCTTATATGAAAATAAATACATAGAAGAAGCATCAATGCAACAAAAGATAATCTTACATGATGCTTAAATCCATTCTTGCACGAAGAAGCTTTTCAGCATGGAAAAAACCATCAATAGATGATCTACTGCTATCATAAAATGTGAACTCAGGAGACACTACCTGGCACGCCAATAGATGAAAACACCTAAGCACATCAATAATTGAAAACACAAAAAACATGGAGAGAAAAAAATACCTGCTAAAGACTAACTAAGCATATAATCAGCAAAGTACATAAGAAATCTTTAAAATTAGCTTCCTCAACAAATGAGATTATGGCTTTAAGTTCTTGGAAGAAATATTTTCTTTATATTCAACAAATAGGATATTAGGCTAGTTATGTAATTACCGTAGTCAACACAATACCTATCTGTAATATAATGCGCTGTATATGAAATCTCCATGCAACCTATTATACACACTAGCAATATAGAATCTCTGTCCAGATACAAGTTGCTACCAAAACCTAGCTACCACCATAGGTCGTGTTTCACCAACAGCAATGATGTAGCCATCACTTCTAAACCCTAGCCACCGCATATAATCTGCAACAACAACCACCCCAAAATTGCTGGAAGCCCTAATTGCAATCATGTCACTCAGATAGCCACTAGATATCCTAGCAGCCAGCATATTAGAACCCTAAACACCATGTAAAATTTGTGTTACATATAAATTTTATCAGAAGTTAGCACTCAATTGTGACCGCTACAGAAACGTCAGTCGTTGCCTAAATCCATAGCAAGAATAATACAAGCCATCATAGAAATTTATTCATTGATTAGTACAAACACAAAAGGCTTCATTTCATTGCAAATAACAAAAAAAAAAATAATATTACTAGCCATAGACGAACTAATAAAGCAAAGCATAACAACTGATAATGCATGGATTGTTTCGCATAAGTGCATGTCTGAAAACCAAAGTACTTGGGGAAGATATAGCGGAATCATTATGAAAACATACCTGGGCCTCAAAACTTAAACTTGGTTTAGATGAATCAATTTGATGGGATTCGGGTGTACTTGAGGAATTTGACAAATTTTCGGCTTTATCCAAACTCTTTTTTACGTTGGGTGAACAAAAGTTATCCTGCACCACAACTTCTACACCATCTTCAATAGACACTGAGAAACTACTATCGTTGCTCAAGTATGTGTAATCCATTAAAAGCAAAGCATTCTGACATTAAAAAATTATCATGAGAGAAATGTTATTTACAAAAGTTAGGAATCATATATTATTTTAGCAATTTTCGAGTGTGATTAGTGAGATTTGGCCCACAATTTGGTGTTAGAAAGTAGATTATGCATCAAGTTAGACAATCCAAACCATAGAAGAACATTCCAAGGTACCCAAGTACCACACAAACACATTGCTTTGTATGATCTACATTACTTAGTTACGTGAAGCCTTCCTCATCGGAAATTTTGATCAGTGCTTTACAAGTCATATTGTAGTCATTCATTCCAATTAGGGGTGTAAATGAACCAAGCCTGCTCATGAGCTACTCAGAAGCTTGCAAAAATCTAAAATCAAGCAAAGGTCAAATGAGCTCAAACCTAAGCTAATATTGAGGCTCAATAAACAAACAAGCTTGAGCCTAAGCTTCACATATTGAGCTTGAGCAAGCCTAAACGAGCCTTTAGTTATATAGTTTTATTTCATATGTTAAAAACTAGGTTAGAATCCCTGTGTTACATGGTTGAATAAATGAAATGTTATATACTTAGTAATAAAACAATCATGTCTTTAAAAAGTCTGTATGTTCATTGGTTGAACAAACTCGTATATGACACTACTTGAATAAAATATAACGCAAACTATTAACACATACATTCATCAAAATATGTCTTTAAAAAAATGAACTTTGATGTGACAATTACAAATTCTGTTAAGTTGATTTTTAAAGCTTTTTATTTTTAGCTGGGTACTAACTTTTTTAACGTAAATGAAAAATATTAATTTAATTAGAGTATACTTATTCCTTTAAATATCTTTTTAGCACAATTAAATTAACAAAAAATGCAATTTCTATTAATATATATAAAAAGTTAACTAAAACTTGGATTTTATTAGTTTCACCTATTTTTTTTATTATTTTACATATTGTATTTTTATCATTTAAATCATCCAACCACATTAAATATTTGAAAATTTTTGGAAATCATTTATAAGAAAAAATTAGTATCATTATTCTTCCCCTTTTTTAGTTTTTTACCGAATATAATTTGAAGTTGATGGTATTTAGAGACTTAAGCAAAATCCTTTAAATAAAAAATGATAAGTTTATTTTAGAAACTTCATAATTAATTTCATATTAAATTCATTTGGTTAATATTATATTAATTATTATCCATATCTATAATCAATAGCCATAAGTAAATAATAAGTATCAATAACTAAATTGGAGAAAGAGGTGGGAAAATAAAAAAGAGGCAGGAAAATAAAAAAGTAGATTGCTTAAAACAATGACAAGTGTCCTTAATTATTTTTATTTATTAGTTTTAAGATTAAGATACATTTATATAAATAGTTATTATATATAAATTTATAATAAAAACCCTCAAATAACACATAGTTTGTTATATATAAAAGTATAATTAATGATATATAGAAGTCAATATAAAAACACAAGTTGAGCCTAAGCTGATCTTAAGCTTAAAAAATTTCACACGAGCCAGTTTAAAGCATAGAAAAGAAGCTTTGAACTAGAAGAGCTTGAGCCCAGACAAGCTCAGATTCTGCTCCACTTGTTTACACCCCTAAATGGCTAAATCCAATTCTCCAAAAATATATAAGGATGAATATTATCAAACTTAGGATTGCTTTAAAGCAGATTTAATTCCTTGACATTATTTGTTTACATCAGCTCCAAAAGTCAGCACCTATATACTTCTTCTTGCTCAAAATCAATGTTAGCTTTTGGAAGATAAATACATTCACTTTTATTATGTTACTAAGCTGATGAACTGGAAATAGCTACTTCGATTGACAGAATGAAATGACATTACCTTAATTTTCACATTAACAAATCGAAGCCTTTTACCCTTCCCAATAATGATAATGGGTCGAAATAGTGCAGACTGTGACTGTTCATCTTCCTTCAAAATTATAGTTTTCCCGCAACCGTCATAAGTATATTCATCAACTCCCGCTGCATCAACTACCAGCTTTCGGTTTGGTGACAGGTAAACCTCATCTTCAATTTGATTGTAGAGTGTATCAGATAGAATTATCGTGTCGGCTTTACTGATTGGATCATTCTTAGAATCCATCACCTCCTCTTTTCCGGTTATTGCCCCCAAAGATGGAACAAAAAACTCACCAACTGCAAGAAGAAAATCTAAGACAACAAGAACTCGAGGCAGTTGAATCCGAACCACAAGCACTTGGGATGATGATCGACATCTGAGATCCATCAATAACATGGTTGAGTGTGGTGCATCTACATTAGACATGGTTACAGCTCTTACAAGTCCACCTTTACTAGAAGTTTGTTTAAGAACATCAGTGCTTGTCCCAAGCATTAGTCGCATTTCAGGCCGGGTATCAGGACGTAGATCCAAAATAGAAAATCGAGGAATGGTGACATAAAGGTCCATTTCAGAAAAGGAAGTCATTCGATAAGAAACCCACATGCCCTCCAGCTGAGACAAAAATGAACTTAATATTACAGACAACTCAATAAATACAAAAAAGGATGTATGATAAGCCAAAAACATATATTTCTATTTTCTTACAGTAATATGTGCTAAAGGTGAATCCTCTTGGATGCCATTGCAGAGCTCTAGCAATGCATAATCAAGCTGGACTGCCACAATGTTAACAGTACGTGACAAGAATACTTGGCTTGTCATATGCACCTTATCAGTCAACATCCGTATTGTATCCGACCCACAGTTGGTATCACGAAAATCAGGAGGGAGATTAGGTTCTTCACTCAAGTTCATGGTCAAGCAACTAGTAATTACATTATATTCTTTGTCAGACACCACAGAGTGCAACGAGCCTATCTGTTACATGAATAGGTAAATAATGAGTATGAGTTTGACATTGACACGTGACCATATTATGAGTATATTCATAAATTACAGAAACAACAAGTTTGTTTTTCATAAGAGATAATACCCTTCAAAGGAAATATCCCAAGGAGAAGAAACATTGGTGATAGGTATAAGCAATACAAATTGTAAGTGAAAGCTAGTATATTCCTATAATTGGTTTATAGTAAAAAGATTACACAGGCGAATCTATATTCGGCTAAGATTAATTTTTAAACAAACAAATATTCCTATAATCATTCAATATATATGAAATTTATACTATTGCTATTACACCTATGGGTGTAAACGAGCCGAGCCGATCCCGAGCTCGTTAAGGCGTGAGCTCGGCTCCTTTAGACTAAATCAGGCTTGAACTCGAGCTCGGCTCGTTAGAAAATTTTTAATCTCGTTTATATTTTAATTATTTAAGTTATTTACTTTAATTACTAATTTAATTATATTTATAATAATATTTTCCAAATTTAACATAATATATTTGATTTAAATATATTTATCATAGTTTTATATATAAAAATAATTAATTTTATAAATAAACACTTAATATAATAAATAAAAGTTGCTTAAAGGCTTGCGAGCCGGCTCGAGCTTGATATGTAAAGCTAGAGCTCGATAACTAAGCGAGCCACATTTTTGGGATCGAGCTCGGGCTCGTTAAGGCTCGGCTTGTTCGAGCTTTTTACCAATCCGATACCGAGTATCACGAGCTGCCTTGATTCGTTTATACCCCTATTACACCCCCCACAGTTGGAACGGGAGGAGGCCAAATGTTGAGATTGGATCTGAAATCTTCAAACGCAACCCCCTATTGCCAGTATTGATCCAACAAGTGAAGCCAATAAAAGAAAGTGATTAGAAATCCAACCTTCATTTCCAACGCAAAATTTGGAACTTTGCGAAAAATATCTCTTAAACTACGCCTCACAAAAATGTGAATTTCACGGCCTTCTCGTATCATAGGTTTGCCTAAAACACCATTTACTCCAACAGCCATGTTAACTCCGAAGATCTGCAGCGGTATCAACACCTTTGTTTGTGTTATCTTCCGGTAGTGGCATACAAGAAAAAATTACCCAACAAAATTACCTGTGCATGAAGAATGTCAAGATGGACAGATGATGGATTATCTGCAGGTCCATGCCAACTAACTTCATTTGTCACACACAAATTTCCTAGATCAAGCTGCAGGAAACTGCATCCATGATGGAAGAACTATAAAACAAAGCTATGCCATTTGTGCAGTACATGAAAAAATCATACAAGAAAAATCCAACAGCACTGTGATTAGAGAACATTAAAGAGATTATTAAAGAATTTTTGCATCTAGATAAATGCCTGATAAAACTTTCATACCAGAAAACATGAAAATATGAATACAACAACAACAACAACAAGCGTACCCAGTAAAATCCCACTTAGAGTGGGGTCTGGGAGGGGAAAGATAAAGACACACCTTACCCCTATCTACAGGTAGAATAGAGAGACTGCTTCATAAGAGTCCCCTGGCTCAGAGAACCGGAGTTTTTTTTTCTTTTTTTTTTTTTGGGATGAAAAATGATATTCAGAAAGAAAGACAAGCACAATTGATTATCATGACTCTTTTGATGTAGCACGAAAGATAGAAGACACATATAGCCAGAACCATAAGAGCCTCAAAAGGCAAACAAAAGTCACTACTTCAAACTACCTATGATGACTTCTATTAATTATTGCATGCCATCTTTCACAATTGTGTTAACCAGGTTAATCAGTTTGACTAGGACCAGAAACAAGATAAGTTGCAGCATGATAAGTATCAAAATGACACAAGAGGTTTATTAAACCCAAGTATTTTAATATAAGTAACAGCAAGTTATTCTACTTGTCATTTTTATGCATTATGAACAAACTTATAGAAGCTTTCCTGAAAGAACCATGAATGATTGGATGCATGTATATGCTAGTTGAAAATAGAAAAAAAAAAGAGGAGACATAAAGACAATTTAGCCATATTGGCAAGTCAAGGAAGGCAACATCAATAGTTCTTCTAAACCAATGATATCAAAAAGATTAAGATGTTGATATCAATAGTATTGAAGAGGACACTTTAGACTAGTTGAACTTCAAGTCAAAGATTCAGAGGCCAAGATACAGAAAATCATTCCAGCATCCTTGTCCTAAGTCCTAGTAAAAATCTTAATGTTTCAAAATCAGCGTATCATCATAAAACAATGTGCATACGAATTAACATATAACTGTTGAAGAAGAACTAACTCTTTGCTTAAGGAGTTCCCTGGTATTACTATTATTGGAGTCTCTAATGAAAGATCCAACTTCAGTGCCGCAGATCCATCCATCTCATACTTTTGAATCAACCATTCAAAGCCTCCAACTTTATCAACAAACCTGATCGCTTCTTCTGTATTGGGAGCCGCCAGCGCCACAAAATATGCAGAAAGCTGCAGCACATATTTCGTTACTGCAATAAAATCTAAACACACAGTACCACAAGGCCTAACAAAGAAGCCAGGGATTAGGAATTTTGATGTCAATGAGTCCAAAACTATCTATTTTAAATGAATCATGCATAGTGACTAAAGAGTGTAGTAAGAGCCAAGTCATCCAATGGAAATGAACAGAATATGCCCAAACTAACCTCCTGAATGAACCTGTTGAGAAAAACAATACGAACAGCAGAAAGTTTGCCACTTAAGCTATAATTATATCCTTCATAGTCGTCATCATCAGGACTGTAGGACTTCAATGTGAACTGATATATGTAGAAAGAAGAGAGATCAGGGTGTGGTAAAAAAACAGTAAATTCATAGTTTGTGTTTAGATTAAAAAACATACCCAATAAAGTCTCATTAATCAGTAGGGTTTGGGGGGTGAGATGAAGGTAAGAACTTACCCCTAATCTCAATGGAATATAGAGGCTGAGTGCCACTTTTTTAAAAATTATTTACTTATTTATTTATAATCATTATTATTATTTGGCCATACATATACATACCTATTTTTTACGTACGCCCAAGCACCACAAACAAACAATGTACCACACTGGAAGCACGTCAAATTACCAATTAGAACCAGAACTAAAACATTGGAATATAAAGCAGAAGAAGATAACATAAAACATATATAATTTTAGCTAGAGTAAACATAGAACTAAGGTCCTATTTAATGCTATAACTCTTTAACCTGTATCTTCAAAAAAACGAAAAATCTCTAACCTTTATCCTACGTCTCCAAGAACTCCTATCATTGATTATGTCCTAAGAAAGGTGCAAATCTAACAAATTCTTTCGGATATACTCATCCCATGTTAACCTCGGTCTACACCTGCTCCTTTTCCCCTCCATGGTAAGAGACTCCATTCTCCTTACACAAGCTATCATTTGCCTTCTCTGCACATTCTAGAACCATCTCAATCTCCCTTTAAATTATTTGAGATGCACTTTACCCCTAATCTTTGTTAGCATTTTAAATTAATCTATTGAGTTTTTTGAATCTTGTCTGGCCGATTAATATATATATATATATATATAGGGGAAGGATCAAATGTTAACCCTTCCTTATTGCGATAACCGCATAACCCTAGCCCTTACACTTACTTACACTTGTAAAGAATTTCTAAACGGTGATGAATTAGCAACAACACAAAAAAGAAACCCCTCCTATTTATGTATAATAAAAACCATGAAAAAAAAACAAAGATTCAGGCAAAAAACGCAAAAAATGCCAGGGTTATGCAGTTATCGCAATAAGGAAGGGTTAACAAATGAACTATCCCCTGTGTGTGTGTGTATATATATAGGAGTAGGTTCATATACAAAATGGTTTTTTTTGTAAAAATGGTAGGAACCAATTAAATATTGACATGTGGCAATTTAGTTAATTAATAGAAAAGGGTAGTATAGGCAATTTAGTATTAATTGTTTTTTAAATTTCGCATTAAATTAGGAAAGTGGGTAATCAATTTACTTATTGAATTTATCCAAAAATTAACATTGAATCGAATAACACACGTAATATAATCAAATACAATTTATTTGCAAAAAAAAAAAATCGCAGGGATTGAGATTTTGAGTTGCATTGTAAAATTGGATGGATGAGTGTTAATATGTGTTGTTATGTGATAGCAGGTGCTATTTTATGTAGAACGATGTGAACAGGGAGTTTTAATAATTTGTTAAATTTATAAATCGTTAAATAATTTGTTGATATGTGCTGGTATGAATGATAGGATAATTATTTAACATATTTTTAGTGTTGTTGTGTGCTGACATGTAATTTTAAACGCCAAAGCACAGATTTTGTAGTGCTATTATATGTTGATATATATGTACTGATATGTGCTGAGATGTATTAATATCACATATTATGTATATGAGTTGATATATGCTTACATGTATTAATAGCACGTATTATGTGAATGTGTTGATATACGCTTCATGTACTAATAGCACATAGCGAAAAGGAAACCGACTTATTCCTTAAAAATAGTAACTGCTCCTAATTTAATGGATAGCATGATATCTGCAAATATGGAAATTCCTTTTGTGCCCTTATTTCCATTTTAAACAACATATTAATTACAATCATGCCACTAGTTCTTTAATAACCATTGATGATAACACATCAAAGGTTCAGATCATTTCTCATTGATTTTACAAAATTATTATTTTGTACAATAACCTTCCTATATATAATACAAATAGCAAATTTTGTAAAAATGGTAGGAACCATTGATGTGTTGACATGTGGCATTATTAGTATTTAATAGAAAAGGGTAATATAGGTTTTTTGCATTTAATTGATTTTCAAATCTTGCAATAAAATAGGAAACTTGTTAATCATTATTCTCTTTGAAAATATTCCATAATTAAATTAGTTAACGCATAATATCAAAAGCAATTTCGTAATATGTAAAAATACCGAAAAAATAAAAAATTTGCAGGTCTTTGAGTTTACGATTGAATTGCGATCAGAATCGATGATGGATCTGACAAACTATAACATTTGCGGATGTTAGTATTTGTGGTGGTAAGATGTGTTGTTATTAAATAAATGTTATTAAATTGATAAAATTAATATTTTAATATGTTTTTTTAATAATAAATTTTAAGAATTAATTATTTTAATTGTGCTAAGATGTGCTGGTATTTTGAACAAGCTTAAGAATTGATATTTTTTAATGTGTTATTATATGTTGTTAAATAGGTGTTGCTATGAATTGATAAATGTATTGTGCGATGTTGTGTTATTATCAAACAATTGTGATTTTTAAGGAATTGTTTTGTTGCATATTTGCACAAAAAAGAAAATTATTTAATTTAGTGTGCTAGGATGTGTTGTTATTTGAGCCCTAGTTTTTGGTCGTCGATCACCGTGAAGAACATAGAAGTTGGTTTGAATTTTCAATTTTAGAAACTGAATCCCAATATTCCCGTAACCGTGATATTAGCAACATTGATTTCCCTAATTGCCCTTTTCATAACCGCAAATCCATTTAATTTAAAGATTTAATCACTTTTTAATCTCAACCATTGATATTAGCACATTGATGGCCAAGATTGTTTCTCACACTTTTTACAAAAATAAGGTTTTGTACAATAACCTCTCTCTCTATATATATATAGGGGAAGGATCAAATGTTAACCCTTCCTTATTGCGATAACCTCATAACCCTAGCACTTTTTAGCGTTTTTTGCCCGAATCTTTGTTTTTTTTTTCATGGTCTTTATTATACATAAATAGGGGGGTTTCTTTTTTGTGTTTTTGCTAATTCATCACCGTTTAGAAATTATTTACAAGTGTAAGTACTTACACTTACTTACATCACATATCTGATGTAAGTGTGATGTAAGTAAGTGTAAGTACTTACACTTACTTACACTTGTAAATAATTTCCAAACGG
Source organism: Mikania micrantha (assembly GCA_009363875.1). Lineage (NCBI taxonomy): Eukaryota > Viridiplantae > Streptophyta > Magnoliopsida > Asterales > Asteraceae > Mikania > Mikania micrantha. The sequence goes on from CM018686.1 coordinate 43,805,218, forward strand.
TGATGAATTAGCAAAAACACAAAAAAGAAACATATATAGGGGATGGTTCCTTTGTTAACCCTTCCTTATTGCGATAACCGCATAACCCAGGCATTTTTTGCGTTTTATAGGGGATGGTACCTTTGTTAACCCTTCCTTATTGCGATAACCGCATAACCCTGGCATTTTTTGCGTTTTTTGCCCGAATCTTTGTTTTTTTTTCATGGTCTTTATTATACATAAATGGGGGGGGGGGGTTTCTTTTTTGTGTTTTTGCTAATTCATCACCGTTTAGAAATTATTTACAAGTGTAAGTAAGTGTAAGTACTTACACTTACTTACATAAATAGGGGGGTTTCGTTTTTGTGTTTTTGCTAATTCATCACCGTTTAGATATTATTTACATGTGTAAGTAAGTGTAAGTACTTACACTTACCATGAAAGAAAAAACAAAGATTCGGGCAAAAAACGCAAAAAATGTTAGGGTTAAGGGGTTATCGCAATAAGGAAGGGTTACACCGATCTCTTCAACACTATACTAAAGACCGGGAACATGCCAAACAAATGGAGAAGTAGTACTTTAATCCCTATATATAAGAACAAGGGAGACGCACAGTGTTGTGAAAACTATAGGGGGATCAAACTTTTAAGCCATACTATGAAACTCTGGGAAAGGGTGATTGAGACCAGACTGAGAAGAGAAACCCAAGTTACGGTAAATCAGTTTGGATTTATGCCAGGAAGATCGACAACGGAGGCAATCCACATTCTGCGGAGACTAATGGAAAAATACAGAGAGAAGAGGAAGGACTTTCATATGGTATTCATCGATCTTGAGAAGGCGTATGACAGCGTACCACGCCAAGGGATTTGGGATACCTTGGAGAGTAAGGTATTCCCCAGAGGTATATAGAAGCCATCAAAGATACCTACGAGAATGCTAAGACAAGCGTGAGAGCACCGGTGGGAGATACACCGGTGGGAGATACGGACTTCTTCCCAGTGGAAGTGGGACTACACCAAGGATCGGCACTAAGCCCCTTCCTTTTTGCGGTTATTCTGGATGAGTTGTCGAGGTCTATCCAGGATCAGACCCCATGGTGTATGCTTTTCGCGGATGATATTGTCTTAGTGGCAGAAACAAAAGCGGAGCTAAATGGTCGTTTAGAAGAGTGGCGAACTGCTCTGGAGCAGAGAGGCTTACGCATAAGTAGGACAAAAACTGAGTACCTACATTGCCATTTTAGCGAGGCAAACGAGGAAGGTGAAGACGATCAACTGACTGTTGGAGGCCAGGAGGTGCCAGGGACGACAAAGTTTAAATACCTAGGATCGTGTTTATACAAGGCGATGGTGACATTGACAGCGACGTAGCTCATCGGGTTCAGGCAGGTTGGAAAAAGTGGAGAGCAGCAACTTCCATCATATGTGACAAGATGTTCCCAGAAAAACTCAAAGGTAAATTCTATAGAGTAGCGATCAGACCAGCAATAATGTACGGCACTGACTGTTGGCCGATTAAGAAGAACCAAGCTAGAAAGCTGGTGACAACGGAGATGAGGATGCTGAGATGGATGTGCGGACACACGAGGCTGGATCGGATAAGAAACGAGGTTTTTCGGGAACGATTACAGGTGGCAAACATCGTGGCCAAAGTTAGGGAAGGAAGATTGAGATGGTTTGGACATGTCAGAAGAAGAAGCCAGTCGGCCCCCGTAAGAAGAATAGAGTTTCTCACGGTGGAGGGGAAAAGGGGAAGGGGGAGACCGAGGTTGACATGGGAGGAGCAAATAAGACGGGATTTCGCAGAGCTACACCTCTCGGAGGACATGATCTATGATAGGAGTCAGTGGAGACGTAGAATAAAGGTGCAAGATACATAGGTCATTCCATAGGTTTCTTGTCCTAGGGGTCGGCGGCTGTTGTTGTGTCCGTTTGCTGGTTTGGGCTTATGATACATTCATAAATGTGCTATATGAATGTTTGCGGGATGGTGGGTTGGTATGAGTTATCTGTAGGATGTGTTTATACGTGTTATTTGTGTTATATGGATGGTTGGGATCTTTGTATTCTGTTTACGCGTGCCTGTTTGATGGTTTGGTATCTATGATACGTGTTCAGATGGGTTTTTTGATTGTTTGCGGGAGGGTGGGTGGGGTGTTCGCTCTCTTCGATGACTTAGATGTTTTTACACGATTTAGTGCTTACAGGTCCGTTGATATCGTTGGTGTTTTCATGTTTGTACTTTATGCTTCTGTTTGCGATTATATGTTAGCTTTATTATGCGGTTATATGTTGTAAAAAAAAAAATAAATAAAAAATAAATAAATAAAAAAAAGAAAAAAAAAACTTTTTTGAGCCGGGAGACTCTACCGAAGCAGCCTCTCTATTCTACTTGTAGATAGGGGTAAGGTGTGTCTTTATCTTTCCCCCCAGACCCCACTCTAAGTGTGATTTTACTGGGTACGCTTGTTGTTGCACACCGATCTCTTCAACCAGCAAGAGAGGGATGCCCAGGAGAGGGTATCCCGATCGATAGAGTGCAGCAAATCGTATTCCTGCGAAAGTTCTATACATCTGCCCTTTCTCAACGCATTTCTTTAGACAAAGACTCCATTTTTCCTCTTTTCGGATGGTAAATATTTCTCAGAACATGGAGTGTGAATCAAACCCATGTTTGAATTGAAATTGAGATACTGATACAAGTTCTTCCCTTCTGAATCCAATAGATTCATATCTGAAAGAGGTTGACAATAAGTTCTTTCAAAATTGACTATTTGTCCCTCTGTTAGAGGTGTTCCAAAAAATGTCTGCGATCGAGTAAATAGCTCTACGACGCCAATTATGAGTTAGGTGCTTTAACCATTCAGCCATGGATGCTTAGCGGGTCATAGTGAATGACCAGATTCCAATTCAAATGGAATCTTTCAACTAAAGCAATGAGATGCTTAAATGGAATTCTTTTAGTTCTAATAAATCAGGAGGAATTTAATGACAGGACATGAATTCAAGTCCTGGAATTTAGAATTGAGAGAGATATTGAGAGAGATCAAGAATTCATGAAGTTGAAAGTACCAGAAATTCCTAGAGGCATACCATCAGAAAAGCTTCCTTGACCAATTGGGTAGATCAAGAAAACAGCAGTCGCAGCTGCAACAGGAGCTGAATATGCAACACCTTATCGCGTTAACCGTTTAACTTTATATCATTGGTTGGATCAATTTCAGTTTTAAGATCTATTGGCTGAGATTTTATTGAAATAAAATATTGGGGCATTTGTTACAGCAAGGTCAATTTGGTCTTTCTAATCAAAAAGTAGATATCAAATCACCAGCTTTTTTGAAATCTTTAATCAAATCTCTGTAAAATCACTTTCTCAATTTTTAAATCTTTCATATTTGTCTTCAACTCTGGTTAATAACAAGAGCAACATGGGTGACCTCCGGCGAAATACAAAGAAATCGAAGGAACGATGCATGCTTTATCGACGGAATCAGATTTCGGCATGCCGGAGATCAACGTAAAGAGCAGCTCCATTGGGTTCTCGAAATCTTGGACGGTGATGGCCGAGACGTCTTCAAGACGCACATTTCTAATCTCGAAATTTTGTGTTTTTACAGACGAACATGATGGGTCGACAAATGAGGTTAGATCTATTTCTTTTAATTATCGTACATGGTTTTTAACTCCATTATTAAATTCACATTGGATTTTAGTTTGTGTTGTTACAATTTTATTTTATTATTTTGGGATTTTGAGTTTTGTGTTCTTAAAATGTTTTGAATTCGGGTTTTAGTTTGTGTAAATAAATTATAGGTTTTTGTCTCTCTTGTTTGAATCTGGATTTTTAGTTTTGATGAAGTATAGATTTTTTTTTGCCTTTGTTTGAATCTTGTTTTTTTGATGATATTCATAGGCATAAGTATACAGGAATGAGGATTTTGAACAACCGGGAGAAAGCATCCACACCCTAGCTCTCGGTCAAAGAAAGTTACTTACATAGACTTATATCAATGTAATACTCACTTACACCAAGATACAGCAACTTACATTGACGTAATGAGAGTCACTACAGCACCTTACAACAACTTACATCGACTTACATCAACGTAACAAAGTCACTTACACCATCTTACAGCAACTTACATCGACTTACATCAATGTAGCAAAGTCACCTACACCGTCTTACAAACAACTTACATCGACGTACTGGGTGTCACTTATATCAATTTACATCAACTAATAGCAGCTTACATCGACGTAACACTAGTTAATTTGGACATATATTTATACCGAATTTGTAATATATTATTTCATTTTATGAAATATTGTGTTTGAATATCATGAAAGTGTATTTTATATTATATTTGATTTTTTTGCTTCATGAAGATAAACAAATATGTAAATATGTGATCTGTTAAAATAAATGCCAAGTACATTGCATTTAATAGCATTAAAAGAGGGTGATTGCCAAATTACTCAAATACCCTTCCAGGGTAGAAAAAGAGAGTGTGAGGTGTCAAAACATGATTGGTTTATATGAGTTAAACGATTAACGCAATAAGGAAGGGTTAACATTCGAACCATCCCCTATATATATATATATCCAAAATTGGTAGTTTATGTATTTGGGATGTTTAAAAACTAGTTGTAGCAGCATCCCATCTAATGTCTAAGAATTAGGTTTATTAGTGTACGTATTGATGAATCACGTTGCCATCTAGATTCTGATTTTCATTTGTAAATGACGGTTAAGAATAAACTGTCAAGGTAGGCGTTGATTCATCAAGTATATATATGTATGAAAGAAGTCTGTAAAAGGGTGTACATGGTTCTTTCTTGAATCAATTGTGTTTTTAAGTAATTCTTTTATGTTTCATTCTAATCTCTTATATTCACTGCAATCTCTTTCAATTCCAATCATGAAGACCAAGCATAAGAAATTGATCCTGGGCAACCACTCTACAATGGTATCTGAGCGTAGAAGGCGATCGAAATTGTAACAAGAGGTCAAAATCATGTTGCTGATCGACAGAGAGGAAGCAAGGTCGCATACAGGCCTCGAACGTTGTGTTCAGGCGATAATTCCGGGCGTCACTATGGGTTTAGAGAGACCGACAGAGGCCATGAGGGTCACGCACAAATGAGTTGTGCAGATTGGTCAAACCCTAGGCGCAATAAGAGAAGAATCATGAGGGGTCTCGCGAATTTGTCACTCAATTCAGTTGGGAATGGTAAGAATAAACTGAATATTGGTTATCATATGAATCAAAAGTTTGTTGCTGCAAGAAAATTTGTGAAGAATGCTATAGAGTTCAAACGGAAAAGCATGAGTGGTGCAAGGAACTGTGATGGCTTTAAGAATGATGACCAAATTTGGTGTTATACTTGTTTTTAGTTTGGCCACAGGGCAATAAGTTTTTCAAATACGAACAAATTTCGACCATATTCTTCAGTTTTTAAATGTTCATTTGAATATCTTGTTAAGGAGACTAATTTGGGAACTTGGAATAAGTTTTGGTTTGTGAGTAAGTCTCATTTGAAGCACATGACAGGAAATAAGTTGATGTTTAAAAATTTGAAAAGTACTTATGGTTTTGAAACTAGGACTAATAAGAATAACATTTTTGTTTCTCATGGGATTGGTGAAGTTGAAGTACCAATTAATGGAAAAATGAAAATCATTCCATGTGTTAGTTATGTGCCATCTTTGAAAAATAAGAATGTGTTAAGTTTGAAAATGTTAAACGATCAAGGGTATGTTGTTGACTTTGAGGGTGATGGATGTCATGTAACTAGTATGTTTGAAGTGGATAATTTTTTTGAGAATGATGTGAATGGTGAAGGCTTTGAAGAGAATTACATGAGTGATTCTTTTAAAACATTGGATGACAATGTTGGTAATAACATGGGTAAAGATGTGATTGGTAAGGGTGTTGAGGTCGGATGATTCATTTTTCAACCCTATTGTTACTGATTCATTGGAAGGTTGTTAACTTGTTATTTGTTCTTTGAAATGCTCGAAGAACCAAACTATGTTTTTAAGTATAAAAGACAACTTCAAAGGCAAATGTTTGAAGTATTCTAATGGTATTTTAAGCGAATCGGGCAACCAGATACTAAACGCTACCCGCCTATGTTGCCTAATGGTGTAGAAGTAGAATTACTTGATCTTTATATGTTTGTGAAGGCTGCTGGAGGGTACAATAGAATCAACAACGAGAAGTGGGAGGAAATCTGTCATATCTATTCAGAAGCATATGTATTTTCTTATTCCCTTGTTCTTGATTCCTGTTTCCTTGATTAAGGTTGAGAAAAGTTAAAAGGGTTGTTAATGTAAATAGGTCAAAGTTGTGTTTATGTGTAAATATGTAATACGTAATTATTAGAAGGGTAAAGTTGTAAACCTCAAACTAGTATTAGTATTAAATAAACCCGCATTTGTGTGTCTGTAAAAACACAATTTTGAAGAATACGCATATATCGATCATTGAAGATTCATACGTATATTCAAGTTTTGCAAGTGTGTTCATTGATCCTGGGCATCAATCTTTTCTAGAAGACTTTGTTCCTTATCCGTCCAACTTGTATGCCCACACATCCATTTGAGCCATAGGCACCTAATTCATCGTTTGCTTTGGTTCATGAACGAGGAACGGGTTCGTTTTTTTGCTAGAGGCCGTAATTTTGGTTTGTTGTACGTATATTCAAAAAGGATTGAACCAAAATAACAAAATTATATATCTAAGTATGATGACTATGAATTTTTTCCCACTCATGAAACAAAAATGCAAAGTTTGGCATTTTTTATCTAATTTCTTAATATAAATTAACTACCATAAGTCAAAGCAACCCAATTAATTATCCATGCTTGGAAATCGATTATCAAATGTAATAATAAACTTTTTTTTTTTGTAAATTTGATCAAAAAATTCACGAAAGAGTGAAACCAATTCCCGAGAAGCAGTCTTTTGTTTACGAGCAGCCCAAGATACGAGGTTATTACCTAGGTAGATAGCAAATCCACCAGTGGATCGACAGTCATATGGGCATCCGGCCCAAGATACGAGGTTATTACCTTGGTATCACAAGCCCCGTTTTTACCCTAATTGGCCGACTGCTCACCGATCACCCTAAATAACCGATCGCTCCTCTTCAATTGTCGATTTCCCTCACCTCTCCAGTCTCCCTCCCTGCGACACTGGTCTGTGTCCTTCACATCTGATCATGCTCAATGGATTCTAAACGGCATCCAGCAATCACTGTTGCAAATATTAAGAATTTTATTCCATTCACTCATGAGATGAGAGCAGCCAATATAGTTCGTGGGCAGAACTATTTCGCATCCATTGTCGGGCGTTTCAGGTTTCTAATCATCTTACCCATGCCTCTCCTCCATCACCCACTACTGACAAAGACAAACCACCAATGGCTGTCAATCTTGAACTATACAGTTAAATTGTAGAATACATGATTGATGCAATTGTCCTTCAATGGATATATAGGATGACTTCCAACAACTTACTTCACACCATTCTCAAACCTAACACCTTCAATTTGAGCGACGCCAGAAAATCAACTGATAGCACTTGTAATCGACAGAGAATTAGGGTTTGAATCCAATGATTTGAGCCCGCAGAGATGAAATTGGCTGAAACGGTAATCGGCGGTTGAATGGGATGCGATCTGGAAAATCAATCGATTAAACCTGTAATTGGCGGAAGTTGGTGTGCAACGGTGACAATTAGATCCATTATAGATGAAATTGGAATGAAATTGAAAGTGTAGAAGGCAGGTCGACGGCAGTTTGAATCAACAGAGACGAAATTGGTTTCGTGAAAGACAAATCGGCGGCAGGTATCTAGCAGGTCGGACCATTGATGAGGTTTGAACTCAATTCAATAGAACAATTGTAATGAACACAAAACAGTCAAAATGGTTCAAGAATGAGAACGTTGATATTACTGAAGATCCAAATTACATCAAAAATGTAATCAACAGTCCAGGGTTAAACCCTTCTCACTGCCAGTTAAATGTAATTGTGTTGTAATGAACTGATAATAGTCTTTGTATTATTGTGATACCATATAATGTGAGAATACAAGAGAATATATAGGCTTAGATCTAGAAGATGTAAAGCCTCTAGGATAGACAAAGAGACTCAACATTAATACATAATTTATGATAATTATGAACTATTTAATATGACTAATTATGAACTATTTAATATGACTAATATTCCCTCGCAAGCTAAGGTCGGGGAGCGACTTGTAGCTTGGACCGTAAAAGTAGAAATCATTGTGAAGGCAGCGGTTTTGTGAAGATATCAACAATCTGATCCGTACTAGAAATAAACCGGACATTAAGTTTCTTCTGAGCAACCTTCTCACGAACAGAGTGAAAATCAACCTCTGCATGCTTTGTTCTAGCATAAAACACCGAATTAGCTGACAGGTATGTAGCACCTAGGTTATCACACCAAAGTGTAGGAGCAGTATTCATTGGAACACACAATTCTCGTAACAAAGTTTCTAACCAAGTGAGTTTGGCAACAGTGTCAGCTAGAGCCTTGTATTCAGATTCTGTAGATGACCGAGATACAGTTTTTTGTTTGCGAGCAGCCCAAGAAATGAGATTATTGCCAAGATAGATAGCGAATCCCCCGATGGATTGACGGTCATCCGGACAGCCAGCCCAGTCTGCGTCTGAGAACGCTTGCATATAAGCATCCGTGTAAGCCTGAAGGTGTGAACCTGAGTTATGATGAAGCCAAAGTCCAAAATCAGAAATGCCCTAAAGATAGCGGAGGATGCGTTTAACGGCAAACCAGTGATTTTGAGTAGGTGAGTGCATAAACTGACACACTTTGTTGACAGCAAAGGCTAGGTCAGGTCTTGAGAGTGTAACATACTATAGAGCTCCAACAATCTGACGATACTTAACAGGGATATCAAAAAGTGGACTGTCACCAATGGCCAAATTAGCAGTAGTATATAGGGGAGACGAAACCGGCTTGGCCTCGGATAAACCGGCCTTGCGAAGCAGATCCAAAATATACTTTTTCTAAGAAAGGACCAAATCTTTACCTTTTGGGATAATCTCAATGCCAAGAAAGTAAGATAAATGACCCATGTCTTGAATGGCAAACGTAGTGCTGAGGCTGTGAACAACACGATCAATGGCCCGGGGATCATTGACAATAAGAATAATATCATCAACATAAACTAGCATATACAGAAGCGTGCGATGTGCTAAGTAAATGAAAAGAGATGGATCTGTTTTTGAACGCTTAAAACCGAGAGCAATCAAGGACATGGAGAGACGATTAAACCATGCTCTGGGAGCTTGTTTGAGCCCGTAGAGTCAGTGGCGAAGCTTCACCATAATCCCAGGGGGGGCGAACTAATTTTTTTGTTTTCCAGGGGGGGCGAAATAAAGGTTTTTAAAAAATTTTACATTACGTATCGGGAAATTTACACTACTACACGAAAAAACAGGGGGGGCGACCTCTGAATAAACCTTCGCCCATGCGTAGAGTGACTTATGTAGGAGACACACGTGATCCGGTTTCTGTGGGTCAACGAAACCAGGTGGTTGACTGAGATAGACAGTCTTTGTACGATCCCCGTGCAAGAAGGCATTTTGAACATCTAATTGCCAAAGGGACCAGCCCCTTGTAATTGCTAGTGACAAAACAACCCGAATTGTTGTAGACTTAACAACCGGACTAAACGTGTCATTATAGTCAATGCCCGGTTGTTGATGGAACCCCTTTGCAACGAGACGTGCTTTGTAACGCGTGACAGCCCCGTGTTGATCCTTTTTAATTTTATAGACCCATTTACAATCAACAATATTGGTGCCTGGGACTCGAGGAACCAAAGACCAGGTGTCATTTCTCATAAGAGCAGAGTACTCAGCAGCCATAGCAGCTTGCCAACGAGGATTCCTGTTAGCAGTGTAAAAGAAGTTGGTTTGCTATCCGAGGAAGATGAGGTGTGAAAAGAAGATGGAGTATAACGCTCGGGCTGTTTAGGATTGGGACGAAGATTTGATGGACAGGGACGAAATGGTGGAGGTGGTGGTGATGGTGGTGGTGGAGTTTGAGAGGAGGTGGGAGGGTTAGTAGAGGCTGATGTGGAGGATGGGATTGATGTGTGGGTGGTGAAGGGGTAGTTGGAGAGTTTGGTGGTGTGGGTGGATGTGAGGTTGGAGTTGGGTCAATGTGGAGATTAGGAGAGAGTGGTGAAGGTTGGACTGATGAAGATGGAGGGTGATCTGTGGGTATAGGGTAAGAGGAGAAATATGGTGGAGTTGGTGCTGGTGGACACTGTGTTTGGGAGACAGCAAATGGAAAGGGAGATTCGTTAAAGCGAACATGCCCGGCAACATACATCCGACCAGAAGTGGGATCAAAACATCGATACTCATGGTGTGCGGTGCTGTAACCTAGAAACACACAAGGAAGGGATCTAAAATCTATCTTATGTTTGTTGTAGGCTCGTAGATGAGGGAAACATTGACATCCGAAAACCCTAAGGAATGAGTAATCAGGTTTGCGATGAAAGATATGTTCGAAGGGTGAAAAACTGTCATTGGTGCGAGAGGGCATACGGTTAATTAAATATACCGCAGTGTCAAACGCAAAATGCCGAAACGTTTTGGAACTCTAGATTGAGCGAGTAAGGTAAGACCGGTTTCAACCACGTGTCGATGTCAACGTTCGACAAGACCATTTTGTTCACTCGTGTGTGGACACGAGAGTCGATGGACTATACCAAGAGAAGCGAAAAATGGCGACAGCTTACGAAATTCGCCTCCCCAATCAGTCTGTACAAATCTTAACTTTGTGTTGAATTGGCGTTCAACCATGAATAAGAAATGCTTGAACGTATCAAAGACATCTGATTTTCGTTTAAGAGGAAAGAACCACATAAATTTAGAATAATGATCAACACACAATAAAAAATAAGAGTGGTCATCACACGAAGAAATAGGGGTTGGGCCCCATGCATCACACACAATTAAATCCAAAATATGAGAACTTTTATAATCGGACACAGGTAAATGTAGCTTGGAGGATTTTCCAATAAGACGAGAATCACAAACAGAACCAAACTTTTTATTAGAAACAGGTAAACAAAGTTTAGAGATCATTGACTGCAAAAGCTGCGAATGTGGATAACCAAGTCGTTGATGCCATGTGTGTGGTGAAGCACGGACGGATGAGAAAGCAACTTTGGAAACTGGTTTAACTTGAGGAAGAGTAATGGAGTAGAGCCCATCATTGCTTGGACCCGTGAGGAGGGTAGTGCGTGTAAATTTGTCCTTCACAACAAAAAAGGTAGAGTGAAATTCAAAGAACACATCATTATCATGACAAAATTTTTGAACAGAAAGAAGGTTCCTTTTTATTTGAGGAACATGAAGAATATCAGTTAAAGAAAAGGTTTTATTAAGTTAACTTTGGTAAATGTATATTCTGTGTATTATTCAATAAATGAGATTACAATATATATAGACTAGATGACCCTAATTAGGGCCGGCTAATACAATACATAAATATATAATTATCTAGTCTAATATTCCCCCGCAAGCTAAGGCCGAGGTTCGACCTGTAGCTTGGACCGTAATAACATAAATCGATGTGAAGGAAGTGCCTTTGTGAACACATCAGCAATCTGGTCGTGTGTAGAGATAAACTGAACATTAAGCTTCCCTTGAGCTACCTTCTCTCGAACAAAGTGGAAATCGACTTCGACATGTTTAGTTCGTGCATGAAATACAGGGTTTGCTGACAGGTATGTGGCTCCTAGATTGTCACACCATAGTGTGGGAGTAGTAGTCACCGGAACCAACAATTCTCTTAGGAGTGTCTCGAGCCAAGTCAGTTCTGCAACTGTGTCTGCTAATGCTTTGTACTCAGATTCTGTAGATGACCGAGATACAGTCTTCTGTTTACGGGCAGCCCAAGAAATGAGATTTTGGCCTAGATATATTGCAATCCCCCAGTGGATCGACGGTCATCCGGACAACCAGCCCAATCCGCATCAGAGAAGGCAGTGAGGCAGGAATCAGTATAGGCATGAAGAAGACAGCTAGAGTTATGTTTGAGCAGCAAACCAAAGTGAGAAGTGCCTTGTAGGTATCTGAGGATGCGTTTAACAGCAGCCCAATGATTTTGAGATGGTGAGTGCATGAATTGACAAACTTTGTTCACTGCAAATGTGATGTCAGGTCTAGACAGGGTGACATATTGAAGGGCCCCAACAACTTGCCGATATTTAACTGGATTGTCAAAGGGAGCACTGTCAGTTAAGGTGAGATTGGCTGTGGTGGTAATGGGAGTTGTAGTTGGCTTGGATTCGGATAGACCTGCTTTATGAAGAAGATCGACAATATATTTTTGTTGGGATAAAATAATGTCCTTTCCGGTTGGAACAATTTCAATCCCCAAAAAATAGGATAACTTCCCAAGGTCTTGAACTGCAAAGGTGGTACGAAGACGGGCAACAACCCTTTCGATAGCAGCAGGATCATTTCCTGTAAGAATGATGTCATCGACATACACAAGCATATATAGCAATGTTCTGCCAGCAGCATAAATGAACAAAGATGGGTCAGTTTGAGATCCTTTAAAGCCGAGAGCAGCAAGAGCAGTGGATAATCGTTGAAACCAAGCTCGTGGGGCCTGTTTGAGTCCATAAAGGGATTTATGAAGAAGGCAAACGTGATGTGGTTTGTGGGACACGACCTCATTAAGGTCACCATGTAAAAAGGCGTTTTGCACATCAAGTTGTCGAAGAGGCCAGCCATGCGTGACAGCTATAGATAGGACAACTCGTATGGTTGTAGACTTAACAACCGGGCTGAAAGTGTCATGATAATCAATGCCGGGTTGTTGGTGGAATCCCTTGGCCACAAGACGCGCCTTGTAACGCGTAACCTTCCCATGTTGATCTCGTTTGATCTTGTAGACCCATTTGCAGTCAACAATGTTGGTGTTAGGAGCACGAGGAACTAAAGACCATGTGTTGTTTCTTAAAAGTGCCGAGTATTCATTTGCCATAGCTTTCTTCCAGTGAGGATCTTTGTTGGCACTGGCAAAGGATAATGGTTCAGTTTCAGAGGCAGTAGAGAGATAAGAGGATGGTTTGTATCGGTTAGGGGGTTTGGGATTTTGGCGCAGATGAGAGGGTCTGGGGCGTGTGGGAGGTGGTGGAGGAGGAGGAATGGGAATAGTAGATGAGGAAGGTTGAGTTGAGGAATCAGCAACTGAAATTGATGGGTGAGAGGCATGAGATTGGGATGAAGTAGAATGAATTGTGTGATCAGGATGTGATGTTGAGTTGAATGGAGATGATGGAGTGGTAGGGGATTGTGGTGAATCAGAATTTGAAGGAGGTGGAACTGATGGAGTGGATTGGGTGGTAGGGTAGGATGAGTAATATGGAGAGTTTGGGACAGGTGGAGATGTGAGTGGTGAGTTAGAAGAGGGTGTGAAAGGAAAAACATGTTCGATAAAGCGAACATGTCTAGCTACATAGAGACGTTCAGATTGTAAGTCAAGGCATCGATACCCATGGTGGGAGTGAAAGTAACCCTAAAATCCTTTGATCTCTGATGATCCTCTCATTCAATAGAAAAGCCCTTTAAATAGGGATTACAAGACTATAAATAAGGAAAAGATAACTATCAACAATAAACCAATCTATCTCTAAAATAAATACAATAAATATAATATTGCTAATACACCCCCTCAGTTTAAGCGGGTGGAGGACAAACGCTTAAACTGGAACGAAATGACTGAAACATTTGTCTTGATAAGCCCTTTGTAAAAATGTCAGCATACTGAAATGATGCAGGGACATGAAGAACTTTAATTTGGCCAACTCGAACTTTTTCCCGAACAAAATGTATATCAATCTCTACATGTTTTGTGCGTTGATGTTGGACCGGATTGTTGGACAAATAAACTGCAGAAATGTTATCACAATAAATGACCGTTGCATGAGTGAGAGGGGTATGTAGCTCAAGCAGGAGGTTGCGAATCCATGTGACTTCAGCAACTGCGTTTGCAACACCTTTATATTCAGCCTCTGCGCTTGATCTAGAGACCGTAGGTTGCCGTTTGGATGACCAAGAAATAAGGTTATCACCGAGAAAAACACAATAACCAGAGGTAGAACGCCTGGTGTCCGGACAACCACCCCAATCCGCATCCGAATAGGCTGTTAGAGAGGAGGAAGAACTCTTGAGAATGCGAAGACCAAAATCAAGTGTTCCCTGGATGTATCTGATGATGCGTTTGAGGAAGGCAAAATGAGAATCTCTGGGAGAATGCATGAACAGACATACCTGTTGTACAGCATAGGATATGTCGGGTCTCGTAAAGGTGAGGTATTGAAGAGCACCGGCAAGACTGCGATACAAAGTAGGATCTGAAAATAATTCACCATCAGTCGCACTTAGTTTAGAGGATAGATCAACCGGTGTTGTACATGGTTTACAGGAACCCATGGAAGCTCGTTTCACTATGTCTCGAGCATATTGCGATTGTGATAGAAACAGCCCATTGGAAGTTTTAGTCACCTTAATTCCAAGAAAGTGATGAAGAGTCCCCAAGTCTGTCATAGCAAATTCTGTTGACAGAGTGTGAATAATGGCATGCAGAAGCTGGTCATTGGAGGCTGTTATGACAATGTCATCAACGTAGAGCAAAAGATAGGCAATATTTTGAGAATCCCGATTGTAGATGAAAAGGGATGTGTCACATGAGCTGCTGCGGAAGCCGTGAGCTGTGATGAATGTGGCAAACCGGGTGTACCAGGCCCGGGGAGCCTGTTTTAAGCCATATAGGGATTTCTTGAGATGACAAACATGATTAGGGTATCGCCTATCAACGAAGCCAGGGGGTTGATGCATGTACACGGTTTCATGAAGATCACCGTGTAAAAATGCGTTCTTGACATCCAACTGGTGGATGGGCCAAGAGCGGGTAACGGCAAGCGATAGAACTGTCCGAATGGTGGCTGGCTTGACCACAGGGCTGAATGTCTCATCACAGTCAATGCCGATTGTTTGGGAGTTGCCATTCACCACTAAGCGGGCCTTGTAACGTGCAAGAGAACCATCCGAATGAAATTTGTGGCGGAACAGCCACATACATCTGATGACCGGATGATCAGTGGGCCTTGGGACGAGTTCCCAGGTAGCATTGTCCTGTAGGGCAGTAAATTCGGCCTGCATGGCAGTTGACCAATGTGTATCAGCAAGAGCTTTGGCATAGGTAGTGGGGAGAGGGGAGATGGAAGAAGTATGGAGGGCAGTATTGGAAGGGTTGGTGGATTTAGATCGAGTTGTCATTGGATGAGTATTGGAGGATGAAATTTGTGGACGGGGGCAGGGAGTATTTGAGGGGATTGAGGGTGGTGGAGGGCGTGGCCTACGTGAGTAAGTGAATTGGAAGGATGTAGGGGCGGGAGGTTTGGGAGGAGGCTGCTGGAAATCAAATCCCAAAGGTGGGGAGTCGTCCAAGAAGGTGTAAGAGGTGGGAGATTGAGGAATGGTGTATGGGAAGGTATTTTCATCAAAGGTTACATGGCGAGAAATGTGAACTTTGCCGGTGGTTGGATCGAAACAACGATAGCCACGAAAATCTGGAGGATACCCGAGGAAGATACAGCGGACAGACCTTGGGTGCAATTTGTGGGGTTGGATGGCAGAAAAGTTGGGGTAGCAGGCACACCCGAAAACACGTAGGTGGTCATATTCCGGGTGTCGGAGATAAAGAGCAAAGGTGGGTGTGTAAAAATTGAGCCTTTTGGTGGGAAGAATGTTGTGTAAGTAGGCAGAGGTGTGAAGGGCTTCCACCCAGAAAGAGGGGGGAAGGTTTGCATGTAAAAGAAGGGTTCGGGTGATGTCATTGAGCCTCCGAATCATGCGTTCGGATCTGCCATTTTGAGAGGATGTTTGAGGGCAGGAAAAACGAAAGAGAAGCCCGTGTTGATGGGCAAAAAGTTTGAATTCATTGTTATCAAACTCACCCCCTAAGTCACATTGAAAGGTTTTGATTTTTCGATTGAATTGGGTGAGGATGAGTTGATGAAATTTGGTGAATGTGGGGAATGTTTCTGATTTATACTTAAGGGGATAGACCCAAATAAAATGAGAAAAGTTATCAATAAGCACCATATAGTATTTATATCCGGATTTACTCATGACAGGGGATGTCCATAGATCACAATGGATAATATCAAAAGGAGCAAAAGTAAAAGAATTTGAAGCATGAAAAGGTAATCTTTTACTATTAGAAATGTGGCAAGAATTACAAAATTTAGACAAAGTGTCTTTATTACAATGAAAATTGAAAGAACGACTTAAAATTCCTAAGACTTGAGCGCCTGGGTGGCCAAGCCGGTCATGCCAAGGCTGAGAAGGAGCAGTGATGAAGCAAGCATGGGGGGGCAGCTGTGGTGGAGTGAAAGGATAGAGGTCTCCACTGCTGTTGTGGCGAGACAGAGTCCGTTTAGACTTGAGATCCTTCAATGAAAAACCAAAGGGGTCAAATTCAACAGAGACATTATTATCACGAGTAAAACGACGAACAGAAATAAGGTTTTTAATGATTTGTGGGCTATAAAGGACATTTGGCAGGATGTAGGTGCGATTGGGTAGGTGATGAAAGCTCATGCCAGAGCCACTGATTGGTAAAAAACTGCCATTACCGACCAGAATGTTACTGGATACAGGAGACAAAGCATTGGGATGTATAATTTTACCTGGATCATGGGTGAGATGAGAAGAGGCGCCAGTGTCCATGATGTCTGAAGTCCAGGATGCAGGTGGTGGGTTGAGTTGCATATGTGCGAAGGCAGCACTGAGATCTGATGGGCTTAAGGCATTGTAACCATTAGGAGGCTGGTGTGGATAAGCAGGTGGAGGAGGATCAGAGAAGCCGGCAAATTGAGCTTGTGGGGGTGGTGGATGGGATGTTTGAGCAGGGTGTGTAGGTGGACGCCATGGGGGTTGGGATGGGTATGGGCAAGGGGGGGTGTTCCACCAAGCCCAATTGGGGTAGGGTGTGTGAGGGGAAGGCCATGGATTACTTTGGTATCTTCCTGGCCCGCGGCCTCGGCCACCTCGTCTGTTGAAGTGTTGAGTGCGGCCCCGGCCCCTGCCACGGGAGGAAACGGTGTGATCAGAGGGATTGGGCTGAGGGGAGGGCGAGGGAGGAGTTTGGGCAGTAGGGGCGGCAAGTACAGTGGGTTGAGAAGGTTGCCGTGCCTCAATTCGAATGACTTCATCATTGAGAATGCTGAGTGCCTGATCCCAGTCGACACCTTGTTGGTTGATCAAGGAGGCTGTGTTGTTGTATTCAATTGGAAGGCCGCGTACAAGCTGTAGAACCCGTCTGGATTCGGAGACTGGTTGATCCACATCAGCCAATTGGTTTGAAAGATCAGTTAATTTCTGGCAGTAATCGTCAACTGATGAACAAGTCGCCAAGGAGAGATTGCAGAACTTGGTTTCAAGAGCGGCTGCCCGAGCACGCTTGTTACTGTGGAATATGCGTTCCAGTTTGACCCAAGCGGAATGAGCCGTGGCGTTGGAGTCGAGGATACGAAGCAGGAGATCATCCGAGACGGTACTGTATATCCATTGTAGAACCAGAGCGTCAAGTTCATGCCAGGCTTCTTGATCGGCAGAGGAGCCAGTTGGAGCAGGGTGGCCGTCAATGTGATCGGAGACTTTGTAGGCCACCGCATGGAGACGGAATAGCTTGACCCACGCCGAGTATGTAACCTTGGTTCCATCAAGAGTGCGAATCTTCGTTTGAATGTTGCTAACCGAGTACGCAGGGTGGAGAGGGGTGGGCTTGACTGGAGGATTTTCGATCGTTTCCTTAGTCATGTTGTTTTAGGGTTGCGAGGGATCACAGGGAAGAAGAAGAATCGGTGATCAGAGCCGTGGCTCTGATACCATGAAAGTAACCCTAAAATCCTTTGATCTCTGATGATCCTCTCATTCAATAGAAAAGCCCTTTAAATAGGGATTACAAGACTATAAATAAGGAAAAGATAACTATCAACAATAAACCAATCTATCTCTAAAATAAATACAATAAATATAATATTGCTAATAGGGAGGTGCTGTACCCAAGAAAGACACAAGAGATGGAACGAAAGTCCATTTTGTGGGAATTGTAAGCTCGAAGGTGAGGATAGCATTGACAACCAAAGACCCGAAGACAGGAGAAATTGGGTTTGTGATGGAAAATGTGTTCGAATGGAGAGATGCTAGAATTGGCACGGGAGGGCATACGATTAATGAGATAAACTGCTGTGTCAAAAGCAAAGTGCCAGAATTTTTGTGGAACATGAGATTGGGCCAGTAGTGTAACACCTGTTTCAACAACATGTCTGTGGCGACGTTCAACTGTGCCATTTTGTTCACTTGTATGTGGACAAGAAAGTCGATGTATGATGCCATGTTCTAAAAAAAATGATGATAAGTTTCTAAATTCGCCCCCCCAGTCAGTTTGAACAGATTTAAGTTTTGTGTTGAATTGTCGTTCAACCATAACCGCAAATTGTGTGAAGGTGGCAAAAACATCGGATTTAAGTTTTAATGGAAAAAACCACATGAACTTAGAATAATGATCAACACACAACAGGAAATATTTATGACCATCACAAGAAGAAACGGGTGCAGGACCCCATACATCACAAAAGATCAAATCCAAAAAAGTAGAACTTTTATAATCTGATGATGACAAAGTAAGTTTAGATGATTTGCCAACATAACAAGAATCACAAAAAAAATGAGAATTTTTATTGGAAACTGGTAAACAATACTTAGATAACATTGCATTTAAAAGTTGTGGGTGTGGATGTCCAAGTCGTTGATGCCAAATATGTGAAGAGGCACGAACTGTTGAAAAAGCAACTTTCGGAGGAGCAGGCAGCCTTGAGGGAGGAAACAGGTAAAGACCATCACTGCTTGGACCCGTGAGGAGGGTGGTGCGGGAAAGGTTGTCCTTCACACAAAAGAAAGAGTCGTGAAATTCAAAGAAAACTTTATTATCACGACAAAATTGTTGAACAGAAAGAAGATTTCGTTTAATAGAAGGAACATGCAAAATGTTTTTGAGAGAAAAAGTTTTGTTGGGTGAAGAGAAAGTGGTTGAACCAATATGAAGAATAGGTAGGGGTTTACCATTTCCAACATGAAGATTGTCCTCACCTAGATAAGGTTCTGAATACTCAAAACTTGAAAGATCAGAAGCCACATGATTAGTAGAGCCGGTGTCAGGTAGCCAAGATGTGGATGCTTGGGATCTGTTGTCAGCATAGTAAGCAGATGGTGGACGTGCCCGTAATGTTGCAGGATCTCGATTGGGGCATTGAGAAGGAAGATGTCCAATTCCACATCGATTGCAGGTTCCAAAAACAGTGTTCTGAGTGGAAGCCCAAGAGAATTGATTTCGGTTGAGGCCAGAGGAGTTACGACTGTTGGAGCTATGAAAGGAACCGCGTCCACGTCTGTTGTTTTGACCACGACCACGGGCAGGACCTGATCGATTTGTATAGAAGGCTTGTGGCTGGGATGGGATAGTTGGTTGTGGCTGAACTTGTAAACTGAGTTGGGTAATAAGATGTTGTAAGGTTTGAATGGTGTTTGATGGAATAGGTGTGGAAGGGTTATTGGCTGGTTGGGATGAAGCTGTGAAAGCTTTGGCAGGTGAAAGTGTTGGGATGGACTTTCAGATCATGAAGTCATGGTCCAAAAGTAAAGCATGAAGTTCAGTAAAAGCAGTAGGGAATTGGCGGGTGAGCAGGTTGGTTTTGAGTCCATTGTACTCATCACGAAGACCAGAGACAACCAGCATGACAAGATCCTGTTCTTTCATAGGATCACCAATATTGGCAAGGGCGTCAGCATATTCTTGTGCCATGGTTAGATAAGCCGCTGAGGTTTCATCAGATTTCATCTCGAGTTTCAGAAGTTGTGTCTTGAGAGTGTACTGGCGGGATGAAGTATTGGGTGCATAGGCGCGTTCAAGAGCAAGCCATAGATCTCGCGCTGTATTGCTGGTCTGGACATGAGCAAAGGATGATTCAGAAATAGTGGAGACGATGAGCATGCGAACATGAGCATCGTTCGCTATCCAGGTCGTATGATTAGGGTTAGGTTGCGGTGGAGGAGCCGGTTCTTTGTCGGAGGGAGGAGGCAATTGAATGGTGGGTGGCGGACACGGGATGGTGTTGTCGACGTATCCAAAGAGGTTGTTTGTGAGCAAGAAGGGTTGAACCATTGCTTTCCAGTATCCGTAGTTTGTGGGGGAGAGTTTGAAACCAAACTTGTGAGAGTTGTGTGTTGTTTTTGCTGCATCAGAAAAGGGTTGAAGGAGAGCCATGCGTGCGGCAGTAGATGAGATCGATGGAGATTGGTGGTTGTATCACCGGAAGAAAAAAAAAAAGGATGACGGCAGAATAGGGTAAACCTGGCTGTGATACCAAGTTAACTTTGGTAAATGTATATTCTGTGTATTATTCAATAAATGAGATTACAATATATATAGACTAGATGACCCTAATTAGGGCCGGCTAATACAATACATAAATATATAATTATCTAGTCTAATAGGAGAAAAGAAACGTTTTGAACCAATGTGAAGAATTGGAAGAGCAGTACCATTGCCAGCATGAAGGTTATCCTCACCATAATAGGGTTCAGCATACTCAAACCCCGAGAGATCTCGAGCAGCATGATTTGTGGATCCTGTGTCAGGAAGCCAAGATGAAGATGATGCCTGGGACCGAGAATCAGCATAGTTGGCAAACGGTTGGCGTCCCCTAATAGTAGCAGGATCCCGGTTTGGGCATTGATAGGGATGTGACCAATACCACATGTGTTGCAGGTGCCAAAACAATATTTTGTGTTGAAGGCCATGAGAATTGACTCCTGTTTAAACAGCTAGTGTTGCGAGTGTTGGAGGAACCGCGACCCCGACGATTGTGGAAGTTACGGCCGCAACCCATACCGCCCCGGTTGGTGTAAAAAGCTTGAGTTGTGGCTGCTTTTGTAGGCTGATTGTGAAGGCCAAGTTGTCCCAGAAGCTGCTGAATGTCCTGAACAGTGGCTAGTTGGGAAGAGGCAAAAGCCACAGCCCCATTCATAGGCGAGTTAGAGGCTGCCATAAATGCTTGAGTGGTGGGGACAGATGGCAGAGACTTCCTGATCATGTAATCATGATCTGCCAAGAGACCATGCAGTTCAGTAAAGGTTGTGGGATGTTGTCGGGACAGAATAGTTGATTTGAGACTGTTGTATTCGTCTCGGAGTCCTACAACAACAACCATAACAATGTCTTTGTCTTTCATAGGCTCCCCAATATTTGCTAGGGCAGTAGCATACTCTTGGGCGCGGGTCAGATAAGCCGAGGCTGTTTCATCAGCTTTCATCTCAATCCTCAACAGTTGACCTTTGAGTGTGTATTCACCAGATGCAGTGTGGGGGGCATAAGCACGTTCTAATGATCACCAGAGATCGCGAGATGTAGAGTTTCCTGGAACATGCTGAAAAGAGGCTTCAGATATTGTAGATAGGATCAGCATACGAACATGAGCATCATTCGACAACCATGTGGTAAAATTGGGATTCAGTTGTGATAGCGGAACAACATCCTTGTCAGAAGGGCCAACAGTAGGGATAGTTGAAGGTGGACATGATATTGTACCGTCAATATAGCCAAAAAGATTGTTGGTGATCAGGAAAGGTTCAATCATGGCTTTCCAGTAACCATATTTGTGGGAGAAAGCTAGAATCCAAACTTGTGAGAGTTGTGGGTTGTTTTGTCAACCTGAGAAAATGAAGTAAGGAGAGCCATGTGGGTGTGAGAAGAGCCGGTCATAGATGACAATTGAGAAATTCCCGATCGTAGATGACGGCGAGGATGACGATTGGACGATATCACGGCTCTCATACCAAGTTAAATGTAATTGTGTTGTAATGAACTGGTAATAGTCTTTGTATTATTGTGATACCATATAATGTGAGAATACAAGAGAATATATAGGCTTAGATCTAGAAGATGTAAAGCCTCTAGGATAGACAAAGAGACTCAACATTAATACATAATTTATGATAATTATGAACTATTTAATATGACTAATTATGAACTATTTAATATGACTAATACTGCCATAAGCAGGAGCCAATACAATTAACAAAATCTCTTCCCACCAAACTCACAAGTCTAACATCTATTTATAACCCACTAACACATACGCTTGATATTAATATTACCAAACTACCCATATCTAAAACCTACCATTACTACTAATTAATACTAACATATTAATATAACTATGATCTCTATCACTAACATTGGTGACCCAATGAAAGAAACCGATCTTGTCATGCTTGGGGTCTCTGGACTTCGTGAGGAATACAATGGCCTCAAGTCCACTTTACTTACTTGACAATTCCCCACTAGCTTCTCAGAACTTTATGGACTTCTCGCTGATCATGACTACATGATAAGGAAATCTGTTTTGGATGACTCCCCAGTTCAAGCTTTTACGACTGCAACAACCAGTCGACTGGTCTCTACAATAGCTAGCTCCACTGTTTCAGCCCACACCTTGCAAGCCCTTCAACAGCTAGTCACTCAATTTGGTCTTCAAGTTTAACCATCTACCCAACCGACCTCTACTTAGGCTCCTTAAGCTCTTTCAACCAACAGGTCAACCTCTAATCATGGCCGTGGTAACCGCCACGGTGGTCAGGGTTAGGGGTGTGTTTTTTTACCCAACCTCGGAGAACCAACCAGAAAAAACATACCCGAACCCGAAAATACCCAACCCGAAAAAGCCTATTACCTGAACCCGAAAACATAGAATGGTTTGGTCTTTGGGTACCCACGAGGCCTGTTCGGGTAAACCCGAAAAAGGTCGAACTAGGATTTTAAGGGGCGGTTCCATTCTTTGATTTTCAAAGCCTCTATATGTTTTGAGATTGTTGAATAAATGTATGTTTTGGATAAACATGTTTTGGTTATGTTATGGTTAAACATTTGAAATTTTCAAAAAAATGTATGTTTTGGTTAAACATGTTTTTATTTAATTGTTGAAAAATAAAATATTAGTTTTTTAAGTATTACTCGAGAACCGTTTAACCCAGCCCGATTAAACCCGAGAACCAATTAAACCGAAGTTATATGGTTCGGTTCTCTGTTCCAATTTCATATTACAAAAACCCGAACAACCCGAAACCCGAGGAACCAACCCAAACGACGCCCAAGTCTGGATGGTAACAACTTCAAAAACCAAGGTATGAGCCACTGTCAATTTAGTTGCTAACTTAGTTTCATGGTCTGCTCGGAAACAACAAACTATATCTCGATAATCCACAGAACCAGAATACAAGGCCTTAGCAGATACGGTTGCTGAATTAACATGGTTTGAGACACTCCTTCGTGAACTTCAAATTCAGACTCAATCTGTTTCAAGCTTGTGGTGTGACAATATTGGGGCAACGTATTTGTCTGCTAATCTAGTTTTCCATGCACAAACCAAACATGTTGAGGTTGACTTTCACTTTGTAAGAGAAAAGGTCGCTCAGGGCCGTTTATCAGTTCGGTTTATATCTACACATGATCAAATAGCGGATATCTTCACAAAGGCTCTTTCAACGGATCGTTTCACTATTTTACAGTCCAAGCTACAGGTCGCTTCCTGGCCTTAGCTTGCAGGGGAATATTAGACAGTTTTAGTATAAGAATTATATTAGTTATATCTAGAGGGTTAGATGTGTAACTATGTAAAGTATATATATCCCTAGTACAAATTGATTATGTGATAATATACAATTACGTATTCCACAATTTAACATATTACACATATAATATCAGTTGTAACAAGAGTACCTGGATAAGAGAATCAGCCTGCTGATTACGTATGTCACAAAGCCATCCCCAACAATGATCTATACCCAGTGAAACATCACAAAACCTAAAGTTCCCTAGTGTACCTTCAACTGATATAGAACCAGGGTGAACCTAGGACAAGCATTACTTAGTGAATTAGAAACATGTCCCAATGACTAGTTTTTAATCAAAGACAGCAAAGATTCCCCTATTAGATCAATAGACCATAAAAGATAAAAGACTCACCTTAAGATCTAAGATGAAACTTTCTTGCACAAGCATTGCAAGTTGAGAGCCATCCTCTTTGTTGAAAAATACAGTGACACTGTCAACATTCATGTTCAAAGAATATAGAACTCGAAATTTCCCATTTCCCAATAATCCCTTAACTTTTACTTCCAGATGTTTGTTGCTCCTGTCTTTCTGCACTAAAGCTGCATTGTCCTTTTTTGCTGAAACGCAACCACTACTTGCATTGCCCATATCAATGCCTAAACTAACTAAAGCAACGATGGTCGGGCGGTGGCAGAAAAATTCAAATTTTGACATGTGGATGCTCATCTGGAAGTAATATCATCAACAAAAAGAGGGGGTTATGTATTATTTTCATCAGTATTTTAAGTGCCTTAAGTCATTTACCTGAGCATCTGTGCCATCATAATCAGGTGATTGAGGGGTCCGTTTCAAGAAGGTAAGTGATATAAAATCAGAGTCATCAATGCCTTCAGCTTCAAAATATATATCTCCAGAATTACCTCTTGCTTTTCCATGATCTTTCTCATTAACCAAAGCTTCAACAGAATCAGACAATGATATAAAATCGGTCAAGGCATCTGTGAAAGCATCATCATCCTCGGCCAGACCTACTGATACCTCTTCCACCTGAGGATTTGTAGTACTCGTAGGATCAAGAGAACGGTAGTTCTCCGATACAGAGCAAGCTAAATAATGTGGACCTGTAGAAGAATTTTGAAGTTCATCTTTGATTTTCAGCATGTGCAAATTCATCCGGACTGTTAGATCGCCTTCACAAGATGCAACATACATCTGCAAGACAGTTACAAATACATAAATCACTCTATATGCACAATAATAAATATAAAAGTATCATAAAGAAAATCACTCCATTAAGTAGGCAATCAATTTAAAAGCATTAAACCTAGCATCAGATGCTTCATGCAGTAATAAACAATGTAAGTTTGGCATATAAAATTTGCACTGAAGCCGTTAACTATAACATTCCATTCTAAAAACTGACAGCAAAGAAGACTAACTACCATGCTTCTGGCAGGCACTTTCTAAATATATAAAAAAAATCATAATAGCAACACAAAACACTAGGCAAACTCCCATATTAGACTGGTTGAACTCATTTCAAATTTCGGGTTTATTGGCAAGTTTACGCTCAGGAAGAAAATGAAATTGCAATGGTATAATCTCACTTGCAACTTGTAAAGAGAATTATTATAAATAATTACAATGGAAGGGGAATCCTCAATATATGCAGGAAAGAACTCTAGAAAGTGTTGGTTCAGGCCCCAATTCACACACAAACAAATACTCACAAATATAAGAAATATAAACATACCTAGAAACATGCATACGTGAGAAACCATGTTCCCACATTTTTAACCCATTACTTCTACAACCTTGACCCACTGCTTCCACAAATATAAACCTACCCATGATCTAGTTAAAAATTTAAAAACATGTGATTAAATTAAAAACAATGTTGACATGTAACCCGACCCATCAAGATTAATCCAACATTCACTCCCTTAATCTTGATGTCGGTCTTTTACTTGCTTACGTTCTTGCTTTTCTTGCTAAACCGTACTTGATTCTCTTGCTTAACTTGCTTTCATTACGTCTGCTTGTATTAATGGATGCCCCTAAATTAATTGACATGCTTGTTGTTTGCTTGCTTTGCTTCATTTACTAATTAATTCACTGTTTGGTTTTATTTCAACATCCACCATTTGCTTTCTTCCTTGACATACTTTCTTTCAACGAAGACAATCATGAGCTTGCAACTCCGATTCGATTTTCTTGCTTCCGATCACCAAGTTATGCTGCTTCTTTCTCTGGCAAACGCTAGTCACGCTCACCTCGGTCTTCTGGTCACCTTTGTCGATCTAGGGTCCCAAATTTTGGCCTTCTTTCTCTTTCTCCGGCAAGAAATCAATCATCTTTGGCCGCTATTCGGTCTTCTCAAGCTAACCTCTGGGCCAGGTCTTCGCCTCGGTCTCTATTTTCTCGGTCTAAGGTTCTTTCTTGCCTCCGGTCTTTATTGCGGCTTGTCGGTCTTCGTCGGAATCTCTTCCGAAAACAGTCTCTTTCTTTGGTCTTCGGTCTTTCTCCCGGATGGTCGCATATATCTTCTTCAGTCTTCGCTACTATTGATTAGGGGTGTTCATTTTCGGATATCCGAACTTTCGGAAATCCGAACTTCGGATATCCGAATCCGAAATTTCGGATATCCGAAGTTCGGATATCCAAATTTCGGATTCGGATATCCGTTCGGATATCCGAAATCAGAAAAAAAATAAAAAAATAAAAATAAAAATATATATATTTCGGATATCCAAATATCCGAAAATTATCCGGATATCCGAAAATTATCCGGATATCCGAAAATTATCCGGATATCCGAAAAATATCCGGATATCCAAAAAATATCCGAAATATCCGAAAAAATATCCGAAAAAAATATCCGAATATTCGAACTTCCGGATATCCGATTTTTTCGGATATTTCGGATTCGGATTTTCGGATATTTCGGATTCGGATACGGATTTTTTTGAACACCCCTACCACTGATCACAAATGAGCAGCTTCCTGCTTTCTTTTCTTTTCTTTGTTGTGTTTTCGTTCAAATCTTCCAGGCCCTGCGTTTTAGTGGGCTGCCCCCACTTCTTCTCGATTTCTTGCTACCGACTCTCAAAACGGCCCTCTTTCTTAATTAATCTTGGCTCTGATACCAATTGTTGGTTCAGGCCCCAATTCACACACAAACAAATACTCACAAACAAGAATTTTTTGTAATAAAACTCACTCACACTTTCATTCATACTCATACTTACATATATAAGAAATGTAAAAATACCTAGAAACATGCATACGTGAGAAACCATGCTCCCACATTTTTAACCCATTACTCCTCCAACCTAGACCCATTACTTCCACAAATATAAACCTACCCATGATCTAATTAAACATTTAAAAAAATGTGGTTAAATTAAAACCATGTTGACTCGTAACCCGACCCATCAAGATTCATCGGGTCCAAGAGTTATATACATTTATAAACCAACGTAAAATAATAACACAATAACTATAATTAACATTACTTAATTAAAATTTTAAACACAAACACCAGAATCATACAAACCTTCCCTCTGGAAGCAAGAACCTCAAGAACCTGAGTGTCCACAGCGTCATCCAGACCCTCAGTCTCCACCTGCAAGATTGAACAATATTTATGCATCAACAACTTATTGAAACAACTATATATTAGATTAGGAAACAGGATCAAAATATAAACATGGTACTAGAATACATATTGACCATATTTGCTACATAATGAAAACAATTACATCTGACCTTCCCATATATAAATATCTTTGTTTCCACCAAAGTTCCATTAACAATAACATCAGCGATCTTCATATTAGTGGAGTATGGTTCAGAAAGTTCTGAAACAATATCGCCTTGCTTTCCAAGTATATCAACTGATGATGTAGCCTACATCACATACAATAAAAACAATAGCTTGTAGTAAAATCAAATGCTACTAAAATGGATCAACAATGCTGAAGATTTCGCATCATACAGAAGCTCGGTAGGTTGCTTGCACAAGTCCTCTCAACCAACTAGCTTTCTCCTTCTCATTCTGAAACTTCACAACCAATGTACTAGACGACTCTAAAGCCTTCAAAAAGTGGTATACAAAAAAATATTTTACAAATAGCACTGCAATCATCATGTTATCATGCATACAAAGATCAGAACTACATAGTATTTATAGTTCCTTGAACCAACACAATTGGTACTTAGCTTTTAAGATAATAAAGAAAAAGGAAAAGGCAACCCACAAACACCATTTACCTTTTGGATGTCTGTACCTCTAATACATAGAGCGATACAAGAAGAACCACCAACACTATTAGAAGGTACTTCGTACACTTGCTTACCAGCCATGCTGCAGCATCCAGTAAAAAATTTAAGTCCAGACACAGAGAGGCTCTTCTAAAAGAATCACTATATATAATACAAGTCTTATCCTTATAAGAGCAGCAACAATAGTCAATATATAGAAGGAAAATATGTTCACCTAGAGCACCGCTGATAGTTCTGAGATGTTGGAGATTCCAGCAAATAAAGATACAGTCCTGACAAGACAAGATAGGAGGGCTGCCATGAAGCAACTGAGTAGCCAATCCCCTAAATTTTTTAAAGATAAAAGGAGATGTAAATTTGTATGGATCATCTTGACAAATATCAGTTTCTGAAGAAGAAACAAAACACTTACCCTCCAAACCAGTACTTGAACATCAGTTGCAAGATCAGGGGAACTCCATGGGGCATGTTCAGCTTGATAATCTTCTACAAGCTTTGTGCTACTTTCAATAGTACCAGACAGTATCTTCAAAAGTTCCATAAGCCGGCTGAATCTGGATGGTGAAAGGTGAATTCCAAGTGTAGGAACTTGGACAGAGACACGAGTTGACGGACGAGGCACTTTAATCTTCAGTTGGAAAGTATGTAGAAATCATTATTAAACAGTGATTTTTGTTGCACCGGTAAACTGAAAATCATGAATGAGATTGATGTAATTGTACCTGATCCACGATCACAGCAATTCCACACCTGTCAACAAGAGAATACGAATGACAAACACTGCCCGTAACAGGATATGCAGAAAGCTGACTGCTGTGACCTGGAGATTCAGGTTCACATGCCTGAATGTCAGAATTTCCATCTGTAAAAAGGGCAGCTATATCCCTTCCAGAAATGCAAAAACGAGAATACAAGCTTTGTCCTGGATTATCATGCTGGCCATCCTGCAACAAAAAGTACATTAATCTTTAAGTAATATTGAGGAAAAAGAAAATATACTAAAGAATAACCAGGTAGCATACCTCTGTTCGCAATGTAAAATTTCCAAAATCCAAAAGAAAAAGACCATCATACTCTGACGAGGTGCTAGTACTTATCGGAACTCTAATTTTGGGAGCGTCAAGATCAATATCAAGAGCGAATCTGCAACATTGTGGGCATCAAACAAGAGATTAATTCTATAAAATTTACCACTAGGTATTACTGTAAGATGAATTGTAATGATAGAATGATTAACTATAGAGGAACCCTCAATATATTAGAGAGAGAACTTGAAAAGGTCCATGTCAAGTCCATGACCTATGTACAAATAACCCTAACAATACAATACTAATTACGATAAATATGTAGGAGCACCGTTCACGGAAAAATATAAATATTTTATTACATTAATATTTCCGATTACAATACAATTTCAAATAAACAGAATGCTCAAGCACTTTCAATGAAAAATAGAATTACAATGAAGACCAATAGATTAAAATCATAATAGAAAAAGGAAAAAGGTGTTGGCTGAGGATTTCTGTTCAACAGAGGTCCCTTAAAACATATTTCGGGCCACCAATATGAATCCCGTCTGCCTCCCAGGGTACAACAGCCTAAGCAGTATGTACTGCCGGAGTTAACCTAGCACCTGAGACAATACCCGAAACAAGAGTATAGATAATAGAATAGATTGTAGAAGAAAGTGTGTATTTTTGTGTTGTATATAAATTCTGTTTTTTTTAAACCAAGGTACACAACCTTGTATTTATACTGATAGATCAGTACCTCAAACAGCAAGAATTAAAGTCTGCTCTTTAAACAGCCAATTAATTTCTTCTAACAGTCATAAAATTAAACTAGTCAGTTAAAACTGATCATTTAATGCAATAACTGTTGTTTCTTTAACAGCTGGTAAACAACCATTGTTCGCAACCATGGATAGCAACCACTGTTCGCAACCAATGATCGCAACCTTGGATACAACCACTGATCATAACCACTGATTAGATAGCCTCAGAACCACTGATCAGATAACCTTTGGAACCACTAATCAAATAACTTTCGGAACCACTGATCAGATGACCTTCGGAACCACTGATTCCTTTCCAAGGTTACAACAACTACACACTTTTAAGCTTCGATATCTCATTCATCTTAGCACCTCTTTGGACCCGGTTTAGTTCGTTGTGATCCTCTCACATCATAGAACATAAACTTAGTTTTTAATAATTAAATACGTAACAAATACATATAATTATTATGGTCCAAAGTTTAGTAAAAACTCATTTTACTAAAATTTCCAACAAAATAACACCCCTCAAGTTGTAGCATAGATGTTAATATGTGCAGCTTGTTACAACTAAAGTTTACTTATGTTTTATGAAGCGGTTTGGTAAGGATATATGCAAGATGAAATTCTTTCTCGACATGAATTAGTTGGAGATATGTGAAAGTTTCTATGGGTCTAATCCTTCATGCAATAGTTGATTAGGAGTCCTCTTGCATCAAACTACATCTACGCAGGGGCGGCCCCGAGAATTTGAGTGCCCAGGACAAGCCGGGGAAAAAAGGCCCTTAACGCATTCATTCATTCAAGTGTATAATTTTTTTTCGTAAGGGAGGGCTAATTATACGAATAAATTATAAACATAAATCATAGTGTCAAATTTAGTGAAATACATATAACAATAATTAACCGATGATTCGTGAGGCTCGCCTAGCATTCTTCATAGCAAATTGGTTGATTAGCTCTTCGCAGTCTATATATCAATCAATCAATCAACGTACTCAGTATATCCCGCCATTAGCATGCTAAGGCAGGGTCTGAGGAGGGTGAGATGTAGACAGCCTTACCCCTACCCTGTAGGGGTAGAGAGGCTGCTTCCAGTGAGACCCTCGGCTCATGATGCTTGATCAACCGTCCGAAATGATTTTAACGTTATTTTCACTGAATAAGTAAAATAACGTTAAAATTAGTGCAATTTTACTTTTGCCCCTCAAGAGCTGTCAACACATATATACATTATATGTGCGTACCGCTAACGGGGCGTCTATATTTTCTAATATATCGCTCTCGATAGCTATCATGGCTAATCTACTGAGTCTTTCTTGGGACAGTCACACAAAATCACAAAATTTGACCTAAATCAATAAATCCTAAATCCTAATTCAATAAGACAACAACACAACATTTAGCAATTGACATTTTGGCTCTAAATCCTAATTTAACAACATTGTCAACACATATCAACTTGATATGGTAATTGTATATTATTGAGTATTTACAATGAATGAAATAGCTCTCTATATAAAGAGAGGGAGAGCTAATAACAGTAAGAGACAACTAATAAATGACAGCTAATACACAGCTGAAAACATAATCATTAACATAAATAATAAGCATAAATCTTGGACTAATATCCCCCCTCAAGCTAAGGCCGGGGAGCGACCTTTAGCTTGGACCTAAGAAGCAGGAATCTTTGAGATGAGAGAGGTTTTGTGAACAGATCTGCAATTTGATCATCTGTTTTAATGAACTGAACTGTTAGCTTTCTTTGAGCTACTCTTTCTCTTACAAAATGAAAATCAACTTCTACATGTTTCGTCCGAGCATGAAACACTGGATTGGCCGAAAGGTATGTAGCACCTAGATTGTCACACCATAGGATAGGAGCTGAAGACATGTTAACGTGCAGTTCTTTCAAGAGAGATTCAAGCCATTTTAATTCAGCAACAGTGTCTGCCAAGGCTTTATATTCTGCCTCCGTAGATGACCGAGAGACAGTTTTTTGTTTACGAGCACGCCACGAGATAAGATTAGCTCCAAGATAGATGGCATATCCCCCTGTGGATCGTCGGTCATCTAGAGAGCCAGCCCAATCAGCATCAGAGAAGGCGGTAAGAGATGGTCTATGAGCATCTGTGTAGGCATGAAGAATAGAGGCTGATTTGTGCTGAATTAGCATACCAAAATGTGAGGTGCCGTGTAAATAACGAAGAATTCTTTTGACCGCGGACCAGTGATTATCGGTGGGGGAATGCATAAATTGACACACCTTGTTGACTGCAAAGGTTATGTCTGGACGAGAAAGAGTCAAATACTGCAATGCTCCAACAGTCTGACGAAATTTGACTGGATTGTCAAATTGAGGACTATCACCAAGAGCCAGCGTGGAGTTAGAGGCCATAGGAGAGTCAACTGGTTTAGATTTGGAGAGACCAGCTTTTTGAATAATATCAGAAATGTATTTTTTCTGGGAGAGAAACAAATCATTTCCTTTGTGAACGACCTCAATGCCTAGAAAGTATGAAAGACGACCCATGTCTTTAATGGCAAATGTGATGCTTAAGCGTCGAATGAGATCATCAATGAGCTGGGAATTATTACCAGTAATGATGATATCGTCCACGTAGACAAGCATGTACACGAGAGAGCCATTGTTGGAGTAAATGAACAGGGATGGATCCGTTTTAGAACCTTGAAACCCAAGTTGTAACAAAACTTCTGAAAGGCGATTGAACCAGGCCCGAGGAGCTTGTTTGAGTCCATATAGGGATTTGTGAAGCAAACATAAGTGATGTGGCTGTTGTGGATCGATGAAGCCCGGTGGTTGGCGTAGGTAAACGGTTTCATTTAGATCACCATGTAAGAATGCGTTTTGAACATCAAGTTGACGAAGAGGCCATTGCCTTGTGACAGAAAGAGTTAAGACCACACGAACAGTAGTAGGTTTTACTACAGGACTAAGCGTCTCATGATAATCAATTCCAGGTTGTTGATTGAAGCCTTTTGCTACTAATCGGGCTTTATGTCGTGTGATTTTTCCATTTTCATCATGCTTTAACCTGTACACCCACTTACAGTCAACAATATTAGCATTAGCAACAGGAGGTACTAGAGTCCATGTTCTGTTTTTCATTAAAGCTTGGAACTCCTCTGTCATGGCAGCCCGCCATTGAGGAATTGTGTTGGCAATGGCAAAGGTGGAAGGTTCGGTTAAGGTGGGATGTGTTGAGGTGAGAAAAGCAGAGGCATTGTATGGGCTTGTTTGCTTGGGATTTTGGCGAAGATTGGATGGTCGAGTACGTAGTTGATGGTCATGGTTTGAGGAGGTTGTAGCTTGCTGTGGATGAGTGGTGGAATGATTTTTTTGTCGGCGATTGTAAGTAAAGTGGAGAGGTGGTTTGAAGGTTTGTGATGTATTTGGGACTGTATTGGAGGCTGGTATTTCAATGGAGGATGAGATTGGAATGTGGGCAGGAACATGTTCAGGAGGTGGTTCAGGAGCTGGTGCAGGAGCTGGTTCAGGAGCTGTTGAAGTGGGATGCAATGGACTGTTGGGCTGAATTGAATTTGAGTTGGAAGATTGGTTTGGGCTGTTTTGTGAATTATTGAGGCTGACTGAGGAAGTAGTGGGGCTGAGATGTTGAGTTGGGCTGGCTGATTGAGTATGTAGTGCAGGAGATGGGTAGGATGAGAAGTATGGATCAGCAGATGGTGTGGGAGAGGTGACATTTGAGTTTTGAAGAAGAGGAAAGAATTCCTCATTGAATCTAACATGACGAGCAACATAGATACGGTCTGTAACAGAATCAAGACAGAGGTAGCCATGATGAGAAGGACTGTATCCTAAAAAGATGCAGGGTAATGAACGAAAATCCATCTTGTGGGAATTATATGGGCGAAGATGAGGAAAACACTGACATCCAAAAACACGTAGAAAGGATAGATCTGGTTTTCGTTTGAAGAGATGCTCAAAGGGAGAGGTGTTGAAAGAGGTACGGGAGGGCATACGATTAATCAAATATGTTGCAGTCTCAAAGGCAAAATTCCAAAAACGCATTGGAACTCCAGATTGTGATAAAAGAGTGAGACCAGTTTCTACCACATGACGGTGTCTTCTCTCAACAAACCCGTTTTGTTCGCTTGTGTGAGGACAAGAGAGACGATGTATAATTCCAAGATTTTTGAAAAAAGATGATAAGTTTCGAAATTCTCCCCCCAATCAGTTTGAACAGATTTGAGTTGCGTTTGAAATTGACGTTCAACCATTGAATGAAATTGTTTAAATGTAACGAATACTTCAGATTTATGTTTTATAGGAAACAACCACATGTATCTAGTAAAGTGATCAACACAAAGTAAAAAATAACGATGCCCATAAAAAGAAGAAACAGGGGCTGGACCCCAAACATCACAAAAAACTAGATCCAAGACACAAGTACTTTTGTAATTTGAAGTAGGCAAATGCATTTTTGATGATTTTCCCATGGGACATGAAGTACAAAAAGAAGAGACAGATTTATTGGTAACAGGAAGGTTATTTGTTGACAGCATAGACTTTAAGAGTTGTTGGTGAGGGTGACCGAGTCTTTGATGCCAAGTAGAGGGGGAGGCACGCACAATTGTAAAGGCAATGCTGGAGACAGGATGAAGTTGCGGTAGTTTGAAAGAGTAGAGCCCATCTTTACTTGGACCCATGAGGAGGATGGCTTGAGTAACTTTGTCCTTTACACAAAAAAAAGTAGAGTGAAACTCAAAAAATACATTATTGTCATGACAAAAACGCTGTACAGAGAGAAGATTTCGTTTAATTTGTGGAACATGAAGAATTTTTTAAAAGAAAGAGTTTTGTTAGGTGAATTGAAAGTGGTGGAAGCAATATGTAGGATGGGTAAGCTTTGTCCATTACCAACAAATAAACTGTCGTTACCATGATAAGGTTCACATTCGTCAAAGATGCTGAAATCAGGAGACACGTGACTGCTTGCACCAGTATCGGGCAGCCATGAGGATGCTTGTGATCGTTGGTCAACAAAATTTGCTTGTTGAGTGGGCCTGGATGAACGAGTTGTTGATGGGTCACGATTAGGACACTGTGCTGGAACGTGTCCAATTCCACACCTGTTGCAAGAACCGTATACGGTGTTTTGATTAGATGCCCAAGCAAATCTAGAACTAGTACCTGTGTTAGAGATATTGTTGAGGATGTTTTGGTTGTGGTTATTGTAGCGTCCGCGACCGCGTCTATTGTAAGAACCACGATTAGAGGTGCCACGATTAGTATAAAAGGCCTGAGGCAATGACTGATTTGATGGTTGTGTAGGTTGCACAGTAAAGCCGAGTTGTGTCATCAGTCTTTGAAGTGACTGTATGGTTTCAGTTGGTATTTGCAGACCAGTGGAAGGAGAACGATCCTGATTACTTGTAGCAGTGAATATTTTAGCAGCAGAGATGATCGAGTCAGGCTTTTTGATCATATACTCGTGATCTGCTAATAAACCAGGAAGTTCTAGAAGGTTGAGAGGAGGTTGTCTTGCAATCAAGTTGGGTTTCAGGGGGTCGTATTCTTCCCTGAGTCCAGAAATAACCAGCATAACGATGTCTTTCTCTTTCATTGGCTCACCAATATTTGCTAAAGCATCTGAATATTCTTGTGCTCAAGTAATGTAATCAGCAGATGACTCTTCTGGCTTCATTTGGAGCTTAAGAATTTGGGTTTTAAGAGTATATTCTCGTGAAGATGTGTGAGGTGCATAAGCTCGCTCAAGGGCAAGCCAAAGTTCTCGAGAAGTATCTCCTTGTACATGTCTAAATGAGATTTCAGAGATCGTGGATAGCAGCAACATACGGATATGAGCGTCATTAGATATCCAGGTGTGGTAGTCAGGATTGGTTGTAGGTGTGGATGATGAAGTTTCTTTGTTGGAGGAGACGATGGCAGGAATGCTTTTAGATGGACAAAGAACAGATCCATCAATGTAGCCATAGAGACTATTGGTGATTAAAAAAGGCTGGATCATTGTTTTCCAATACCCATAGTTATTGGGACTAAGTTTGAAACCAAACTTGTGGGAATTGTGATTTGTTTTATCAGCAGTGGTGAATGGAACAAGAGCCATTTCTGCAAGATGATAAGAACAGGTACCGGAAAAAAAAATCAGTGGCGGCAGGGATAGGTTTGATCGTGAGGCTCTGATACCATATCAACTTGATATGGTAATTGTATATTATTGAGTATTTACAATGAATGAAATAGCTCTCTATATAAAGAGAGGGAGAGCTAATAACAGTAAGAGACAACTAATAAATGACAGCTAATACACAGCTGTAAACATAATCATTAACATAAATAATAAGCATAAATCTTGGACTAATAACACATAAGAATGCATAATCATTAATCAACTAACACAGTAACATTAACACTAATAAGAGATTTTGAGGGTTCATTTTTAGTTTCTTACGTGGTGAATCGTGAATCGCGAGGTCGAGCGACGAGCAAACTGCAGACGGAGCAGTAGCCGGAACTTGGAAGCACGGAAGGGGGCGGTGTCACAGCAGAGCAGTGGAGGCGAGCGGAGGCTGGAGGCTACAGTGGTGAAGAATTCGCAGGGGGGGCCCTAATTTGGGTTTCGGGATTTTAAATTTAAAGGGAAAAAACGTGGGACTTGAAAAATAAGTTAGGTATACAAAAAATTGAAAATGGACCAATTTTAATACAAATTGTGCCCCTCTTTGAAATGAGTTTACAAACTTGTTTTTATTTTTTATAAATATTGTTAAAAATATGAGATATATTTTTATTTCTTCAATTTTATAATTTGGTTTTATTCTTTTATTTTGTATGAGCTGAGATTATTGGACTCGATGAGCTATTTGGGCTGAAGCAGATTGGGACATTGGGTTGTAGCTGTATAAGAAGATGGGCTTAGAGATTTACTGAAGATGTACAAGTATATGTAAAGTCAATATTAGATAAGATCATAATCTGAGTTCATTTTGAGATCAACTGAGATCTAGAGAGTTCGTACACATACTCTTTCTCTCTTCTCTAGAGAGTTCTTATATTTCTAGGGTTTTCTGTTCTCTCATCTTCGAGTTGTTTTTGTTTAGATCTGCACTATTTCTCACATGAGTTGTGATCTTGTATGAGTGCAGATATGTTCATTTGGCTCTGGACTTCTGGTATTAGTTTGAATCAGTATGTTTGATATTGATTCTATTCTTTTCTCATCTGAAGTATGAAGATTATAGATCTATGGTTTCTAACAAATATATATAAAAAATGTGCCCCTCTACAAGATGGGCCCGGGACGGAGGTCGGGTTTGCCCCTCCCCCGGGCCGCCCCTGCATCTACGTAAGAAATTTTAGTGGGTTTTGATGAGATTTTCGTGGGTCTCATATGGGGGTGTGGGTTTGAAGGGTGAAATCAAAAATTGGAAGTTTTGATGGTGTCATATGTTTCTCATCATCATGAATATCATCTAGGAACAACATTTTGATCGTTTCATTGAGCGATGTGAAAATCGTAGACCTTGGTCAAATGTCCCAAGTAAGTATCGGAGGATACATTTATCTGTCGACCAATGGTTCTCAGTCGGAGAGTGCATAAACTAACACACTCGGTTGACTACAAAAGAGATATCCAGACGTGACAAAGTAGCATATTGTAGTGCACCAACAATTTGACGATATTTAACCGGATCATGAAGAGGTGCGCCGTCACCAAGAGACAACTTTGTAGAGGGCGACATGGGTGAAGAAACCGGCTTAGTATTGGACAAACCCGCACAGACCAGCACCTCTTTGATGTATTTTTGCTGAGATAATATCATATCAAAACCAATACATGGTATTTCAATCCTTAAAAAATTGGAGAGTGCACCCATGTCTTGGATGGCAAAAGAGCGGCTCAGAGTAGCAACTACTTTGTCAATTGCCTGAAGATAATATAATCAACATATACCAACATATAAAGGAGAGGGCCATGTTGAGAGAAAATGAATAGAGACGGATCTGTCCGAGAGTCGCGAAAACCAATAGCTGTAAGAACCGATGTCAGGCGTTGAAACCAGGCACGTGGAGCCAGTTTAAGAAAACACAAAGACTTATGTAGAAGACGTACGTGATCCGGGTGATTTGGATCCACAAACCTTGAGGTTGGGACATGTAAACAGTTTCATTCAAGTCACCATGTAAAAACGCATTCTGATCATCCAGCTACCTAAGAGACCACTTCTGTGTAGCAGCAACAGATTAGACAATACGAATGGTTGTCGACTTGACAACGGGGCTAAATGTTTGAGTGTAGCCAATGCCCGGTTGTTGATGAAATCCTTTCGCTACAAGACGAGCTTTGTAATGAACCACCTTACCTGTTTGATCACGTTTCAGTTTATATACCCATTTGCAATCTACAGTGTTAGTACCCGAAACACGTGAAACCAAAGACCATGTTCCATTTCTCAAAAGAGCCGAATATTCGGAAGCATGGCTTGCTGCCAATGAGGATCTTTGTTGGCATTAGTAAAGGAGGTTGGCTCAGTAAGGTTGGAAGTAGATGTAGTATGAACGGATTGGACGTTGTGTGGTTTGGTTTGTTTTGGGTTAGGCCGCAAATTAGCTGGGTGGGTGCAGGAAGTTGTCTGGTGAGTGGGTACTGTGTTTGAGGGTAAATGATGTGAGATAGGTTCGGTATTTAGAGGAGTAGGCATGGGCAGTGGGTCAGCATTTTGAGGAGGAGGTGAGGGTTGGGCCGGTTGGGTTGGAGAAGTTTGGGTCGTAGGTGATGGGGATGAGTGGGTTGTAGGTGATGGTTGGTTGGACCGTGGGCGAGGGACGAGATGGATCAGATGGTTGATCCGTGGAGTCAGGAAACAAAACCAGATGAATATATATGGAGACGCACCCGATGGAATAGGTGTGTTGATGTGAGAAGTGGAAGAAAATGGGAACGAACTCTCGTAAAAACGAACATGACGGGTAATATAGAGACGATCCGTCGCAGGGTCAAAGCATTGGTACGCATGATGTGCCGTGCTGTAACCGAGGAAAACACAAGATGTAGAACGAAAATCCATCTTGTGTTTGTTGTAGGCACAAAGATGTGGAAAGCACTGGCAACCAAACACACGCAAAAAGGACAAGTCAGGTTTGCGATGAAAGAGTTTGCTCAAATGGAGACGTTTTTGAGGTGGTTTTTGAAGGCATGTGGTTAATAAGATAAACTGCTGTGTCAAAGGCAAAGTGCCAGAAGCGCTGTGGAACATGAGAATGAGCCAAAGAGTTAGACCTATTTTAATGACATGACGATGACGCCTTTCAACAGCCCCATTCTGTTCGCTTGTGTGAGGACATGAGAAACGGTGTTGAATACCAAGAGAGGAAAGATGTTGTGTAAGTTTACGAAATTCACCCCCCCCCCCCCCCCAAATCTGTTTGAAATGATTTTAATTTGGTATAGAACTGACGTTCAGCCATAACAACGAAGCGTGTGAGCGTATCAAAAACATCATATTTATGTTTTAGAGGAAATATCCACATAAATCGACTAAAATGAACACATAACAAAATAAAAGAGTGACCATCATAAGAAGCAACATGTGTAGGACCCCATACATCACAAAACACAAGATCCAATACACGAGAACTTTGATAAATAGATGAATGTAAATGTAACTCGGATGATTTTCCAATTGAACAAGCAGTACAATGAGAAATAGATTTATTACTAGAAACAGGTAAACATTACTTAGAGAGCATAAAATTAAAAAGTTGGGGATGTGGATGTCCCAAGCAATGATGCCAAACAATTGGGGAAGCTCGAGTGGCTGAAAAAGCAACTTTATTTATTGGACGACCTTTGGGAAGACTCAGAGAGTAGAGCCCATTAGTGCTTGGACCCATGAGGAGGATACTGCGTGTAGACTTGTCCTTCACAAGAAAGAAAGAATCGTTAAATTCAAAGAAAGCATGATTATCTTTACAAAATTGTTGCACAGAAAGAAGATTAGTTTTGATTTGAGGAACGTATAAATTTTGTTAAGGCAGAAGGTTTTAGAGGGTGAATAAAAATGAGAAGATCTAATATGAAGGATAGGAAGGCCCTTACCATTACCGACATGAAGATTATCCCACCAAAATAGGGCTCCGAATTATCGAGACCTGGAGAGACGTGATTGCTGGAATAGGAGTCTGGTAGCCAAGCAGTTCTAGAAGCTTGTGAACGATAGTCAGCATAATTCGCAGATGGTTGTCGTGTCCTTATCATAACCGGATCAATCCCACCCCGGTTACATGTGCCATAAACCATATTCTGAGTGGATGCCCAACTAAACTGAGTGCGATTAACCCCATTATTACGAAAGTTGCTGCTGTTGTTTGGAGTACCACGTCCACCACGCTTGCTTCCGCGTCCACGTGTAGAGGTAGACCGATTTGTATAGTTTGCCTGAGGGGAAAAAGTCGGATTAGAACGTGGTTGTAACTGCAACCCGAGTTGTGAAACGAGCTGTTGTAGAGCCTATATAGTATCTGATGTGGCAGATAAGGAAGCTGATGTAGGATTATGGCTAGAAGAAAAGGTTGCAAAGGCCTGAGCAGGTGGAAGATCTGGCTGAGTTTTCTTAATCATGAAATCATGATCTGCCAGTAGACCGTAAAGGTCAGCAAAAGGTGTAGGTGTTTGTCTGGTCAGCAGGGTGGATTTGAGACCATTATATTCATCACGTAAACCCAAATCAGATTCGGGTATAACATGCTTGATGTTGGCTTAAGAAACAGCCAGAGACTGTGCTCTATTCAAATAAGCAGTAGATGTTTCATCACCTTGCATCATGGTTGGAGAAATCGCTAGTCCGTCGGCGAGGCAGGGACTAGGGATTAATCGGATTGGAATTTTTATATAGAATTTTTCAAAATTTTATATATATACATATAAATACACACATCATTATAAATATAATACTTCAAAATTCAAAAAAAAATTCTAATAAACTTAAAGATAATAAACAAAGTACTTAAAAATTCAAACATTAATATAAGCATACTTGGGAGTCGACTGGGACCGATCGTGCGCAACTTTTTTTTGACCGATCGATTGTGATTTTGGGAGTCGATTGAGACAGGGAAGAAGAAAAACCACAATTTATTTGGGCTTGGACCGAAGTTTTTGACTTAGACATAAAATTATTGGCCTGTTGACCGATTTTTTGCCCTGTTGACCGAATTTTTGCTCTGTTGACTGATTTTTTGCCCTTGGACCGATTAATCCGACTAGGCCGACTACCCTGATTAGCCCCGACTTGGTCCGTCTAGCGCTGACTACATAGTTGTCAAAGGCGTTAGGCGCACTTAAGGCGCTATGGTCTTGCCTGGGGCCTAGGCGCTAGGCGCAAAAAAAGCGCTAGCCTTAGAAAAAAAAGCGCAAACATAATAAAAAAAATAAAATATAATTACATACTTATACTTTAGAATATAATATAACATACTTTCTTGCAAAATTCCAATTCATATTAATTAGCAAATGATAAAAAACAATTTCATGATGTTCAAAATTGAAAACCAAAATTTGTCAAATAAACAATGTTGCGACTCTGTTTAAATCAAAACCAGAAATTGACAATA
Source organism: Mikania micrantha (assembly GCA_009363875.1). Taxonomy (NCBI): domain Eukaryota; kingdom Viridiplantae; phylum Streptophyta; class Magnoliopsida; order Asterales; family Asteraceae; genus Mikania; species Mikania micrantha. The sequence goes on from CM018686.1 coordinate 43,846,642, forward strand.
TAATGACCTATTTGATAATCTATTTAAAAAAGAAACCAAAAATTGTCAAACAAACAATGTTGCGACGTGCGACTCTGTTTAAATCAAAACCAGAAATTGACAATGTTGCGAGTTGCGACTCTTTACGAAATTGACAAACCACCGCCTGACATAAAAAATTGCTCCAATTGCGACTGGAATTGAATGGAAGAAGCTTCACGATGCTCCATGTTGCGACTCTGTTTACCAAATTGAATCAAAAATTGAGAGTTACAGTACTTACCTTAATCTTCAAGTTAATGGAATTGAATGCAAGAAGCTTCACGATGCTCCAATTGCGACTCGAACTCTGGAAGAATTGGCGATTGGAGAAGGTGGAACGACGATCTCGGTAGAAGTTGTTTAATTCAAATAATCGATTATACGTAAAATCCAATTTGCCATAATTGTTTAATCAATCAATTAAAACAATATATATACCATATCTAATAAAATTTAACCCTAAAATAATAAATAAAAAAAAGTAAAAAATTGCGCTTTTTTTTTGGGCCACCGTTAACAGCGCTGCGCCTAACCTCTCAAACCACCGCCTGACGCAAAAAACTCCCCAAGCTGCGCCTACCTCTGCCACAAGCGCAACCCTTGCGCTGGGCTTTTTTTTGGCGCCTAGGCACAGAAGCGAGCGCTTTTGACAACCAAGGCTGACTAGCGATTTTTGAACCGACTAGGCAAAAATTAATCCGCTTAGGTCCGGCTAGGGATTAATCCCGATTAATCGGCCGATTATTCCCGATTTTTACAACACTGCCTTGCATGGAGATCCTTTGAAGCTGAGTCTTGATTGTGGAGACCCGAGAGAAGGATGTTGGGGCATAGGCACTTTCTAGAGCCAACCAGATGTCACGAGAAGTGTCTCCCTGAACATGTTGGAACGACGCCTCAAAAACAGCGGAGATAAGCAGGCTGCGGATATTGGCATCATTAGCAACCCATGCATTATAATTAGGGTTGGGGGTGGGTTCGGCTTTGTCACCGGCGGCTGGGACAATGGGTGGAAGACAATGGATTGTACCATCTATGTAACCAAACAAATCATTGGTAATAAGAAAAGGGGTAATCATGGTTTTCCAGAAACCATAGTTAGTGGGTGATAGGGTGAAGCCGAATTTGTGAGAATTATGGCTGGTTTTGACAATGGTAGAGAATTGTTGTAGAAGGGCCATCATAAAAAAAAGAGAGGTGGTGGGAGGCGATCGCCGGCTGTGGTGGTGGACATGGCCGCAGGTTGTAACTGTGACGACTATTAGGGTTTCGAAACCTATGGCTGTGATACCATCAGTGTTGTAAAAATCGCTAGTCACTAGTCGGCCGGCGAGGTAGGGACTAACGATTAATCGGGATTAATCGGGATTAATCGGATTGGAATTTTTATATAGAATTTTTCAAAATTATACATATATACAAAACTTTATACATAAATTTTCAAATAAATCAAAGATTTTATCCAACTAATTCACATTGGGCCTATTAATATTACTTTTTAAAAAAAAACCATGGCCCATCTCCTTTAATAAACCAACAAAAAGCCCATGATGAGCACGTCCATCCCTTTATCCCTCCCATCGTCGTTCCCGTGTGCAGCACATCGGTCGAAATTAGGGCTAATATGAAGATACATCTGGAATTAATTCACGACTTCGTTGGAATCATCGATCGTTCACATCTAACCTGGAATTCTCGCCAATCCATCTCATAATCGTCGTTCAAACAGTAAAACGAAGGTTTGTTTTCGTATCCTAGTTCTTGAAATCGTCAAAAACCGGCCTATTTTTGCCCGATTTGAGGCCGATTAGGACCGATTACGTCCGGCTTTGACCGTCGTTGACCGACTAGCGATTAATTGGACGATTCGACGAAATTTAGTCGGTAGACCTCCGACTACCGATTAATCACCGATTAATCGCAGATGAATCGCGATTTTTACAACACTGGATACCATGATAGAATTAGTATATTGTATTGTGTGTTCAAATGTGATTACAAGAGGTACATTATATAGACTGGACACTTACTACATTACCATAATTAATCTATCTAATTTTGACAAAGATACTATGCTGAGCTGTATAATAGTTGTCTAATTGTGACAACGGCAATTCTCAGACCTCAACAAGAAAATGTAACAACAGTTGTAGTTATAATATCTCCCCATCCAACATGAATGCAACTTGATATTTTCTAAGAGCATAACAATAACACACAAGTTTAGAGTTCGGGTTTCAAGATTTAAAATATTACAAATCAAAAGAAACCTAAACCTCTATAATGCCAAAGATATGAAGATACACAAACTTCAATCTTGTGAAACAACCATAACACAAACTACTTTAATTATAAATCAATATTCACAATTATAAATATGAAAAGCTCACAACGACTCACATTCCACTCCATAGTCACCGATATCGCTAGACACCTTGCGTATTACGATTTGGATCGTGGTGTACTGGATCAGAAATCGCTAGCGACTCCGATTGATCCAATTCGGCGATTTGGATTGTCAATCCCGTTCCATTGATTCAGGCGGTGAGAAGCTCCGCTATGACAATTTCGATAAGAAGGTTTGGCAAGTAGAGTTGTTATGGTACGACAAATATCCCGCTCCGACGATTCATCTTCGACAATTCACGCAGCCGGCTCTATCTCTTCAGACGATGAAGAATTACTTGTAATTGCGAGGAAGAAAGGGATTGAATGGCACGAGGATGACCGGAGAATGACCAAAGGATGAAGACGATGACAACTATTTAGCGACGAAAACCGATGGCTGCCGCTTTTAGGGTTTTAGGTTTATGACTGTGGTTTTGTATTTTCTTAGAGTTACCTAGTAACCCTTGTATTTCTTAGACTTACATGTTAGCCCTTATAGTTAAAATTATATTAAAACTTATTTGTTATAATTTTAATAAAAATTTACCCTAAACCTTATATAATTGATTTATTTGTTTTATCTAATTTTAGTTATGAAATTTAATATTTTATGTTATAATTTTTTGCTACACCGTACAGGATATAAATGGTACATCGTACCGGTGCGAACCGAAATGAGCCTACCCCCTCCGTACCGAATACATTAAATCTAGCGAATCACGTACCCGGTTTGCGTGCTCGTACCGGAGTGTACCGCGATTTAGGTAACTATGTTCCACTCACATTATCAACAAGAAAAAGCAATAGATTAAAAGGAATAGTAAACCCTGGTTACCATTCATTTAAACTAATCTGTCATCTCCATAACACAATTTACATAACGGTTGCGTATACTAGATGCAATTTATCCACATAAAAAGTAAATGAGATGAATGAACCTGCTTTGTTCTTCCAGCGCTGTTTGGAATTGCTCTTGAGCTCGACGTGTGGCCCTTTCTATCTTACTCTGTAATCATTTCATCCAAAAGTGAGATACTAGTTTTTAAATATATGGCTTAAACTATAAAAAAATCATAATGTACCTGTAAAGCAGTTGCAGTTTCAAATGCAACTGTAGGGCTGACAGAACTACTCCTCTTCATGAATTCTAGAAAGCGGTTAAAACTTTCCATCAAGACCTAAGACATCAATTTCAAAAAAAAAAATTCAATAACCTAAGGACCAAAAAAGAAAGAGAAAACACGAGAAGGAAGTAAAACGACGGAAATCATAAAAAAGCTCAGTAATAGACAATTAGTTTAGTCACATGTGTATTTCATATATGTTAGGAGATTTAGAGAGTAATTATGGTTTCTATATAGACTCCTTGTAATATCTATTATACACACAATATACAAGAATTACAATTACCATGCTTAACATGGTACCAGAGCCACATTCGTTTTACCCTAATTCGCAACCACCCCCATCTTCGGCAGCAACCCTACAACAGCATACACACACACACACATATATAGGAGCTGAATCAAATACATATGATGCTTAACGTACAAAACGTAGGATGAAATCTGGACCCTTTGAAACTAGTCAATGGGTGAGATCTAGTGGTCCTCACTTTATACAACTTTCTCCACAAAACAAGCGTAAAAAATAGCTGGAAGGGCAAAAGAGGAACAACCACCTTTTGTATATCACAACAAATTCCACTCGTTTTTTAAAAATTAAATAACTTTTACATGCTTTATTATTTTTTTTTTTAAATTACACCATAAAATTGAGAATTTTATTATCTTTAATTTGAATCATGGTTATCAAATGCGTAAGGCGCCCTCAAGGCGATTGGTCCTCGCCTAGGGCCTAGGCGTTAAGAGCCAAAAAAGCGGGGGCCTGAGAAAAAAATAGCACCCTTTCCAAAAAAATTCTAAAATAAATTATTAAATAAAAAATAAGAGTAGAAATCCAAAAAGTTCTCACTAGCCAAACAATGTTCAAAATATCAAATATCAAAATCATCCCAAATGAAAAAATCCCTCAAAACCAAAAACGTTTAAACTTGAAAACAAAAGGTTCATAAAATAATAGATAATATCTCTTTATAACCAAAGTGGAGCCTGACTTTCCTAATTATGTTAACTTATAATTAATTTATATATTTTTCATAAATTAAAAAAAAATACAAGTTTCCAAGTGGCGCCTGACTTTCCTAATTATCAAAAGCGGGATTTTACTGCCTGGTGGTCCTTGATTACGGGTGTTCAATGTCGGTCTGTAATTTTGTAAATCACGGTCTGTAATTTTATATGGACGATAATACCCCTTACCCTAATGACACACGGCGTGTTCCTGTGGCTTCCTACGTTTAAGTTGTACACCCAAGTCAGCCGCCAATAGGTTCCAAAATTCATTGTTGTTCACCATCTTCTTTCCACCATTAATTTGTACGCCCATATAAAGATCATATGTGCTTAGAACTTGATTTTCAACCATTGGAGGCCATGAACTTTGTTGTTTAAGAACACATTTTACAAACCGCATAACCATATTCTCAAACCTTGTTCTTATTGATTCTTCATTTAAAAAAGAGACATTGATCTGCTTTAGTAAATCCAAGAACACCACCATTTCTTCTAAAGTTGTAATGACTTGTGGTTCTTTAATTTTTGTCAGTCCCTTTTCCTTTCTCATTCTTTTTCTTTTCTTCTTCCTGTTGATCTTTTATTTCCATTTGATTGAAGTGATCCCACATAACCGATATATTATCCAAGTGATCAACATCCTTCCACTTTATTTCAGATTTCCTTTCATCCAATACATATTCGTTTGTTGCTTTTACATCTTCTTTTACCTTATGTTCAACACAAACCATGTATGGTTTTGTGACATAACACATGGTTCCTTCAAATGTTACTTCAAATCCTTGATTTATCAACACCTTTAAACTTAAACATTTCTTCCCAGCCTTGTTTGATAGTAAACTGAATTTAGAACATGTGTAGTTCGACCTAAGTACACGATTTTTGCAAATGTTCTTAGAGTTACCCGATTGATTGCAATTTTTGCATAAATGATGTTTGAAGGTCCTCAGTTTGTTCCTGTTGTGCGATAAATCCCTGAATTTTTCGGCAGCCATCTTCTTTCTTGCGTTCAAGACAGTCGCATCAGTCGCCTCTTCATCACCAATCTGAAAATTGCCAACCCTAGTGCACAAGTTCTCCATACTCGAACCCTTCTGATCCTTCCGACCATCTCCCTTCGATTTCCCTTGATTTCTCCAACCAAAATCGCCTAAAGGATTCGCTCCTGTGGTTGTTGTGCCGCACTTGCTTCTCGCGCCATGGTAATCTTCCAATTCGTCCTTCTGCGATCTGATATTGAACGTGTTCTCTTGCTTTGAAACTGGTTCTGACACCATTTATTGAAACCCAAGATCAAGTTTTGTACGGTATGCGTAAGAAAGATGTGGACAAAATGTTTCAATTTTGACTTCACGTACATCTTTTTTTTCCACAACATATGTGGCTATTTATAGCCATATTACATGACAGTTGACCCACAGTTATTTAACTACCAAATAACTGTAATAACCAATAACTAACTTATCTGGACTCTTTTATCCTTCTAACTATAATTAATTACATAATTAGTCTTTGACCCGTTTGACCATTTAAGATGTCAAACTTACAAATCCAACATAAACAAGGAACTTCAGTTTTGCAAGTAGTTCAGATCACAATCTCAAGTTTCTTCTCTTGTTCTCTCGACAACTAACTCAACCAAAGCCAACACTCCCTTCGGCCTTAACATCAACATCAACAATTCAAGTTCAAGTCTTTACCTTCTCCATGTCCTTGCTTGCCTTGCATGAGTTTCTTTTATATAAAACATTTTTATTTGGTAACACAATTAAATAGGTGGTATGTTTATTTTCTATTATTTTCTTTTCAAGCTGCGAAAATCTTGAACTAAAAACTTTTGACTGAATGTATAATATGTATTCATACACCCAAGTACATATGTATATGCTCATGTCCATTAACTCAACAATATTTAAAATATATTTAAGTTTATGGATTTTGGTAACCAAAATAGTCACGTAAAACAGGTTATTAAAAATTATTCAAGAATGTTATTAATGAAAATGATTATGCACACATGTATACATTTGATAGTCATATATAATCATATGAATGATCATATATATATATATATATATATATATATATATAATGTGTGTATAAATATATATGTGTGTATGTGTATATACATATATGTATGTATATATCATCATCATCATCAACATCGTACACAGTATATCCTAGCATTAGCAAAGCTAAGGTAGGGTCTAAGAATGGTAAGATGTAGACAGCCTTACCTCTACTACATATCATGATGCCTATCTAACCGACCAACCCAACGCTTTTAATGTTATGTTCACGAAAATTAAGAAAATAACGTTAAAATTAGTGCAATTTTACTTTTGCCCCTCGAGGGCCCCATATATACATTATATGCACGCACTGCAAATGGGGCCATATGTAGACAGACTTACTAGTGAACCAGCAAGTCGTAAAAAATGTTGCCCTTTTGGAGGCAAGAATAACCAAGGAACACACACTTAGTTAATTTTGAAGCAGATTTAGTGATGAGACCGTGTATGTCAATCAAAGTGAGTGCCCCAAGTATCGTGCTAGAAATGAGATATATAGGATTTGTAGGAAATAGAACAGAAAATGTTATTTTACCACCAAAAACAACAGTAAGGTATGCAATTTACGAAGAAGTAAGCAGTTGAGATTGCATGAGTTTAAAATGGTTTAAGAACAACCACATTAAGTAAAAGCTCTAAGCAACTTCGAGAAGGTGGTGATTTTTTCATCAGCATTGTTAGGATTCAAGTGGCACGTGGAAGTGATTAACCCACATGAGCAAAAAAACAAATATCACGCAAAACAAAGAGAAAACAAATGACACGAAGATTAAACGTGGTTTGGTCGAGGTTACCTACGTCCATGAGCAACAACTGGGGTTTATCATTTATTAATGAGGTTTTCAAAGATTACTGTTACATGACTAAATGTATAAAGATAATACAAATTAGGTTATAGTGTTATACCACAAAACAAGATGAGCTTAGGGTCAAATGCTCTAACACTAAAGGCCTAAAAAAATCCTAACAATCTCTCACTCACAGCCTAGTGATAAAATTCCAGCCTTCCACCCAAGCACAAAGCAACCCAGTCATCAGTAGTACTATAAGAGTCCACCGGTTCGGGTTTACTCTTGTCGCAAGAATAGGTCTAAACCGGATGTTACAATAGACAGGCTATAGTTACTTAGTTAGCATTTTTTCAAGTGTTTTATCCACTTTTTGATTTTAAGGGATAGTGAGGATAGTGGGAATTTATTTGCCAGTTTTCTTTTTCTAGCTTTTATCACGATGTTACTGTCCTTTTGTTTTTGTCTTTTGTTTATTTGAAATTACTATATGTAATCGGAGATTACCCCTCTCAAAGTGGGAATATAAGTGAAATCATCTACCCTAGATTGTTTCAAATTTGAGTTTTTATCATTTGGTTCCATTGCCGGGAAATTTTCGAAGATGGTGCAGACCCAATGTGAAGGAAGCGCGTCCAATCCAGATCATGTCGCTAACCAACTAGCAGCAATGACAGCATTGTTTGAAAGTCTGAAGGCCGAAGTTGTTGCGCCCAAAACCAATTCTAAACCGAAGAGAAAAGGAGTCGGAACAGGACGATTTGAAGGTGACACTTTTTGGACTAATAACAGGCTTTTCCATCCTTACAATAAGATCGACTTTCCAACCTTCAGTGGAGGTGATCCACGAGGGTGAATTCTTAAGGCCAAAAGTATTTTCGCTACTATCAAATTCCTGAGGAGGAACAAGTGGATGTGGCTTCCATGCATTTGGAAGGAGACGCTTTGGATTTATTTTCATGGTTATCAACAGATCAACCAATCCAGTTTTGGAAGGAGTTGATGCATGCTTTTCAAATGAATTTCGGTCCCGTGGAATTTCAAAATCCTGATGAACATCTATGTAGAATTAAGCAAACTGGTACAATGCAAGAGTACAGGCAAGAGTTTGCTATCTGTTCATCGAGAGCATCCAATTGGCCAGATCATTGCCTTTTAGGTGTTTTCCTCTAACGGTTTGAAAGAGGAACTCAAGGCTGATGTTTAAGATCCACAAACCACGAATGATTTACAAGGCTATGAGCTTGGCCCTTAGTATGAGTCTAAAGTCTGTTCTATAGGTAGCTATAAAGGCTCAACATGGACTCAACCCAAAACAAATCAAACCATGGCTACAACCCAACCCAACAACACTAGCCCATATCATAGTTCATCCAAAAGTAACCCCTGATTAACCGAAACTGAAAAACATGTTTTTACATGGGGAATGTTTTCGCTGCAGGGATAAATATGGGCCTGGTCACCGGTGTAAAGTTGGTACCTTCAAACTGTTGGAGAACTAAAATGAAGTGGAGGAACAGGCGGTGGTTGAGGAAGATACTCCGGTAACTACCACGGATGACATAGCTGAGATAAGTCTCCATGCAATTCTGGGTAAGTCCCATACTACTACCATGAAAGTACATGGTAAGCTTAGTAATGTAGTGGTGTTGATCTTAATTGATAGTGGGTCCAATCACAACTTCATATCAGACACCCTTGTTCAAGAAATGAAGATGACAACCCACTTGTAACACCTTTTGGTGTGCAAATCGGCAATGGAGATATCATCCGTTGTAATCAGCTTTGTAAAGATGTCACTTCACAGATTTCAGAGTCAAATTTAACTCAGGATTATTATCCCTTTTCAATCGGAGAGGCTGATGTTGTACTTGGTATTCAATGGCTGTCCTCATTAAATACCATCCAAACCAACTAGAATAAGATGTTTCTCATATTCACCATTGACGGACGCAAAGTACAAACTTCAGGGGGTACCATCTGGACACCAAAAGTCAGCAGCCTTTCAGCACCTTGCCCTTGAACCTAAAAACCCACTCGAAATACCAAATGTTCTCAAACCAGTGAACCGTGATTTCAGTAAGGTATTCCAGGAGCCAACCTCCCTTTCTCCTTTCTGAACACAATACCATTCCATTCCTTACCCAATTCTACACCAAGTAACATTCGCCCATACCACTACCCTCATTCTCAAAAGGCTGAAATTGAAAAACAAGTTGATCTGCTACTGTCGGCAGGGTTTATCCAGCCCAGCAATAGCCGATTTTCAAGTCCCGTTTTGTTAGTCAAGAAGAAGGATTCCACCTGGAGAATGTGGATTGATTATAGGGCCTAGAATAAGATTACTATACCTGATAAGTACCCAATTCCCACTATCGATGAACTACTTGATGAATTGAATGGATCCACAGTTATCTCTAAACTAAATTTACGATCCTGGTGCTATCAGATTCGAATGAATGAGGCAGACATTGAAAAAACTGCCTTTCAAACTCATTCAGGCCACAATGAGTTTCGGGTAACGCCCTTTGGTCTCACTAATGCTCCCTCCACTTTTCAAGCCATTATGAACGATCTCTTTAGACCTTATTTAAGGAAATTCATTCTGATATTCTTTGATGACATCTTGGTGTATAGCCCCCCTATGCAGCAACACCTAATTCATTTAACTACGATCTTGGACTTGCTTAACCAGAATTGTTTTTCTACTAAGCTTTCCAAATGTTGCTTTAGGCAGTCCCAAGGTTTTGTTTCTTGGGCATATAGTGTCTTCGGAAGGGGTGCAGATTGATCAAGATAAGGTGTCTGCTATCCAGCCATGGCCGGTGCCTACTAATGTTCGAGAAGTAAGGAATTTTCTAGGACTCACTGGTTACTATAGGCTGTTTATACGTAATTATGGTATCATTGCTAGACCTCTTACCAGCCTGACAAAGAAAGATGGGTTTATATGGTCAGAGGCTGCCTTAACAGCTTTCAATAACCTCAAACATGCTTTGATGACAGCTCTGATATTATGCTTGCCGGATTTCTCCAAAACCTTTACTGTTGAATGTGATGCTTCATCTGAGGGGGCGGGGGCTATTCTTACTCAAGACAAACATCCTATTGTGTATTTCAGTAAAGGGTTTTCTCCATCAAACCGATTGAAATCAACTTATGATGGAGAGCTGCTTGCTTTGGTTCTTGCTGTTGGAAAATCAGGCCCTCTATCGAATACAAAAACACTTGTTTATTGATGAAAATGAAAACTTCTACATAACAAAGACCAAATAACCCTATTTATACTAAAACTAAACTTAATCTCCAAGCTAATCTAAACAAGGAAAACCAAGCTAAACTTGGAAACAACCAGCTGGTCATTAGCAGCTATAATACATAAAATAACAGCTGTAATCAACTTCCAAATCAGCCTTAAATGACCCTTTACCCCTGGACCAAATCTTCACTTGACCTGCAAGCATGTTGGCTAGTATGACCCCTGACCCGTGACCCATGAACAACTCGATTAACCCAACAATCACCCCCTTAATCGTTGTTTGTTCATGTCGTTCTTCACTGCAACGTTCCCGTCAAAACATGCCTTTGCTTTGACCCATAACGACCCTTCCTGGACACCCGACCTTCACCTCGGTCACGTCCAAAGTCTTCTCGGTTTAAGCTTCTATCTTTTTTTTTTTTTTACAAATATCACTCGACCATTCCGATACATCTTGTTCTTCTTGGTCATGGAACCACCCGTTCTTGACCTCCAACAAAAAAAAAAAGAGATCGAGCTTCCTGCTCCTAACATCCTTTTCTTTCACCCGCTAAGCGTGACCCGATTCAAAGCCTTTTGCTTGACGAATCTTTCCAGTCCGCTTCTTCTGCGCAACCTGTTGGAACACGTTGCCACAAGAACAAGCCATATGCTCTTCCGTTCTTATCCTAGGCAAAAAAGAACAAAAAACCCGAACAAATGAAATCAATTTGTTGTCACTGGTTGTATACCAGTTATGCAAACCACAACTAACAACCAAACAGCCCTGAATCTTCTTCCTTTGATCACAACTTAAAAAAACACGGACTTTAAACATCTAACATGGTTTTTTTCGTTGGAACCGTTCACCATCTTGACCTTTCCAGGACCCACGACCTCTTCCTCGGCCACGTCTAAAGCCACCCAATTTGAACTCCCGCAACCATTATGTTGTCAACATGCATATGTAAATTAAGTTGAACCAAAACCAAGCAGAACCGCATACTGCCTTCACGTCTTATTATCCGGGCCCAAACCAAAGATAAAAAAAACAATATTTTCAGATCAAGCTTGTTCAAAGAGGCATCTTCACCAACAAGAAAACAAGCTACTGCTTTACCGTCTTCTTCCCGCCAAACGAATCGAACCCAAAGCCACCTGCTTTGACGAGTCCTTTCTGTCCGCTTTTAACGTGTATGCCAATCACCTCTTTATCACGAAACAAGCAGATCGAGGACCGCAAAACTTGACAGTAGCACCCATGCTTAAAATGTCTTTAGAACCAACCCTTTTCTCCTCTTTCATCACAACTAACAGCCACGGACCACCTGTGTTCATCACTGATCACCCCCGTCGTCCAAACTGGCACTTAACCTGCGCCAATGACTGACCCGAAGTCCTGAACACCTCCGTTTTCTGCTGTAAAACAGCCCCGTGATCACCGAAGAACACTGCTGCTGACCACCCCAAAACAGCAGCCTAAACCGCTGATTGTCGACCTATCTGTTCTCCCGCTGCAACAGCAGCCCCGCACCCGAACTCCCTTCGAAAGTCGACTCTCAAAACAGCCTCTTCAACCTTGGCGCTCTGATACCAATTGTTGGAAAATCAGGCCCTCTATCGAATACAAAAACACTTGTTTATTGATGAAAATGAAAACTTCTACATAACAAAGACCAAATAACCCTATTTATACTAAAACTAAACTTAATCTCCAAGCTAATCTAAACAAGGAAAACCAAGCTAAACTTGGAAACAACCAGCTGGTCATTAGCAGCTATAATACATAAAATAACAGCTGTAATCAACTTCCAAATCAGCCTTAAATGACCCTTTACCCCTGGACCAAATCTTCACTTGACCTGCAAGCATGTTGGCTAGTATGACCCCTGACCCGTGACCCATGAAAAACTCGATTAACCCAACACTTGCGGTGCAAAAGTGGAATCACTCTTTGATGGGACACCATTTTTTGATCAAAACAGACCATTATACACTTAAATTTGTATTGGAACAAAGGGTAACAACAACTGAGCAACAGCGTCTTTTACTCAAGTTGATGCCTTATGATTTCTCTATCATTCATCGCAGAGGATCGGAGAATAAAGGATATGATGCTTTATCAAGAAGGCCTCAGATGTTAGCAATTTCTTTGTCTCATTGCTTAGATATTGTTGATATTCAAGCTGCCCTTGAACATGATCCTTATACGGTTCGCTTTATTAAGGAATTGGCATGTGATCCCTTAACTTTTCCGGGATATAATATGTGAGGGCAGTCGTTGTATTTTAAGGGTCGGGTGGTAGTTCCTAATGAGCCGGGCTGTTCGAAATTTTATACAGCAGTGTGTTACTTGTCAACACACCAAATATGTTACTTTATCTCCTGCTGGGCTTTTACAGCCACTTCCGATACCTCAACAGGTTTGGGAGGATATTTCCCTTGATTTCATTACTAGGCTTCATATTTCTAATAGGTTATATACTACTCTGGTAGTGGTTGATAGACTCTCTAAATATGCTCATTTCCTAGCTCTATCCCATCTGTTTTCCGCTAAAAATGTTGCTTCATCATTCTTTAAGAAAATTGTAAGGTAACATGGTTTCTAATAGACCATATAATAGGTAATATAAAGATATTCGGTAGAATTAATTTTGGCATATATCTTGTAGTTATTTAAATCGTATATATCCCTAAAATAAGGGGACCGTATTGTTTCTATATATTGATGATCAATGGAAGAGAGAAGGCAAGGGATTAATCAATTATTCTATTGTCTAATATGGTATCACGAGTCTAGCCTGGCCGCCCTCTTTTCTTTTCCGGCTACCTTCTGTCGCTCCCATTCTCCGGTGACCAACCGATCCTACCTTCCTCCTTTCTTCCAATCATGGATAAGATTCACCCTACTATCACTGTGACCAACATTCACAATTTTATTCCTATCAAGCTAGAGATGGAACAAAGCCAGCATACTTCTTGGTCCAAGTTATTCAAAATCCACTGCCGTGCTTTAGATGTGCTTGATCACATCATCCCATCCGCTGCCATCTCTCCTCCCACCGACAAAGACAAAGCCAACACTCCCAAACCCTCTCCTGTCCTTTGGAAACGTATTGATTCCATTGTTTTACAATGGATATACGGTACAATTTCATCCGATCTATTTCACACAATTCTCACTCCGGACACAACTGCAGCAGATGCATGGAAGGCTCTCAGTAACATCTTTCAGGACAACAGCAACACTAGGGCTGTCTACCTTGAACACAAGTTCAACAATGCTTCCCTTGCAAGTTTCTCTAACATTACCAGTTACTGTCTAGCCCTAAAGGTCCTCTCCGATCAGCTTGCAAATGTTGGAAACCCTATCAGCAATCAACGATTAGTTTTACAACTTATCTCTGGCTTGACTGATCAGTATGAAAGCATTGCTACACTTCTTCAACAAACCGTGCCTCTTCCAGATTTTTCTGAAGCTCGTTCGAAACTGATTCTTGAGGAAACACGCAATCAACATCAAGTTCAACAAAACTCCTCCACAGACTCCTATACTACCACTCGTTCAACCACTGGTAACTCCTCTCGCGGACGTGGCCGTGGCTCTATACGGGGTGGAGGTCGTTGCCTCAGTTGACACTACAGGGGTACTAACAGTCGTGGCCCTACCTCCTAGCAGCCTCCATCATGGCAGCAAACTAAACTCATGCAGTGGACTATTGGTTGGGTTCCAGCACAAGTAAATGGCCCTTTTCTTCAGCAACCCAGTCCTCCTAACGCACCCAAACAGTGGGCTCCTCCACAGCCTTGGACTTCTCCAAATAACCCACCATGGGCAGTCCCACCATGCCCTTACCCTACAGCCCAACCACAGTCACGCAGCCAACAACAATATGCAGGTAATCTTGGCACACATCCGGCCTCTTCACAGAACTCCTATGCTAGATCAGACGCTGGCTATACTCCCACTGATGTTGAACAGGCAATGTATACAGTCTCTCAATCCACCTGACAACAACTGGTACATGGACACGGGTACAACATCTCACATGACCAACAACTCAGGTAGTCTCTCGTCTTATTTTAAATCAAACACATTAAATCATATTACTATTGGCAATGGTTTTCAAATTCCCATTCATGGTTCAGGTACCCAAACCTTGACTTTCCCATATCCTCCACTTAAACTAAATCACATTCTACACTCACCAACTCTCATTAAAAACCTCTTCTCAGTACGCAAACTTATTACTGATAATCTAATTTCTACTGAATTTGATCCATTTGGTTTTTCTTGTGAAGGATTACCAGACGCAGATTCCCATCACCAGATGTAACAACAGCACCGGTCCTCTCTATCCCCTTACTTATCCAGCAACTTCAACTACTTCTCCATCCACTTTTGCAGCTCTATCTCAAGATCTTTGGCACCATCGATTGGGACATCCCGGACTTTCTATTTTACATATCCTTAAAAATACTAGTTCAATTGCTTGTGATAATAAAAATCGATCGTCTTTTTGCCAGTCTTGTGTTTTTGGTAAACAAACAAAATTACCATTTAGTGCTTCTTTGAATATTACTCGCATGCCATTTGATATTATACATAGTGATTTATGGACCTCCCCCGTACGTAGCACGGGTGGTCATCGATATTACATATTATTTCTTGATGACTATACTAATTTTGTCTGGACATATCCACTTATACATATATCACAAGTTTATTCTATCTTCACCCAATTTTCAAAACTCATTAAAACTCAATTCGAACGACCCATTAAATGTTTCCAATGTGATAATGGGACTGAATATGCTAATGCTAATTTTTGTCAACAACATGACATGCAATTTTAATTCTCTTGTCCTCATACTTCATCTCAAAACGGGAAAGCGGAGTGAAAAATATGCTCACTTAACAATATCATTCGAACTCTCCTAGCTCATTCATCTATTCCCGCATCTTTCTGGCCCATGCCTTACAAATGGCCACATATATTCTTCCTGGTAAGACCACTTCTTACCACACCCTTACATCTATCCTTTATCAAACCAAACCAATCTATCATCATCTTCGCATTTTTGGTTCTCTACTTTCCCCTCTCCCCCTCATCCACAATTAACAAACTCGAAAATAGATCATCCCAATGTGTATTTCTTGGCTACCCCTCCAACCATCGGTTATACAAGTGCTATGAAATCTCTACTCGTAAACTTATTATCTCCAGACATGTCATTTTCAATGAAAATATTTATCCCTTCTCTACCTCACAACCAACTTCAAACACTTATGATTTTCTAAACAGTGGCATTCATCCTTATTTTTGAACTCAACAGCTCTCCCCCTCTCTGACTTTTGTCCCATCCGCAATGACAAATGGACCAAGTCAACTGCCACTTACCAACGCCGTTCAAAACAACCCCAACTGGTCCGATCCACACAACCCACTGTGGCAGAATCTCCTTCCAGCTCTGATCTAACATCAGCTCAACCACTGATCCCGCCAAATCCATCTTAACCGGTTCCACCTACGGGTCCTTCACTCTCTTGTTCAAACGTCCCACCAGTTCCTCTACCCTCACCTCCAAAACGATCTATGACAACTCGCTCCATGTCAGGCGTGTCAAAACAAACACAACCCTCAAACAAAAGCCTTCATGCCTCTATCTTTTGAACCCATTTCAAAAAATCCCATTTTGGCTCTCTCTACTCCAGTTTGGAAACAAGCCATGGTAGATGAATTTAATGCTTTGATTTTTAACAAGACCTAGGATTTAGTGCCACGACATCCACAGATGAATGTTATTAGATGCATGTGGATTTTTAAACATAAAACTAACAGTACAGGGAATTGGAATGATACAAGGCTCGGCTTGTTTGTGATGGCAGGTCTCAACAAGTTGGCATATATTGTGGAAAGGCTTTTAGTCCTGTTGTTAAACCAACAACTATTCAGGTGGTCCTAAGCATCGCTCTTGCACACACTTGGCCAATTCATCAGTTAGATGTCAAGAATGCTTTTCTTCATGGCCATTTATCCGAAACAATATACATGCATCAGCCTATGGGCTTCAGGGACCCGCGCTATCTGAATCATGTGTGCTTATTAAAGTGGTCCCTATACGGCTTAAAACACTCTACTCGAGCCTGGTACCAGCGATTTGCAGATTTTGTCTACACCTTGAGATTTAAGCAAAGCTCTTGCGACCATTCGTTGTTTATTTATAAGCATGGAAAACATGTTTCATACCTCCTGTTGTATGTTGATGACATAATTTTAGTCACCTCTCTTCAACAACAACTTATGTCTAAACTTGCAAAAGAGTTTGCAATGAAGGACCTAGGACCTCCGAGTTACTTTCTTGGGGTTGCCGTTCAACACCACACTTCCTTTTACAACAAAAATACGCTTTAGAAATCTTGGAACGTGTTGGTATGTCTTCCTACAAGCCCATGGTTACACCATGGGAAGCTGATTGCACTTGATGGCAACCCAGTTTCCGACCCTACTTTATATCGTAGTCTTGCCGGTGCTTTACAATACTTGACATTCACCAGACCCAACATCACCTATGCAGTGCAACAGGTTTGCATGCAAATGCATGACCCGCGTACTTCTCATTTCAATGCTTTAAAACGCATTCTTCGTTATGTCCAAGGCACAATTGACTATGGTTTACATATGACGGGTAGATCTTCATCATCCGTAGTAGCCTACACTGATGCCGATTGGGCTGGTTGGCCAGACACTCGTCGATCTACCTCAGGTTATTGCATCTACTACGGTGATAACCTCATATACCGGTCAACCAAACGTCAGAAAACTATTTCCCGTTCTAGTACGGAGGCTGAATATAGAGGAGTTGCCAATGTTGTAGCCGAAATATGTTGGATTTGCAATCTTTTAATTGAGCTACATCTACCTCCATTACGCACATCGATTGTCTACTGTGACAATGTGAGTACCATTTATTTGACAGTTCAACACCAACGGACAAAACATGTAGGATTGGACATTCATTTTGTTCGTGAGAAAGTTCAACGTGGTATGGTTCATGTCTTGCATGTCTCTTTCAGATTCCAAATTGCACACACCTTCACAAAAGGATTACCTCGGGTCCTCTTTGATGATTTTCGCTCCAATTTTAGCGTACGTTCCCCTCCCTCTTCGACTGCGAGGGTAATAGACCATATAATTTGTAATATAAAGATATTCGGTAGAATTATTTTTGGCATATATCTTTTATTTATTTAAATCATATATATCCCTAAAATAAGGGGATCATATTGTATCTATATATTGATGATCAATGGAAGAGAGAAGGCAAGTGATTAATCAATTAAACTATTGTCGAATAGTTTCCCACGTTCAATTGTGTCAGATAGAGATGTAGTGTTTTTTTGAGCAACTTTTGGCAGGAACTATTTCGTTTAAGCCAAACCAAGCTAAAATTGAGTACCAACTACCATCCGCAGACCGATGGTCAAACAGAGGTGGTGAACCGTTTAATTTCTATCTTGGGCGGAATTTTCTTATAACACAGGCATCGTACGTCCATTGGTACAACTCCCTTTCAGTTGTTTATGGCAGGGCACCACCCAGATTGTACCCTTATGTAATAGGAGAGGCATTAAATGATGAGTTGGAATCTCAGCTCATTACTCGTGGTGAGATGCTAAAGTTATTGCGGGCCAATTTGCAGAAGGCACAAGATTGAATGAAAACTCACGCCCATTTGAAAAGGAGAGAGTTTTCTTTTGAAGTTGGGGATTTTGTTTTCTTAAAAATTCAACCTTACAGACAAAGGAGTCTAGCTAAGCGACATTATGAGAAATTATCTCCACGTTTCTTTGGTCCTTATCATATTTGAAGAAAAGTGGGAATGTGGCTTATGAATTAGAGCTCCCTGATGATAATCATCAGGTGTTCCATGTGTCCGTGCTTAAACTGGCTCGCGGTTATCTTCCTACTGCTAACATTCATCCTCTACCTATTACCAAAGACTGGGAGTATGATTTGCAACCACAATCGGTGATTACTCATCGATGGGTTCTGGCAGCTGGAAATCAAGTTCTTGAGTTGTTGATTGACTGGAAGAATAGGCCTATGGAGGAAGCTACATGGGTATCTTATGATCTGACAGCCGCTCAATTTCCTTATTTCGAACTTGCGGACAAGTATGATTTTAGAGGGGGTATTGATAAGAGTCCACCGGTTCGGGCTTACTCTCGTCACAAGGATAGGTCTAAACCGGATGTTACAATAAACCAGCTGAAGTTAGTATTTTCTCAAGTGTTTTATCCACTTACTGAGTTTAAGGGGTAGTGAGGATAGTAGGAGGTTATTTGGCAGTTTTCTTTTTCTAGCTTTTATTACGATGTTGCTGTTCTTTTGTTTTTGTCTTTTGTTTATTTGAAATTACTACATGTAATCGGAGATTACCCCTCGCGATGTGGGAATATTAGTAAAATCCTCTATCCTAGATTGTTTCAAATTTGAATTTTTGTCATAGTATTTGCCAAACAAAGTATTCCAAGCCTCAAGTAACCATAAACAAGCTAAGACTTCAACCAAACTTCCAAGCTGCTCGGTTATCTAAAATGCTCGTTCAAGCTCAAGAGAGCTCCAATACATTAGTCATGCTAGACACAGTCATGGCTGTAACCGCCACTGACCTATTTGTTTATCTTAATCGACTTGCAAACTCCACCATATCTAGAGATGCACAAAGGAACATCAACACTCCCCACACTCAGCAAGTATTCCACATAGATATTTTATAAGCTGGAATCCCGATCTTCAAAACCCAACAACTTTTTGGAACCCGAAACGCGCCTAGTCTCTTACAACAAGCAATAACAAGATTCATTGACCACCCTTCATTTTCCACCATCAAACCTAACATCTAGACCCAGTTCATCATTTCATCATCCAATATACTGATAGAAATAAGCTTCATCTTCAGTTCTGGAATCACCATGACATTATGTAAGTTCCATGTAGTTCTCAATGGTGTATTTAGATCAACGTCTCCTATGGTTGTAACATTAAGAAATTCACCATTACTTGGTTGTACCTTCCCAAAGTTTCAAACCTTAAGATTCCTTATCAATTCACTATTATGTATGGCATGAACTAAAGCTCTAGAATCCATGACCTAAGAGTCCACATTGCTTTCAAAATTGTGTATCATTGAATCATCCTTAGACACCTCCTCAACAAAAATATTCAATTGTTTCTTCAGACATTGACTCTTAACATGTCCCCTCTTGTTGTAGTTTCACATTTCACACTTTTCCAAGTAACTTATCCCCTGACAGCCAATGGCCTTGCGAATCCTTCCATCCCAGCCAACATGCAACATCACAGAAGAAGATTATCCACCTTGATTCTTTCATCTAATATCCTCACGAAGAACCAAGTTTCTAATCCCTTTAAATGTCATACCACTGAGCAATGGCTCGAAAATAGTATTTACTTGCGACAAGTCAAAATAATTTTTAACGTGCAAAAAGAGTTGCTGGGAAAAAGATGAAACAAAGAGAAACTCGTGGACATGAGTGCAAAAGAAAAGGAATAGAATCCTAAACTCCATGTATAAATAGAAGGGGAGCAGCCACACCCACCTTCATATCATTTTCTTCTGCCAAAATATAAAATGGAAGAGAGAGGGTGTAAGCGTACGAAGAGAGAGAAAGAGGATTTCTAAAGAAAGAAAGCTCAAAAACACCCAAAAGGTAAGATCTTTACTTCATTTTTCACAATTAAAACACGTCTTTAAGCATGGATTCATGCTCAGATTGTGTTTTGAGCTAAATAAATTTATAAAGTCTAAATCTTTCCATATAAAAACTTAGATCTCGGCAAGAGCATCCACGTTCAAAGTTTTCAGAGAACAACAACAGGTGAGTCTTTACTCTCTAAATCCAAATTATTTGTGTTTTAATATTGTTTTCATGGCTTATATGCATGCTAAAGTTAGGCTTGCTCATGTCATGCAAGAAAAACTAAAGAACAGTTACATGCATGAAGAATTTTAAAAAGTTCACTTTTTGATTTGAAAAACAAAAAGAATAAAAATGCAGTAAGGAATAGAATTTTGATTAGAAAACAGACAATGCAACAGTATGCGAGTGAAGGAACAGTTACTCACATCGCCCAGGATGCAAGTGAGAACAAGTGGATGTGAGTGACTTGTCACCAAGTAATCTCCAAAGTGGATAAGGTTTAGTCATGTGCATCACCACTTACACAAGTGTCAACATCAGCTCTATACATAATTAGTAACTCCAAATAGTACACTAGTTCCAAACAGCCTTGGCAAAAAAAAAAAAAAAAACTTAGCAGCAAAAAACCATAACCTAGAACCAAACAGCAAACAGCCTGATGCAGAAGGAAAGTGATCAAGTCCAAATACAAATGGCACATTCAAACGAAATTACTAGACGATGGTGACACTCTAGCATGTCACACACTCTAACATGAGGCGCATGGAATGGCAGCAGTGGAAAAATGGCGGTGCATGGAGCCGTGTCGATGGAATGTGGATGATCGAAACAACGGCAATGCTCACTGGGTGCATTGATCAAAGCCTTCAGATCACTATGGTGGTGGTTGTGAGATGAGGTGGTGGTTAGTAAAAAGATTTCCACACAGCAGCGGTTGCAGCAAAGTACTCTTAGGGTTCTCACCAAAATAAATGAACAGGACTACGATACCAGTAATCAGGGATTTATCGTGTATATATAGGACCATATAAAGATACATAGGAGACAAAACCTAATCTAAACGAAACCTTAGGGCCTGTTGAGCTAAACACTATTTACATTCAAACTATCACATAATACGCTAGTCACTAAAATCTAAAAGGACTTTGTGAACCTTAAAAATATATACTAGTCCCCAAATATTCAACAAAATAGTTATATCAAGCTAAAAGTATGAATGCATAACGCAAGACAGAAAAATCAATACATGGTAGAATTGTCTTCTCTAAATTTTTGAATCTAGTAAGAAAGCTGAAAATATTGCATCGACATGTAAACCATATACATCTTATAAATTATTTTCAATATTAAGAAAAAAAATCACCGTAACATGACAAGGAGATATTGTTGCTGAAAGCCTCCAATCTAGATTCTCTCCAACAGGTGAATATACAAAACTAGCACCCAACGCATTCGCCTTATCCCGACTGGAGACGCTCTACAAATGGAAGATCATTTTATATACGAATGAAAAACATAACAAAAAATAGTGACAAATGTGTAGTCATCCTCACACGAAACAAAAAAAAAATGTATTTGAATGGTAAAACTGAAATTTAAATATAATATTTACTGTAAATGATGGAACAGGAACCAAGCAACAGTACCTCTACTCATGAGTTCAAACTAAAAGCAAGTATAACTATCAAAAACAAAAGAACGGGTGACAATTAAAGTTAGGGATGAACATTTGGTACTGAGTACCGAAACTGAACTAGTACCATACCAAACCGGTTCCGAACTGATAGATTATGTACGGTATTCGGTACCCACTATTCCATAAATTCGATACCAGTATGGGTACGGTACCGATACCAATTTAAGATGATTATTTGGTAGCAAATACCGTTCCCGAACCGATCGATTTGGTATGGTATTCGGTACCTACTTTTTCAAAAATTTGATACCGGGACTTTCGGTATAGGTACCGGTACAGTACCAATCTCATCCCTATTTAAAGTTGCCAAACAAGAAGTGGTAAATTTTGTGCGAAACCAAAACGGAATCGAGTCAAAGAAAATGGTGATATTCAAAAACAAACCTGACAAAGTGGACCTTCAGGGGCAGACAATCCATAAAACTTTAAGGTCATGTCACAATAAATGCTTCTATGTTTAAACTTTGTGGAGATTTGAAGTTGTTCAAATCTGCCACAAACAACTTCAGTTTCATTTATGTCGATAATCTTCGCGGCAGCTTGACCAATGGACACAATCACCATACGTTGTGTCATATTTTGCATCTCTTTTCCGGATTGTGATGCCAAATCCTCATCGGGTTGGAAACTCAGTAACTTATTAAGTGCCTGCCATTCTTCTTTACTCAATCGATCCACAACAGTTTGAGATCCCTCAGAAGCATCTTGCTCTAAAGTATCAATTGAATCAGAAACCCTAAATTGCAAGAAATGGTGATAGAGTAACAATATGTTACTAGTTTGTACAACAAAGCACAATGATGGATGATCATTAAAAACAAAAAAAAAAGAAAAAAAAGAAAAACATTTGCAAACACTATAAAGGAAAGGATGCGCGTCAAAGAAAAAGTTTCGGAAGATAGAAAGATCAACAAACCATCCAAGTGAGAACCAACTCTTCTTTTTAAGCATCCTTTGTTCGGCTTCTTCCTTTGATTTTACAGATTCAACTTTTGCATGCGCAAGGAACCTGAAAGAATCAACTTAAAGATCAAAATGTAATCATAGAACAAAACAAAGAGGTGCGAGTGATTAGTTTTTTGAGCATGAACAAGCATTATAAACAATACTATCCACAAATGAAATAACTCCATATATGATGTAAAACTAATGAGGAAATATCTGAATAATGGAAGGGGAACCCTTAATAAGTACGAGTGAGAACCCTCAAGAAAACGCTAGACCCTAGATAAAAGCCTATCATAGGTCCATGGGCTAAATACAAGATAAAACTTAATTATGCAATACTAAGAATCTAATATCTATAAATAACACTCCCCAAGTTGGAGCATAGATGTTGACCATACCCATTTTGTAACAAATTAATTTTAAAAACATGGCCCCCACTCCTTCTGAACTAGAACAAAGCTAATGTTGCAACTTTAACAGTTTATATTGCAGCACTAGACATTGATACTTTGCAATTTCACCCAATAAATAAGTATAATGACAAAAAAGGTGGTAATTAAACGAAAAGATTGCAATCTCAAGAACAAAACTAAAACACGAACATGAGCATGAGCAGAAAACTGGAGAAAGGAATTGGGACAGGAACAGGAGTAGCAAACCAAAACATTAATAGAAATTTGAAACAGGACATGAGCAGGAACATGGGCGGCCCAGGGGAGGAGCAAACCTGATTTTAGGGGGGCACACATTTTTTTATAAATATGTATATATAGAGAATCATTCAAATAAGAACTCTAAAGTAAGAGAGACCTAAAAATAACCATTTATAAACACACGATTTAAGGAAAAGAAAACGTAATTTCTTATAGGAGGTTATTTTCATGCCCTTTAAACTAGGGGACATGGTGTTCATCGGTTCAATTAATGATTTATTCAATTTAATAGGCTTTCAATTATTTTTCTCTATCTAAAAACCAAACCGAATTCGAGAAATGGTTCAGTTCGGTTTCGTTTAACCAAGCAAACCGAATAAACCAAAAAAACCAGTTAAAAACCGAATAAACCGAATTCAATCAAATAAACCAATTGAAACCAAATAAACCAGTTAAAAATCAAATAAACCGAATTCAACCTTATATATTATTAACAAGATAATATTATTAAATCTGAATTCGATTTAATCGGTTAACTGAACAAACTGAATTAAAAAAAATGGAACTGATAACTGAACCAAAAACCAAAATTCGGATAGAGTTAAGAACCAAACCGAATTTGAATTCAGAATTAAGCTCGTTTTTAAAACAATTTTAAGTTTTTTTGAACACCCTACTTTATTTTTTTTTAATTCACCAAGGCCTAAGGGCCTTTTTTTCTGGCTTGGGCCACCCCTGAGCAAGAACTCCAAACATGAGAATATGAGATGAGCAGGAATCGGAATAGGACAAGAGTAGGAATCTGGAGCAAGAACAAAAGCAACAAACCAAAACACACAAAAAACTAGAACAAGAGGAAGAATACACAACAGGTTCAACTGAAATCGAGTCGGTTGTCAAGGTTTTGAGCTATAAAACAAGTGGCAGCAGTTCTCGGATTGAAAAGGGGTAAGTTGCAGGGAATTACAACTAAGTGAGATGTAATGACAGAGAGAATATAAACCCTTTAAAAAAGACTAAAAACGGATTTGTATTTTCTTGCAAACTTTGAACAACAGCAGGTGGAGACGAATATGTGGCAGTAAGACAACGATCATCTGGGTTTGTTTTCGAATGTTGAATGCAAACATGATGGTACTATCATCATCGTAAGAAGTGGTTCCTAGTGACAGCTAGGGGCATGAAAGTGCTTGGCAGTGAATGGTTAATGATGATACAAATTTGGATGGTGTCACTATTGGAAATAGATCTTAAATTTGGTTCACATGTGAATAGAAGAATCTGAAGTTGGGCAGACCTGGAAGATATTGGTAACCGCAAATCTGGACATTTTTTAGGTTATTTATGAGCCTTTATTTAATGTTTATATTCGTATGTTTATCTTTATTTTGAGTCAAAAAGTTGAGTTAATATTTGATTAAGTTTGAAGGTCTTGTTTTCCAAGTTTCTTCTTGTATAAATAGGAGTCTTAGGGTTATGTTTTCCGCAGCATTATGAGCACAGTTGTTCAACATCTTATGGTTGTGTGTTTGAATTTTAAACATGATTTCCAACATTTCCCTTCTCATCTTGGGATTGAAGGCGGCTGAAAAAAGGAAGAAAAAAATCTTGATCACCAGTAGCCCTTCTCATCCCTGTAGTAAATTAGCAAGAAAAAAGGTGACAGAATCTATTTTTGTTTGATCGAATCAGTAGCGAAACATAACAGATAGAAAACATACAACATTTGGTCCGATTACTTGTTTACTGGGTGTGTTGTATCTTACTCTTCTCCTTTATGATATTGTGTGTTATATTGTTTGTGTTATATATTCAGTGTTGTAAAAATCGGGATTAATCAGCCAATTAATCAGGATTAATCGCTAGTCGGTCCTAAGCTGATTAATTTTTGCCTAGTCGGTTCAAAAATCGCTAGTCGGCGCTAGACGGGATTAATCGGGCCTAGTCGGGATTAATCGGGCCTAGTCGGGGCTAGTCGGCCTAGTCGGATTAATCGGTCCAAGGGCAAAAAATCGGTCAAAAGGCCAATAATTTTAGGTTTAGGCCAAAAATTTTGGTCCAAGGCCAAAGAAATTGTAGATTTTCTTCTTCTCTGTCTCAGTCAGCTCCCAAAATCACAATCGATCGGTCAAAAAGTAGTTGCGCACGATTGGTCTCAGTCGTCTCCCAAATATGCTTATATTAATGTTTGAATTTTTAAGTACTTTGTTTATTATCTTTAAGTTTATTAGAAAAATATTTGAATTTTGAAGTATTATATTTATATTGATGTGTGTATTTGTATGTATATATATAAAATTTTTAAAAATTCTATACAAAAATTCCAATCCGATTAATCCCTAGTCCCTACCTCGCCGACTGACTAGAGACTAGCGATTTCTCCAACCATGTATATATTACTCTTCTACTAATGTTTGAAGTGTTGTAGAAATCGCTAGAAACTAGTTAAGCGGTGGGGTAGGGGCTAGGAACTAATCAGAAT
Organism: Mikania micrantha; assembly: GCA_009363875.1. Lineage (NCBI taxonomy): Eukaryota > Viridiplantae > Streptophyta > Magnoliopsida > Asterales > Asteraceae > Mikania > Mikania micrantha. The sequence continues at coordinate 43,872,793 of CM018686.1, forward strand.
TAATAGGATCTGATTTTTATGTGTAATTTTTTAAAATAGAAGCTAGTCGAACAGTGCGGTAGGCACTAGGGATTAATCAGAATTAATAAGATCGGATTTTATATGTAGTTTTTCAAATAAATTATATTTATATAACCAAATTTTACACATACTTTTTTATAAAAATTTTCAATTATATATATATGTACACACACACACACACACACATATATATATAACTCACCAGAATTTAGCAAGATTTCCGAAAAGTCACCAAAATTTCAAAGGTCGTCGGAATTTGAAAAGTCACTGGAATATTTGGCGGAATTTAAAAAGTCACCTAGGCATGATTTATAGTCTGACCAATTAGCCAAAATTGAAGCGGCGTACAGCCGCCCAGGCTGATATATACAACATTGTTGTTATGTACCCTAAAATTAATATATAACATGACATATTTGAGCTTAGGGGGGGAGGGGGGTTCTCCCTCTGGAGCAACGTCTTTATCCCATTGAGATAGGGGTAAGGTTTACCTTCATCTCACCCCAGGAGGCCAGGATCCTACTCATTTAGTGGGATTTTGCTGGGTATGTTTGTTTTTTTTTTTTGATTTATGGAGTAACCAATTGAGATGGAACCAAACACAAACTAAAGTCATTAACAGCATAGAAATTACCAAATTAGGACACCTACCTCCATAGAAGAATTACTTTGGGATCAAGATCTCTCTCAATACTTCTAATTTCAGTGTCATCATGGTCTGACAACTCTTGCAGTGAACCAGCATACAGCTGGATATATAGCCTTCGAAGATGACTGAAGTGTTGAATTTGGGCCCAAGATAACCTATAGCTGAATTAACAAGCATAAAGAACTTGTCAGCATGTGAAAGCAGAAACAACACAATATATAAGAAGCAGATGCTGGTAGAATTCTCTGAACTAGCCTGTACCAAAAAAAAAAAAAAACACTAGGGATGCATTTAGACTTTCATCAGTTGCTCCAATGTTCCAAAACTAGAGATGCATTTAAACTTACATGGTCAACCTAGTCATCTTCTGAATCAAAGTGGATTACCAGAAAATAAGAGTAGCAAGTTCTTTAGCAAACAAAGAATGTTTGTCATCTAAAAAGCAAATGTCAAATATGGATCTGAAAGCATCATTTGACTATGAAATTCAGGAAGTATCTATAACTTTGGAACAACAGCAGTATAGAGTAAAAGGTCAAAAATCATCTACCAATTTTCAAAACATGTATCATGTATGCATTACCACATTTTCCGCTGCTGCAATGCAGCTTGAGCAGCATAATTCCACCACAGTTTAGGACCCTCGGTAACCGGCACCACAGGCCTTAAATGTGACACCTCAACATATGACTTATATCTCGATATGATTTCAAGGAGCCGGATCCAGTCATGATACTGAGCCTGTGAAGTAATTTTTCATATTCAATAAATCAGAATGCTCCCTTCAAAAAACACAAAGACGAGAAATCAAAAGAGGGATCAGGAGAGGAGGGAAAATGCCTACCCTCATAGAATCAATGACATGAAAGTGATAGCATAGCAAAAGTTTTAACGCAATTTACTAGCAATGGGCAATCATGTATCACAGCCAATAGAGAACCTTAGTTAAGCAATAGTTTAGATAACATAACATTGCCAAATGAAAATTATACTTATGCAGCCATAGAAGTGTTTTCCCACATGTTCTAAATGATGGAGATGAAACAAGGACTTGTCCAGGTACAATTAAAGAGGACAAAATGCAACCACAAGTTCATAATGATGACATGCACACCCAATTCTTTGCATGCATTTTGAAAAGAAGAAAAATCCAAAGAATGGATGATGCTTTTACACTCACAGACATCATCTAGGAGGAATGAACATGTGTGAAAGAATAAATGATCCCAATGACAAATATAACAGAGCATGCACAACTAAATTAAAAGTCAAGGATTATCACCTCTGTGAGTGTTAAAGAAACATCACCAAGGATGAGATGGGCTTCCTCAAAAGGTGTTTCTGGACTAGTTCTCTCAGAGTTCCCCAAACGGTGATACTTAAGAACACCATTGATTGGTGAAACCAAGTAGCTGCGATCTTGAGCCCATTTGGAAAATTTACGACCCTTGGCAGGTTCATTAATTCCATCTTCAAACATCTAACAATCATATAAACTGAATTCTCAGAAATCTACCACATGCCAAAGGAAGATACTTCTGTTAATACCTCTAATGGCACAGATTAAGGACCATACCTCAGCCCAATCCTTAGGACTGAGATCTTCCCATTTTTTATCCATGTTCCAAGGAGGTCTATTGGAATCATGATACATAGCAAGCCTTTCAAGTTGCAATGACTACAAGAAAATGTTGAGATATCAGAACATAAAGTTGGCTTTTGGGCAAGGTTGCATAAAAGAAGTAGAAGCCATATAACATGACCATGACAAATAAATTGAGTAAAGAATTGCTTTAACGTTTCTATAAAAGTGAGAACTACTGCATATATTTACCCTCCCAAGGAAAAAAGTGTGAAAATCAGCGACATTACAATAACGGTCTCCAACATTAAAAATATATCATCATTGCAAAGAAGCATATTTCACCCCTTTGCAACACAAAAAAATAATAATAATAATAATAAACATGGTTATAACTTCCATATCAAAGCATTAAACTATACAAAGAGAAACAATAATTGGAACCTTAATATGGTTGAAGTGAGGGTCACAACTCACAATGAGATAAGCAACACCGAGATAGATAAGAAGACTATCATTGGCAGTTTATTAATGTACTGCTCAAGCCAAAAGCTCACACTACTAGTTCACTCTCGCTCGATTAATGCATTGACATATAAGAAACTCAAACCAATCAAATGAACTTAGTAGATACTACCTAATGCAAATGCACATCCAGCAACAACTCAGCCTCAATTTTTATTGATGCTAGAAATGATCCAGGCACCAACAAAATATAGACGTAAGAAGCTTCTATTGCAAATATAAGTATCTTTCTTGAAAATAAGAACAGTTCATAGATATACAATAGCCCAAGGTTATGCTTATACACCTACTTGGCCATCATTTAGAACTCATTATAAAGAGCTTCCAAAGAACTGAAACTAGTAAAGCAAAAAAGGCGACAAACAGTACTTAAATACCTGAATCTTAGATAAGACTAATAAAGAACCTCTAACCATCCAATGTTATCTTGTATGAAGGATTCTAAAGAGGTAGCATCACCTTAAAAAAATCTGAATAACCGTGCTAACCAAATGCATGAACCAACTAACTAGCAAGCTCCAAATTACAGTAAGATCAGCATGATAAAGATGTCAGAAGTAGTCTCAAGTAGCTGACCTTTTGCAATTTATCAAGAGCACCACTGGTGTCAAATGTTTCATTCCCCTTCTCATCCACTGTAAAAGCAGCAAGCTTTGCCAGAGTAATTCCAACAGCAAAAGGATGTCCTGGGTTGCTGAACAAAGAAAAGATTTCTAATCAAGGAGAAGGCAAAGCATGTACACCAATGTGGTACAGAAAAGCTTTCATTAAATTAACATCAACCTAACAGAATCCTCATATCTGATATGGACATTTCCGATCGAGATCTTCAGATTTCCTATTATTGTACCAATCAAAGAACCCAACCACGAATTTCCAGCAGCTGACTGCAAGCAATCAAATATCACATGCTCAGAAGACAGCATGGAAGCACTGCCAGCATTCAGAAATCTAGTGTATGCTAAAGAGTTTTTTGGTATTTGCTATTTAGTATTTCAATGAAGAAAATAAAGAGAAACAAATATAAGAAATTTGCCAATCTACGATCGCAAAGAAGTTAACTGTTGAGCAACACAGAATATTATGCAACTGACACATGTACTATGTAAACACATACATTTCCGATCTTTGATTTTGAAATTGCATCAAGAGTTGCTGACTCTGCTTCCTGCAAGACGATTGAATATTCAGCAAGAAAATCTACTAGAAAATGGCAAGACAAGAGTTTGCAAAAATAAAAGTATGACTTAAGTTGCACATAATGTAGCTGGACTGATAGAGACAACTTAGACACAATCAAAATCAAAAAAGAAAAGCAATATGACACCTCAATCTGTTGAAGTTTAGCTTCAAAAATCTTTTCACGCTCCTCTGGCTGTAAAGTAAAGAAAGATACTTGCATAATCAACCAAGATCAATTTTAAATGAAGTAAACCTTGTATTCGTAACATATTTCTTGTTACCGTAAGAGACCTTCCATCAGAAGCAGGATGAGCAAGAACAAACACACGATCAATAAGAACTATCACAGGCTCTTTGCCAAGACCTTTCCAGGGAACCTGTTTTCAAGTCAAAGCAGTAGAAACTGAACCATTCACTCTAATGATTATGATGGTAAGCAATCAGTTAAAAATAAAGAAACCATTGCATTGATAGCAGAAGAACACGTTTTGCAGGTCCCTAAAAACTGCATTAGACCAAGGATAAATGCATGAGTCTGCAAAAGTCTAGATGGCTCTCAATATTTTTAGGTGCAGTAGAAATCAAATTTAAGCATGTCTAACCAGTTCATTAGGCCGTCTAACATGTTGTGCATGCATTTAGGCTTTTCGTCAATAAGATGGCCTAGATGCCATTAAAACATAGTTATGTTTTAGTGGCACCCTCTAAGTTTTGAGCATTTGAGATGTAGTTTGATTCGTTTGAAACAACCTAACCTTGTGTCATGAACAAAGTAAACTCATGCCCTAAACACGTGCAAACAAGGGACAAGATGGTACATGAAAAAAGCACCCTTTGTTTCTCCACAAGATTGTTGGTGTAGGCATTGTATGTAGACCTCCGAGCACAAGTAGTCGATTTTTTCTAATATACGTCATAACAATCTGGCGGACTACCATCGTTCTTTGATTAAAGTGATCAAAAACTGAATTGGTACAACCTAAAGCTCAAAATCAAAAGATGATAGTAGCATGTTCAAGATAAGGATGACGAGGCTTCAATTATGTACCAAAAAAACATAATTAGACACTCTGGTTTGTGTTCCCTAAGATTTTATTTGAGTCACCGATTAACAAATTTATCTTGTTACAGTTTTCAAGCTTTAAATGATCAAGTTTTATCATTCAAAATCATTAAAAAAAAATGCTCCATTTGCGACACATGCATATAATGTATATGTGTGTAGGCCCTCAAGGGAAAAAAGTAAAATTGCACTAATTTTAACGTTATTTTACTTATTTTGCGAAAATAACGTTAAAAGCGTTGAGATGATTAACTTCAAACGATAACTTTGAGTCGGGGACTCCTTAAGAGCAGCCTCTCTATCCCAACTGGAGATAGGGATAAGGTTTGTCTTCATCCTTCCCCCAGACCCTACTGAAGAGTAGAAATATACTGGGTAAGTTTATTTGTTTGTTTGTTTGTTATCATTGAAAAAAAAACTTCGAAAAAAAACTTTCCAATGAAGAAGTAAATTATGAGGATGATACAATGATAAAAATCTAAAATTAGTAGAAACCATGTTTATTCAGTAAATTAAATTATCCCGTCAACAAAACTGATTTGATCAACTAAAGATGAAAATAAAAATATTTGTGGCTTTCTATTCACTAAAGATTTTTGAAGACTTGTTGAATAATGTAGTGAAGGCTAATTTAACCTTGAAAATTTATGAAAACACATTAGTATTTCAAAAAAAATCTTACATAAAAAGGATGAAGTAACTAAGAACATGGTATAATATTAACTATTCCATTCATGTTTTGTAAGGTTAAAAAAATTCCAACAAAAAGTTACTAAAAGTTTCCTTGAGACTAAAAATGTCACAGAAGAGATCAGATAGACTAAATATTTTCTCAAATAAAAAGATACACAACAAGAATTAATTATAAAAAGTGTAAAAAATGCTTGAATTGTATTAAGTAAATGTAGAAATTACAATGGAGGGCATCCTCAATATATAAAGGAAGGAAAATAGAAATGCTAAAGAAACCTAATAGGGCCTATGGGCAATTACTAATAAACCCTAATGATACCTAGACGAGGACAGCATGATACCATGACAAGAACAGGAGCAGGAATCCAGGATAGGAGCACGAGCAGAAATTAAGAATAGGAGCCAGAAATGAGCTGGAATTAGGAACAAGAGCTGGGATACTGAACAAGGTTTCTTGGGCATGACTGATCGGAAACTTGAACAGCGGCTTCTACGCACAAAAGGATACATATTCAGAATTTAGACCAGCATCTTCTGCCACAGGAATAGGCATGCTCTGATTGGAATCTTGAAATAGGCTTATAGGAAAGGTGGTGGCACAAAATACCAATTTTTGCAATGAACAATACTCTGACAGTAAATAATACTCATGCAATGTCCTTAAAAGCTGCAACGACAGGGGTTCTCGAACCAAAAATAGATTTCTCCAAAGAACAGATACATTCTGGCAGATAATAGGGTTCTGGCAGTGGCAAACGTCTGCTGCCAAAGCAGATGATGGTCTTTGCCAGCATACGTCCGCGGAGATGGAAGGGCTATAATCGAACTGCAATGGAGACAGCAATGGTCGGTGGTTCGGTGGCAAACTTTCAGAGTACACTAGTCAAGTGTCTCCTAAGGTGATGACAGTGGTGTGAGGTCCAACAGTCTTTTGAAAACTAATTTCAGGAGCAATCAGATTTTGGAACTTGGGCTTGAATTAGAACCAGATCTAGAACTTGACTGAGAGCTAAAACTAGGAAGGAGCACGAAAAGGGACAAGGTGGTGGCGGTGATGAATCATCACCCTATAAAGGCTTTGTATCAAGTAACAACAAAAGTAACAATAGCTAGGTTTGTAATGTACCTGGAGACCTAGCTCTGACACCATGTAAAAGAGAGCGGAAAGAATTAACCGAATGTTGTAATTATAATGGAGGGTAACCTTCAATATACAAAGGAAATAAACTAGAAACCCTAAAGAAACCTAACTTGGGCCTATGAAATGTTACAAATAAACCCTATATATATATATAGGAGTTGGATCCAATACAAAGGATGTATAACGTGAGAAGGATAGGAAGGATTCTGGACCTTTGATCAAATAAATCAATGGTTAAGATGTAGTGGTCCCCACTCTTTGTTTAAAACTTCCGTGAATTAAAGATAAAAGGGCAAAAAAGGAATTGCCTACATTTGTTGACTTTTTTTGTGGGTAAATCAAGTTCCACCATATTCTTGTAAATCGAATAACTTTTAAACGTTTTAATTATTTTTTTAAAAAAAACTGCACCATAAAATCGAGAATTTTATTATCTTTAATTTGAGTATAGTACTGTTATAGTTTATTAAAAAAAATTTTACGTGGTCCGTGATTTTTATGCTTGGTACGTAATTGTTGGTCCGTGATTATCCATTTGGTCTTGGTCCGTGATTATGCTTGTTAAACGATAGTCCGTGATTATATATAACATGGTCCGTGATTTTACACGGACCATTATACCCTTACCCAGATTACACGTGGCGCATTTTGATGGCTTCCTACGCTTCTCACGTTAATTTCCTTTGTACAATAATCAGCCCTATATATATAATTAACAAAAAGTATATAAGAAATTGCATAAAAAATAGAAAAAAATACATATTTTAAGTGTTTTAATTCAATAAATCCTAATATTTAAATCCGCTTTAGATCTCTGTATCCTTTTGTTGAGACAATCCTGATTAGGGTGTAAACAGATCAAGCTGGATCATGAGAAACTCGAGATCGGACCGGTAAAAAGATCGAATGAGCTGAACTTAAACAAGACTGTACTCGAGCCTCGAAATACGGCTCATTTAGTATCGAGCTCGAGCCAAATCATTAGCCTAAACAAGCTTCATATTTACATAATCTTTAATTTAATTATACAAGTGTGTATTTACATAAATAATTGTTTTTATATATAAAATTATGATAAATATAATAATTGCATACATGTTATGTTATATATGAAGAATATAGTTACAAATATATATAAAATTAATAATAAAAAGAAATAAATTAATTAATTAACAATAAGCAAGCTCGAGCAATTTTCTTACGAGTCGAGCTCGAGCTTTAGAAATAAAATTCTAAATGAGCTCGAGCTTTCTTAAGTCAAAACAAGCCAAGCTAAAGCCTGAGCAATCAGATTTTGGAACTTGGGCTTGAATTGGCAAGGATCTAGAACTTGACTGAGAACTAAAACTAGGAAGGAACACGAAAAGGGACAAGGTGGTGGCGATGATGAATCGTCACCCTATAAAGGCTTTGTGTCAAGTAACAACGAAAGTAACAATAGCTAGGGTTTGTAATCCTGGAGCATAGCTCTGATACCATGTAAAAGAGAGTGGGAAGAATTAAGCCGAGCTCAGGCTTGGCTCAACTCGTTTACACCCCTAGTCATGATCAATGAACACTTTAACTCCTAAGAAAGTCAGTCTGAAACATGCTAGTGTTTATCACTTGCTATAGAAAAGATATCACGTACTGGAATCAAGCTTGATATCCACATAAGCATGAAGGAAGTTCTAAGGATAATCTTGAAAATCCATCCTCCAGCATTTTTATGATACCATATATCACGCTCATGCTATTACCCAAATGGCACCCTTAATTGATCTTAACATGTACCCAATTAAAACAACACAATAAATACTAGTAGATCCTGCTTCATTAGAAAAGATGGAACTCAATAATTGCACAAAAGCTAAAGCGTCAACCAGTCAGCCACTAAAAGAAGATGTTTCACATGTTTTGAGAGGAGTATTAATTGTGAGAGGCCCGATGAACAATATTAACTATGAGTTTTTGCCCAACATAAAAAATGGAGGGTTCTTGATTGTAGAACTGTAGAAGAGATGTTAAATACACTGTAACAAAAAAATACATTGCAGGGCAACAAATTTACAGCAGAAACATAGTCAACAAAATGTAGTAGTAGAAGTGTAGAACAAATTGAGAGCAGATGTCCACAAGACAAGCATATCAGCAACCAAAGGTATAAGGAAGTACCTGTAATGTTATGGTACCAACAAAACCAGCTTTTACAGTAACCGGAAGTTTTAATGAATTGAGTGCATCTGACTTCAATTTCAAGTCTTTGAGTACTACATCACCTGAAGACATAATTGGTTATTAGAACAGGATCACAAACAATCAAACATATATATGTATGTATACAGCATAGTACGCCAACAAGCAAAGAGACTTACACAGAACAAATGAACACAGAGATTCCACACAAAAAATTAATTTCATATTTTCATCAACCCTCCATAAATATAAACAAGGGAATGTCAAACCAAGAACAAAATGACAAAATGCAAGAAAGTGATTGACCTGGATACTTTTTAGTCAATGTAATGGTGACCACACATCCCAAGCTAGCAATGGTTAAAAGAGACTTTAGTGTGTAAAAGGTTGTATACGCCCCATTTGCGGTGCACGCATATAATGTATATATGTGTGGGCCCTTAAGGGGCAAAAGTAAAAGTGCACTAATTTTAACGTTATTTTAGTTATTTGTGAAAATAACGTTAAAATCATTGGGATGATCAACTTCAAACGATAACTTTGAGCCGGGGACTCTTTCGGAGCAGCCTCTCTATCCCAATTGGGATAGGGGTAAGGTTTGTATCTATCCTTCCCCCCCAGACCCTACTGAAAAGTGGGATTATACTGGGTAAGGTGGTTGTGGTTGTTGGAGATGGTTAATTTTGAGAGAATATCTCTTGTTTGTTATAGAGGGAGAAAGTCAAACACATAAAGCTATATATGTATGGATTCTACAGATCAATGAAATCATTGAATTTATCATATTCTAATATGATATTAGAGCTATAATTCTGTTCACCCAAAAATTCTCAAACCCTATCCACCATCTACTTCCTCTTTTGTTTGTTTTTCTGTCGATCACCAATCCGTTCAGCAATCTACTTTCTTTACTCCCATCTACTTTTCCCTACATCCTCGTTTATTCTTCACCATGGATAGCAAGCTCTAAAGGCAATCACTATAACAAATAACCGGAATTTTATTCCATTCACACTTGAGATGGAAAATGGTCAACATACTTTCATGGGCTAAACTTTTCAAGGTTCTTTCTCGTGTGCTTCAGGTTGTTGATCACATCAAACTACCACCAAAATCTTGGAGACAATATTTATGTACCAACCAATGGGATTTCATGAAAAAAACTATCAGAAGCAAGTGTGCCTGTTGCACAAACCTTTTTATGGGCTTAAACAAGCACACGCACCACATGAGTACCAACGGTTTGCAGATTATATGTTCACATTGGGTTTTCAACATGGTTGTTGCGACCATTCTACTTTCATTTACAAGAATGAACATGATGCAGCATGTATACTTTTGTTCGCTAATGATATACTTCTAGTGACCTTATCGAATGTCCTTTGAACCAGGTTTATGCACTTTCTCATATTTGAGTTTGCAATGAAAGATTTGGCGACCATTATAGAATTTTGGTCACTAGATATTCAAACTCACTTTTCCTGTTGCAAGAAAAAATACAAAATGAAAATTCTTCAACGAGCTCGTATGTTAAATTGCAACCCAACCAACACCAACAATATTGTTGATACTCACTTAAAACCTAGAAGCTCCAATGAATTTCTCCTCATAGACTGGGGAACAAGTACCAACAACTTGTGAGCTTGGTTTTAAATTGCGCGCATATTGCGGCAATGCGATGATGCGCCTAGAACTAACACATGTAACTTTAGTCTAGTGTGATAATGTTGCAGCCATATATCTGGCTGGAAATTCAGTTCAACACCAACGTATGAAACATAGAACTTGATATTCATTTTGTACAAGAAAAGGTAGCCCGTGGACAAGTTCCAGTCTTCAGTCTTGCATGTGCCAGCACAACATCTGACTGCTGACATTTTTACAAAGGGGATATCGAAAATTTTGTTTGATCCGTCCTCCTCCTGCTTCGACTATGGGGTGTATTAGAATAATTTGTATTTATTTAGAGAAATATCTCTTGTTTGGTATTATTGAACTCTTGTATTTCTCTCTCTATTTTAATATATACAAAATATACGTTTACAATTAACGTGGTATCACAGCCAGGCAGAAACCTAATTCTGCCGTCAACCCACCTCCTACCCTAATTCAACCACCGCCCCTCCATTCCTGCCTGCTGTCTGCCGATCAGCCTCCACAGCTGCCTGCGCGCACTACAATGGTGCTTTCTGCCTTCTCTTCTGCCGACAAGATCACACACAACTCTCACAAGTTTGCCTTCAAACTTTCCCCCACCAACTATGGCTATTGGAAGGCTACGTTTCAGCCCTTTCTTGTTACCAATGCCCTATTTGGCTATGTTGATGGATCTTTACCATGTCCATCTGCCACAATCCAGCCGCCAACACTGAATGACAAAGAACCAGCCCCTTCGCCCCCTCAAACGAACCCTGATTTTGCGACGTGGGTTTCCAACGATGCCCATGTCCGGATGATTATTATGTCCACTATTTCCAAAGCCTCGTTTGCTCATGTTCAAGGGGCCACATCACGTGAACTTTGGCTGTCCCTTGAAAGAGCCTATGCACCAAAAACTTCACCCAGGGAATACACCCTGAAAACTCAACTAATTCGGATTACCATGACAGGTGACGAATCATCTTCTGCATATCTTAACCGACTTCAAGAATATGTGGATGCTTTAGCTAATATTGGCCAGCCTCTCTCCAATAAAGACCTGGTCATGTTGGTTGTTTCTGGTCTTCGGGAGGAATACAATGGTCGCAAAACAACCATTCTCACCCGACAGTTCCCAACCACCTTTACTTAATTGTTTGCTCTTTGTGCTGATCATGATTATATGATCCAGAAGCCGAATCCTGCAGCCCCTACAGCACATGCCTTCATGGCTGCCACAACTGTGTCTGTCCCTGGCTCAACAACAGCCTCACCAGCCACCATACAAGCTCTTCAACAGCTTCTGAGCCAACTTGGACTTCAGACTCAGCCTGCACAACCACCTCCTACCTCACAAGCTTTCTATACCAACAGGTCAAGTAATAATTGTGGTCGCGGACGGGGTCGCAAAAACTACAATAACAACAATCGGAACTAGGGGAATCGATCACAAGGGGGTGGAAACCCAAGCCAATTCAGTTGGGCTTCCAATCAAAACACCGTTTATGGTTCGTGCAACAGGTTTGCCATAGGTCACCTTCCTCTCAATGCCCCAATCGTGACCCTCTACTATCCAGGGTAGGCAACCTTCCGCTAATTATGCAGATTTCCTCTCACAAACATCCTCTTCATGGCTTCCAGACACGGGTTCCACAAATCATGTCGCACAGATCTCTCTAGCTTTGACTCGTCTGAACCCTATCATGGGGAGGACAATCTTCATGTTGGAAATGGAAAGGCACTTCCCATACTTCATATTGGCAATACTAAACTTTCCTCACCCACTAAGACCTTTTCCTTACCCAATATTTTACACGTCCCTAAAATTAAAAAAAAAATACTTTCTGTTCAACAATTTTATCTTGATAATAATGTATTCTTTGAATTTCACTCAACTTTTTTTGCTATGAAGGACAAGTTTACACGCACTACCCTCCTCACGGGTCCAAACACTGATGGCCTACATTCCATTCGTCTCCCTCGAGTTCAACCAGTTCCTAAAGTTGCATTCTCATCCACCAAAGTCTCTCCAACAATCTGACATCAACGACTCGGTCACCCGCATCATCAACTTTTACTTTCTATGTTATCAAAATTTTAATTTACCTGTTTTAAATACTAGTTTGAACTTACCTTGTGGATCTTGTTCTATTGGGAAATTATCCAAACTCCATTTATTACCATATAGTTATAAAAGCAAGACATATTTTGGATTTAGTCTTTTGTGATGTTTGGAGACCTACCCTATTGCTTCCTTTGACGATCTCCATTATTTTCTGTTGTGTGTTGATCACTACTCTAAATTTATGTTGTTCTTTCTTTTAGCATGTAAATCTGAAGTGTATGATACTTTCAAAATTTTAGTTGTTATGGTTGAACGACAATTTAATACAAATATTAAAAATGGTTCAAACGGATTCGGGTGGGGAATTTCGCAACCTTTATAAATTCTTTTCTTCTCTTGGGATCATTCATCGCCTTTCTTGCCCACACACCAGTGAACAAAATGGCATTATTGAACGACGTCATCGGCATGTCATTAAAACCGGTCTCACCCTTCTCGCCCAATCTCAAGCCCCGAAACGTTTTTGGCATTTCGCATTTGACACTGTCGTTTATTTATCAATCGTATGCCTTCTCATACAAATCTTTCCGTCTCTCCTTTGAACAGGTTTTTCACCAAAAACCAAATTTTTCTTTTCTCCGCGTCTTTGGGTGCCAATGTTTCCCTCATCTTTGTCCCTACAACAAACACAAAATGGACTTTCGGTCCACACCTTGTGTAATTCTGGGATATAGTCCCTCACATCACAGCTATCGGTGTTTTGACCTGTATCCGATCGAGTCTACATTGCTCGACACGTTCGGTTTCATGAACATTATTTCCCTTTCACACAACCCTCCTCTCCTACCCCACCAACTACTCCTGACCTTAATACTCCTCTTTTCCTACTGATCTCCTACCTCCATCACACACACTTGTCCCACTCCAAACCTATCAACGCCACCATAAACAGCCCGGCCCTCCTAGACCAGCAATATTCCCCACACCAAACAGCCCTGAGCCACCACCTCCTATTACATTGTTACCTCCCTATCCACCTCCCATCACCCCCACTCAAACCGACCCTCAATCCACCTATCCGTCTACCCCAACCACCACACAACCGCCTGACCCGCAACCTAATACTCAACCAGCCCGAACCAGACCCGCAAACCTTTGGCCTAACCCAAAAAAACCGAACAAATACACACCAGCCTCCTTTCACACTGCGCCCACACAAATCCCTACTGAACCCACCACCTTTGCCATTGCTAACAAAGATACGAAATGGCGCAATGTTATGCTAGAAGAGTACTCAGCTTTACTGAGAAACGACACATGGTCTTTGGTTCCCCGAGTCCCAAATGCCAATGTTATATCTTTCAAATGGGTATACAAGCTTAAACGTGATCAGACGGGAGGTATTTAACGATACAAAACTCGGTTAGTTGCTAAGGGATTTAATCAGCAGTCGAGTATTGACTATCACGAAACATTCAGTCTGGTGGTTAAGTCTATTATCATCCGACTTGTTATATCATTAGCCATTACACAAAAGTGGCCCCTAAGGCAGTTGGATGTACAGAATGCCTTCTTACATGGTGATCTATACGTTTACAATTAACGGGTACAGAGTGATAACGTCAAACATGTATAGCTGGGTGGGTTCTACAGATCAATGAAATCACCGAGTTTACCATATATACACTAGCCATCATTTAATGATGGTTTTTGGTAATTTAGAAATATAAAATATAAAAACAGATTGTTGAGTTACAGGCACTGAGCCTTTACAACATGAACTTAATAGTAGTCGAATATAGATATAGAGTTACAGAAACCTTTCCAAACGCTGATTCTTAGGGCCTCTGAAGATAGTCCATGGACATATTCACCCAAATATCTTCTAAGCAAATGCAGTACCTAAAGCATAAGCAAAATCACTTGAGCATGAATAGCAAGAAGTGATTTGGGGGTAAAAACAAAATTAAGGAAACGAGTTCATTCAGGAATTCAAAAGGCATGGATTATAAAAACTAAAAAAGAAAGAAAATGAGATATCCTCCGTACATCACAGGCAAGGCAATACAGCTACATTTCAAACATCGAAGAATTCTCGTAGATCTTGTTGTAAGGTTTAGTAACATGTATATACACACACATACATCAATTAAAATATCAAGGTCAAATCGTAGGAACAAACAACAGCTGGTAAACGTAATAAATACAAACATAAATTCTTACGTGCGCTTCAAACATGACGAATAACTTATTAGGGCATGGATTCAATCTCTAACGAACTGCATCGATCAAAAAATAAAATAAAATAATACAAAACAAAACAAAACAAAATAATCGAACATCGATGAAAACAAAACCATCGTTACCGGGCGGTTCGTTTCCGGCGGCTGCTTTTCCGAAGGTGGCTGAGTTACCGGTCGTGTGTTCCTGGTGGCTGTTTTTCCGGCTGTGGCTATGGTTGTCTCGGTGAAGAAGAAGTGTTCTGGCCGTGGCTACGACGATATGTCATGATATTACTTACTTGAAAATATAAATTCTTTCTATTGCATGTTAAGGGATACAATCCTCAAATGTATTTTAAGTAATGAATTTCTATGTTATAATTATAGCTTATGTCAAGATAATTTTAAACATATTTTTTTAGTTGGATATTAGTTTTTTTAAATAAATGTTAATTTAATTATATAAAAATTCAAGAATACTTTTCTCACAAGTTATCCTAAGTTAAAATTGATATTAAAATTGTTATTATATCTATATCTATCTATTCTAATAAACAAAAATCTTCAATTGTCACTTGTCACATTCTAAGGCCATAATGCCACTTGTCAATTTTTTATTCACTCATTTAATTATTTCTTATTAAATATATTATATTATCTTTCCTATTAAATCAATTATTTTGCCCATTGATTTAATAGGAAAGATAATATAATATATTTAATAAGAAATAATTAAATGAGTGAATAAAAAATTGACAAGTGGCATTATGGCCTTAGAATGTGACAAATGGCATTATGGCCTTAGAATGTGACAAGTGGCAATTGAAGATTTTTGTTTATTAGAATATATAGATATTATATTATCTTTCCTATTAAATCAATTATATTATCTATCTTATTAAATAATTATAATCATAATAACTAATGATTTTATTTTTATTTTACAAATTTAAAAATAGTTTTTATATATTTAAATCGAATCATTTTGTTATAAAATATAATCAATTTTTTTAAAAATAAGAAATATTTCAATTTGTTATTTTTAGAAAATAATAGTTTTACAAAAAAATTCTTAAAAAACAATTTATTTCAAAAATAAATAAATATAAGCAGAAAAATACGTAAATGATGATAAAAGTTACATTTTTGTTGTCTAATATGTTTAACGGTAATTTCAAATTAGGTTCTTTAACTTTAATAATTACAAAAATATTACCTTCTCATCTTACTTAAAAATAGTTAGTTTTTGATAGAAAACTAACTAATTAGATTTTTAACTTTAGTTAGTTCAAATATCTCAATTATTACAAATTAAGGATGTTAAAGATATTACTATTGTTATTAAAAATTTTGATTATTGTTTATTGTCTAAAGTAATTATTAATACATAATTTAATCATTTTATATAAAAAATATCATCATTTATTAATTTTAAATTTTTACCATTAATTTTTTAATATTTTATATTTAATCCGTGTGTTCACACGGGTAATAGACTAGTATTTTGATAAATAAAGATTTTTGAATGACACATGGTATATTCCTAGATCATCTCAACTTTGATTTCTCGCATCTCTCTCCTATTAAATGCATATCATAATAAATAATGATTTTAAGTAGTTAATATACTTTTTATATATATTTAAACCAAAAAAAAATTAACACGTTTAAAATATATTAATACTAAAAAGCATACGGCATGTTTAAAGAAACAAACTTTAATTATATTAAAGTTTTTATTAATTAAAATATTAAATTATACGAAATTTTAATCATATTTTATATTTAAAAATCGTCTATTTGTTTAACTTTTTGTAGCTAACTGTGGTGTAATATAATATTAACATAGTATCTATATATGTAATAAATGAAAGTGAGGAAATACATAGTTATGTTACCACTAATTTAATCATACCTTCTACTTAATTTTCTGTTGACTTTTTGATTGTGAACTTAAAGTCAAAGGTTTTAAAAATGAGATGCAAACTGTATGTTCCTAGTTTGGTTAGTAAAAAGCTCAAGAGAATTTGTGGTTGTTTTGACTTCTAAAAAGCTCAAGACAGTTCATAGCTTTTCAAACCAATTATTTTAATTTAATTTGAATATTAAACTAAAAATGACTAGTTTTTTTTTAACGGCTTGGTACAACGACACCCAAGACGGGATTTCACCGTCCCCTCGGATTTAACGCTCTGGGGCGTATGCCCGAGCCCACCCCAGGAGGAACCCCACAACTGGGTAAACCCTCTGACCTTGCTTCAGCAAATATGCCTAAGCCCGGATTCGAACCCAAGACCTCCCATAGGGAAGTCAAGGGGGGTAACCATTAGGCTAAAAGCCCTTGATTACTAAAAATGACTAGTAGGCCAACAATTTCAATGTAAAAGACTAAATATCATATTGAGAGATTCTCTTACACTCATATTGGATATAAAATCTATTTCACTATATACCCTGAGTTGGTCGATGAGACATTACCTTTTTATCATTTTAGTTGTTTCATTTCCAGTGGCGAAGCTTGATCATAATCCCAGGGGGACGAAATAATTTTTTCTTTTTCCAGTGGGCGAAATAAAGGTTTTTAAAAATTCTTACACTACGTGTCGGGAAATTTACACTACTGCACGAAAAAACAGGGGGGCGACCCCCGCAGTCTGAACAAAGCTACGCCAATGCTCATTTGGAATGGTGTTGTGGCCATATTTTATTGGGTAGCTCATAAACTAGTTGAGAATTATGTTGGAAAGCATGTTTTGTTTTGGTTGCAAAATTTAGGCTTTACATGCAAAAATATAGATATAATTCTTTCATAAATCACACATTCAATATTCGTAACATTTAAAAACAAGTATAACGCTATGAAACAAGAAACACACGCTTTTTCTCTAGCACTCTACTCTCATCTCCTCGCCTCCATCATGATCAAGGCCTAGAAAAAAGATGGTTAAGGTCAGTGGCGGAGCTTGGAAAAAGGTTCGGAGGGGACCGAAGGATTTTTAGGACGAAAACGGAGGGGGCCGAAGGATTTTTAGGATGAAAACGGAGGGGACCGAAGGATTTTTAGGAAGAAAACGAAGGAAACCGAAGGATTTTCGGACAAAATACTATTATACCGACCCTTCTGAGCGAAAAAACAGGGGGGGCCGGGGCACCCCCGGGCCCTTCTAATCCTCCGCCAATGGTTAAGGTGTTGCAGTCATCGTTGCTTGTTTCAGTAAGCTTACGTTATATTTTCTTTGCATTTCTTTTGTTTTTCATTCAAATTCATCTTCAAGAATCAAGAACACTCATAATGATTCATATAAACATATGTGTAACTTCAAGGGCCTTTTTTAATAAAATCGAATTATAATCGTGTCAGATTTCGAATAAATAAAAGTCATTGGATTTCTTATACGATTTCGTACATACACACACGCATATCCATGTTTTCTATACAATACAAGTTTTACTATAATTTTATTAAAAATAAACTAATAAAGCCTTAATAAAATAAAACCTTGTATTAAGATTTTTAAGAATTATTATGTATGTGTGTGTAATAACATGTTAAAATATTATCAGATGTAATCTAACTACGAATTTATTTCATAAAATTTACATCTAAGTAGAAATATGTAAAGCCTAAAAACATTTAGTTTTATAAACTTTTAAGACATAAAATAATAAAAATATAAAGTGGAGGGACAATACATGTAAATATCTGTAATGACCTAATTGTAACATCTCATTTTATAAATATAAATAAAATACTCTTATTTATTATTAAAATATTATTATTTAAATATATAATAATAGAACCAGTTAATTGAATCATAAGGTCTCGTCTAATAATTAAAATAATTCAGTTTATAAAATATGATTATTCGAGAGTATAAGATTATAAATGAGCGTTCAGAATTTTTGACGTTTATTTAACCGAATAGGTTGGATAAAATGAATATTAGAAATATTTGATGTTTAAACAATCGTTAAGTTTAGTTAGGGGTCGTTTAAATAATAATAATAATAATAATAAAATAGATTATATTTGATCTTTCTCCGTTTTTAACGAAATTAGGTCGAAATGTAGAGAAAAATGAGCCGGTCATAGCACTATTTTTATAATTTTATAAAACGCAATATTTTAAAAGTTATAACCGAAAAACAAAATATAAGCTAAATTAATTACAATAATATAATAATATAAAAAAAGAAAAAATTAAATTCTTACACGTGTGTGTGCTGTAGACATTCATATAGATAATAAGCTTTTGATGATGATTATTGAAACAAGATAATGCCTATCTTCATAAAAGCCGACATATTGAGTCGGTTAATAACGATATATAAATTCCAAAATATAATTGTCAACAAACAAAATGTTTCTTCAACAAAACTGACGTGCAAATTTGATAAAGAACTCTCATTCGTTTTTAATAGGTTACAAGTTCTTCTCAGCAAGTTTGGCGTTAGAAGCTGATTTTATGATTAGGTATGTATTTTATTTCTAGGCTTGAATTTCAAGGGTTAGTGTTAATATTTGATCCCATGTGTATACAAATGTCACACTCCGAGCCGGCGGGCTGGATCGACTTTCCCATCGGGCAGAAGGTTCTCGGGGTGCGATATCGTTGTGATAATCAAAATGATCAGATTGTTTACATGGCACATGATATATAAATGAGAAATGCTAATATGACATTGACATAGAATTACAAAGTTAAATTACATTGTCATGTTCATAATTAAACTAAGTAAATCTATCCAAATGAATCATTGAGTTTTCTATCTTGTAACTGCACAAGATTTACAAAAGTGATTCATCAGAGTATGTGTAACATTAGTGCCGGAACCATTACCGGAACAGTGAACTGAACAGTAACTTGCACAGTAACTCAGGTACAAACTATGTGAAATACTTATATGATATTAACATTGTGATGCTTGACACTAGACTGTTATGCTATTGTTCTGAAATCTGATTTAAACCTCATGGTTTAACAGTCAGAAACACATCAGATAACACCGAACTGACACATAGATGCTTGATTGAATGTTATTTTGTATAAACGTATGTGAGGTTAAACAAAACAAAACCATAACGGCTGTCGTTACAGAATGCTAAATCGACGAATTATTTGTATAGGTGACGATCTGTACGAATAAATCTGAAAGTTTAACGTTCTGAAATGATGACTGAAAAGTAGAAAACAAGAATCAGAAAGTGAAACCAACGTCGTGTCCGTTCGGGTGACGATTCGAACGAATACGCGCAAAGGTGACACGTTTTGACGAAACGATAACGAAGAACGAAACGAACGATAATAATTTAAGAAAATTTAAATTAAAAGATTTACTAGGAATAACCACTTCCAAATAGTTAGAAATAAATTCTTTTAATTTAGTTACAAAACACGCGCATAAGGTGCCGGAAACGCGACGAAAACTAGAACCGAACTACGAAAACGAACCCGAACACCCGCGGGCTATTTAAAGTCTTAAACGAGGCTTTCACCCTCATTTCAATCATCTCTCTCTCTACAACCTCATTCCCGAACCCCTCTCTCTCTAGAATAATCAACCTTCAAACCTCCATATCTCACTCGTTTCTTGGTGAAATCGGACGTTCTTGGTGTCCAAACGAAGGTTTCGACCTCCTCTACAAGGAAGTACAATCGATCTGAGGTTTTATCCAGCGAAATCCGAGCTACGAAGCCATCAAACTCACGAAAACTAGGGTTTTGTCATCCATGGTCGACCCAAACACCCCAACCGGTTTAAAACCCTACTACACACACCCTACACCTTCAAGAATCTTTCTTGGGCAACACAGTCATAGGAACAACCATACAACAAGTGTGTTCGATGAGGATGATGGTGCGTGGCAGCAGGTTCGACAGGTAAATGGAGTAGCCGAACCTCGGCAAAGCTGAATGCAAGGCTGAGCCGAACCTGTTAGCAGCGAAGTCACCAGCACCGAACCCTTGATCACTGAACCTACATACTTCCTTCACGAACCCAGGATACACGAACCTTGGGTCTGTCACGAAGCTATCATCAGCCGAACCCCAACCTGAACGAACCTGTGCTGCAACAGCCGAACCTCTCTCTCGAACCCATCTGTTGCCGAACCTGGGAGGGAGTCACGAACCTCCTGCATGCGAACCACATCATAGCCGAACCATTGCATGATTAACTCACCTTTGGCCGAACCTTGTATCATCAGTTCACCGCGAGTCACGAACCCAAGGGAAACGAACCTTCTTGCTGATAGCCACGAACTTAAGCCGGGCAAACTCCTGGCCGAACCTTACCCAACATCAACGAACATGGGTTGTTAATCCAATCTTACAGCGAACCTTGAAGCCATGCATCCCTCCATTCGGCCGGCCCACAAAGCCATAAAGCCCACATCATTTCACGTGGTCCACATGGCTTGTAATGCATATTTTTTTAATTGGCCCAATACACAGCCCAAGCCATTAGGCCCATCCACATAACATCCGACCCAAGGCCCATTAATTCGGCCCAAATACAAGTATACGAACCACATGACAAAAGAAAACTCAACAATTTTTCTAAACAAAGGGTAAAGGATAATTATGCATGGGAATGATGATTTTATTATAAAAGTGGTGGGTGTTGGATTAAAACAATTAATGACACCTAAGTCACTAAATTTTTACAAGAATAAGTTAAAGGCAAGAAGAAGTAATGAAGATCAAGTCCTTAATCATAAACTACAATCATACACTAAGCTCAAACTAATTTGATTTAGTGTTAATAAATTCTATTTCAAATGAATCGGGCCGAATGATGACCGAGACTCACAAGTGTTAGCCAACTATAGGGCTAACACGCGCCCGCACACAATTCACTACGACTTATACTTATAAGTTGCAACAACATGAAATCCATACAGGATCGTGAATATAACAACAAATACTACAACGAGCGCGTGCATTCTAGTTTAAGCTGAGTCAACAACTAAAACAACAAGGTGAGTTCATTTGTCCCTTTTCAAACTATTTGTTTTACTTCGGGACTAAGAAGCATGTTTACACATTTTAGAATAACTGTTTAATGTTCTTAAATGCTCTTAAACTTATTCATAATGCTAACATATTTATACTACAGTGCTAATGCTATATTCTAATGCTATACGCTCATGCTACATGCTAATGCTATACGCTCATGCTACATGCTAATACTATATACTAATGCTACATGCTAAGTCTAAATGCTAATGCTTTGAACACTCATTCTATTTGCTATGGCTTTGAACACTTATGCTAAATGCTAAAACTTGATACACTCGTTCTAAAGGCTAATACTATATACATTTACTCTAAATACTAATACTTTATACTCCTATTTTTAAAGGTTAATATCTTACACTCTGAATCTTAATGCTATGCTGCTTACACTTATACCTATTTGCTTAAAACTCTCGAAGTTTTTAAATGCATAAGAAAGACAATACTAAAACTAGGAATGCTTTTGAAAACCATATTTATGGAAGCTTGAAAACTTAAACTCAGAAAGACTCACATGCTCAAAAGGCTATAAAGACTTATATGCTTGGAATGCTTAAAACACTTGAACGCTTAATATGCTTGGAATACTTGAAACACTTGAATGCTCGATATGCTTGAAATGCTTAAAACGCTTGAACGCTTAATATGCTTGGAATACTTGAAACACTTGAATGCTTGATATACCTGGAATGCTAAGACAACAGGCTGATTGACCGCCGCGTGTTGACCTATGTGTCAACCCTTACTAGTCATCAGTAAGACTATGTGAATGCTATAAACTTGTATGCTTAAGCTATCGGACATCGTAAGACTGACTGATTGGCCGCCGCGTCTTGACATTGGTCAAGCCCTATTAGTCATCAGTGCTCTTCGTTGTCAGAATCATGTAAGACAGACTGATTGACCGCCGTGTCTTGACAGTGGTCAAGCCCTACTAGTCATTCAGTGTTCTTCTTGATTCACCTATGGTTGTGACGAGTGACTAGGATGATTTTGGTCTCTTCTAGTTGACTTTGTGTTATCTTGAAGACTCCTTTATCAAAGCACCGATGTCGCGAGTCCTACTTAGTTCCGTTATGGATGGATGCTGAATTCCTTAGGGTGTTCAGTTGTCCATAATGGTAACTCTCAAAACTTGATACTCAAATGCTACTCTACGCGTGTTGAAACTCATAAAACAGGATACTCAAAACTATGATGGGGTTGGATGGTAGGTAAGACGCTTAATTATCATTAACAACAGTGTCATATGTGGATTAGTATGTGGTGGGATGGCGTCTGGGCGGGTTGTAGGCTTGACTCTTTCGTATGCCCTATATATAAGCATACCGATCTGGATATAACATGTGATGTTAATGAGATTAAGGTTGTTACCGAAGGGATTTGTGAATGCTATTGGGTAGATATCTTAAACTTCTGAACAGGATGCTTGAAACTATGATGGAATTGAATGATAGGTAAAATGCTTAATTATCATTAACATCAATGTCCTATGTGGCTTAGTATGTGGTGGGATGGCTTCTGGGCGGGTTGTAGGCTCGACCCTTTTTTTGCCCTATATATAAGCATACCGAGTTGGATGATACATGTGATGTTAATGAGGTTAAGGTTTTACCGAAAAGGTTTGCAAACCTATTTTCAAATACTAAAACTATATGAACTCACCAACCATTGTGTTGACTTTGTTTTCTTACATGCTTTCTTAGGTGACGTACATGATTAAGCTAAGGCTCATGATTTGCATACTAGGATGCCCAGTTAGAGAACCTAGTAGACTTTTGGGAAGCACATATTTTGTTATTGATGCGAATCACTTTTGATATCTTGTACAGATACAAGATAGTAACCATTTGATTCTTTTGATAGGCTTACTTAGTTAAATTACCAAACATTGACATTTGTAATTTAACTTTGTAATCCTAGTTATATGCTATATTGTGCTTTAGTTATTTTCAATGTTGATGCTATGTAAACAATCTGATCATCATGATTATCACACACGATATCGCGCCCCGGGAACCTTCCGCCCGACGAGAAAGTCGATCCGTTCCCGCCGGCTCGGGGTGTGACAATATGTCATCAAAAGTTATGCACACAAAATGTAGCTAGGTCTACTATTAAAGTCCACTAGCTAATGCATCCTAAGTCTAGTGACTAAACATGTTCGTTACCTGAGAAAACATGCATTTAAACAAAGTCAACACTAGGTTGGTGAGTTCATAAATTTAGTAATTGAAAGAAATTGATTTATTGTCATTCACAGTCACAATGTCATACACAAGTCTCCTTGATAATTGTCTCATTTGTCTCACACAATGTCCTCTCCATAGTTATACTTACAAATAGTATTTCATCCAAATCAAGCATGCTTATATATAGGGCATACGTAGGGGACAAGCCCCAGCCGCCATCCCAACACATAATTAACAGAATTCAACACCACTTGCAATACAACTATGGATACCCATTTCTATCTCACATGTGTTCATCCCATTTGATATTCACCCATAAATTGTGTTCATCACCCGTAGTGTTATATGTATAGAATAAAAGAATATGAGGGAAGTGGGTTATCAAAACTTAAGTGATGATAAGCCCTTAGCGTTCTAAGGAAAATAGATTTACCAAATCTTATCCTTATTTTTATTCTCTCAATTGTAGGGTTAACTGTAATTCACTTCTAATAATAGGAGTGACAGTTAACTTATTGATATTGTTCTCAATCTTGAATGTATAGAGCCTAAATGGGATCCATTGTGGTCCTCATGTAATCAGACCACAATGCATCCAATTTACCTCTATCCTATTTATAATCTCAGTGCCTTCAATGAAACTATTACCAGTAATATGACATGAGAGAAAATCAATTCCTCAGTCTACCAGTTAATAGGATCGAAAGATTTAATTACAATTAGTTTCTGTAGATTATTATCACCATGTGTCGTTTACCAAACCTTACTAATGTTGCCTTGTTACCGGTCATACGATACCGGCCAATGATATAAATACGATCAACGTACCGGCCTCGCTCACCGGCGGTTTTTCAAACCTATGGTACCACTACGCTATCGTCGGTTTAGTCGCACTAAATCAATGGTAAACAATTCTCTTGTAAGGGACTTACGACTGGACATGATCTCATGAACACATGATTGTTGTGATATAATACACATAGTCTTAATAGTAATTATTGATTGTGTTCTCCAATGTTATTGTCTCAATGTTACATGTTCTCAGTGTTATACGTTCTCATAGTTTTAACAATACGTTATAAGAACTTGTCTTATTAAACAATGTTAACAAATGTGGTGAATGATATTATCATCATGAAATTATGTTATCATGTTTATCATTCCTGTTATCGCTTGTAATTGTCTCATGTTATCTGACCGGCGTCGAAGTACCGATCAAATAAGAGTTAATGAGTGTGTTCCTAGCTACCTTAACTAGTAGGGTAAGTAGGGTGTCGAACCACGAAGAGTTTAGGTGGATGGTGTATCGTTGTTTGATATAACCTAACTTAACTAAACTAGAAATTGTAAAATTGATTAATGGGTGTTTGAACTTTATTAAGAAAATTGATCTTGTAACAAATTAAAAATAAAAGCAAATGGATTCTAACTTAATTATGAAAATGAATCACACCCGGGATTTGAATTAGTAGGAAAGTGGGAACCTTTATGACTTAATTGATCAAGACAATCACATAGACATGATTTGTTACTTCTCATGTGAACGGAAATTCGTAAGTGGAAACCCTAATCTTAGTAATTAATTGATGAAAACCAACTAATGTTAATCCTAGGATACCAATTACCAATATCAATTTGAAAGTTATAATCCAATTGACATTCAATGTTTCACAATTGTAAACTGAAAAATGATGAACATTCAATCGAATCAGAAAAGTCAAATCGTGCGAATCAAGACGAAAGGCAACATACAAACAATTAAAAAGATAGAACCCAACTATTGTTTGTAGTCAATTACAATTAGAATCATAAAACTCCCTAAACCTAACTAACCATTCACCCGGGCATGATTTCAATGGAATTAGCCTTGCATCGTCAATCGGTTGTGTGCTATCATCAATTCGGGAATCTCTGTGGTGTTTGGAATGATTAATTGATGAATTCCAAAGCCTTGGAAACCCCCTAGAACCTCCAAAAGTCGTCAAAGTCGAAGATAAGTCGAAACCCTAGGTTCTTGGGCTTAAATACGTGGCAAAACGGGAAAAATCCGGACTTTTTGCTGTACCCGGCGTATGATACGCCCCAGACTGGCGTATCATACGCCTCCCCTGCACTCCTGGGTGGTTTGGCTCTGTAATACGCCCCCAATACGCCATTTTGATACAACACTTCATGAAAACCTTCATTTTTGGATATTTTGGTCTCCCAAGCACCATTCCTTAGCCACCCTTTGATTCTTGGACATCAAACACTCATTTTCTTCACCCGAAAACCTGCAAATCATCAAAACACACAAACAATCACCATATTCCATGGATTTAAATAATAAAGAACGCATCATTACACACCTAAATCACATGAAATTACCCAAACCATCACTATCACGTTGTTATCTCATTGTAAATAACGAAGTGTTATAAGATCAAATCTTATCTCACTTAAGTTATTTAGAAGTTTGGATGAATTCATGAAGTTATAATATCATGAAACATCCTTGATTGTCATAGTTGTTAATGCACTCACAAGCATACACATTGATCTTGAATAAAGTATGATAACAAAGATAACTCAATATTATCTAAATCATAGAATGAATGAAATATTATACTAAAACTTTTAAGTAATTAAGGGTTTTAGCATGTTTCTCAGCCCCGCAATTTAAAATCAAAAAGATTCGAAGAGGGGAGTATGAACTCACTTGGTAGTTGACGTGGTTGACTAAGTGTTAAAGGAACGCACGCACTCGTTGTTGTACTTGAGGTTGTCTTTCATGATCCTGTATTGATTTCAATTGCGTGTAACTTATAAGTATAAGTTATGGGTATGTGTGGGTGTGTGTTAATCCTATAGTTGGTTAACACTTATAGATCTTTTTTTTGTTTGTTTAGCCCTAGTCTCGTTGTGGTGTGATACAATAACGCTTAATCCATTCTAATATACTAGCACAAATAAATTGTTATAACCCTTAACCATTAGGTATGTTATAAAAAGTTGTAGCAAGTATTTCACTTACCTAGTTTAGATCTTGTTAACCACTCTTGTGAAAACCCTAATAGAGTTATATCAAAATCATAGCTTGTTATTAACCATGTTGTTATTATAACTTATATCTTTGATGTTAAAACACCTAGATTATGATTTATTTGAGTCTCGAATAGTATTAGGTTAGTCTCGATGGAAACCATGGTAGTGTTGAGGAGCCTACAACAACTGGTTAAATTTAAAACCCTACAAGGGTTTCCCCCATCGACTACACATGGTTCCCACCCTCCTGGTGTTCTAGGGTGAATAACCATAAGACACGAACGAGTTTCATGATGTGAATGGGGCGTCCAAGCTTCGACCGAGTGTTCATGCGAATGAGAACTCAAGCTCCGGCCGAGTGTACATGCGACCGAGTATCCTTATACGAATGGGTTCCCCAAACCTTGGGCGAATGAATGTGTCGTGCGAAGGTACATCATTGCCCGAATGAGGATCATGCATGCGAATGACATCCCACGAATGGGTCATTCGGTAGGCCACTACTTTGGTTGTCCTAACCATGCGAAGAGCCTGTCCATGCGCCCTCGTCCCATTCGGCCAATAGCCCCACCCATGCAGTCCCATTCGGATGGCCTGCAACCGAAAACACCCAGGCTATCCCCTTTCGAGGCCATGGATTCTGCAAGGTGTTTCTCATGGTTAAGGTTCATTCTAGTGATTTTTACATGGGTTGAAGGGTTGACACAGGTTTTAAAGCTTAGTGGTGTTTGGTTTGCCAAAAACCCTAAAAAATCGGAGACTTGCAGCTTGAGTTACCTCAGATTCAGTGGATCTTGAAGCTGGTCGTTTGTACTTTCATGTAAAGGATGTTGAGAGCTTCGATTTAATAGCTTATTTGTAAGATTTGGCCAAGAAACAAGGGAGATATGGTGATTTTTATGATGAAACCCTAGAGAGAGAGAGAAACCGGGTTTAGAAAGAGAGGGGAGGTGGGTGGGATAATAAATAAGATTAAATTCTTGAGTTGGGTTTTTTATACCCCGTGTGTGTGCGGGTTCGTTTCGGTTGCTCGGTTCTTGTTTTCGTTACGTTTCGTCAGATCGTTCCGCCATCGCGTGTATTCGTTCGAATCGTCACTCGAACGAACACGACGATGGTTTTACTTTCTAATTTTTGTTTTCTACTTTTCAGTTATCATTCAAGATGTTAAACTCACAGATATGTTTGTGTGAATCGTCACCCATGCAAACACGCTGCCAGTTTATCATTCTGAAACGATACTAAACTTCTGTTTTGAATTGTATTTCCTCACTGACGGACTCAACTAAACATCCCTAATTGTACATAATCACACTTGTTTCACCTTGTTTACTCATAGAATTATCGGCCATCTGATTTCTGTTATTTGTGAAGATCAGATCGCAACCGATATGTTTTGTCATTTGTTATTCCCCGTTGTTATTTCTCGTATGTTGTTGTATATTTATATTTCAATTTTCATTGAAATAAATACAACTGTTAATTGTTTTCATAGTCCTGTTGTCACACAACTGTTTGCATATTGTATTTACACATAGTAAATAGTGAAAGTACATGTACCGTACGGACTTGCCGGACGATCTGGTACTAGTTGTCACATTAAAGTTATTATCTATTTTAGGAGCAAAATATAAACGTATCAGGAATCATCCTTGCAAATAGTAATAAAGTTAGATTAAGCAGAAATGTTGTCCAAGTTTATATTGAGAAGTTCTAAGCTGTCACCCAATCAACAACCAAAAATTCAGGTGGATACATTTAACTCGTTTTAAATTTGTGACACCCGGCAATTTCAGGTAAATTACAACTCTTACAACCTTACATTTCACATTCATACTTGTTGCATTTCATTTAATTTTTCTTAATTAGATGAGTTGAATACAAACAACTGCGAAACGATAGTTCGAGAAACTATCGAATCGCACATTGGTTTTGGAGACCAAATGTGGCAAACACAAACACAAATGCAAAACAATAATTCGGGGAATTATTGGATTGTGCATTACATGTTGATTATGTTTAATCAAGCATGCAAACAGTTCGTGACGACGGACACAAACTATAAAAGATAGTTCGAGGAATTATCGAAACACACACATGAGTCTCACGAACGTTGATGAACAAACAATAATCAAACAATCTTATGTGTTATTATGTGAATATGTGCTAAACATGTATTAGATGTTTAGGATAAATGTTAGGAATCGAACACGACCGAAATCGAATCAACAAAATCGAAAAACTGAAAATGAAGCCTTCGCGGTACGCCGAGACTCTTTAACGAAGATCTTGGCGGTACGCGAAACGGGATCGGGAATTTGAATCCTGAAATCCTTGGCGGTACGCCAAGGCCATGCATGATCTGCCTTGGCGGTACGCGACGAGTTCCAGAACTCAAAACTTTATAAAGACATTCCCAATTCATTTTGTTCGGTTTCTACTACACACCACTGAGCCTTTTATCTCAAAATCGACCAAAACTCTCTAGTATCAACACTCAAACTCTCTGGAATCAACATTGAAGCCATTTCCTTCATCCTTTGCTGATTTTGGAGTCCTTGGAGATTGGAGGAGGAGCAAAGAAGCTAGAAACGACCATCAACCACTAGATCTTCATCATGAGCAACTATCCTCACTGAATCTTGCCTTCTAAGGTAGTTTTATGAGCTTATCTAGTGTTAGATCGAACATGCAATGGGTGAAAACCCACATGCAACTCCATGTGGCTAGTGTACACGAATTTGTTGGTGATTTGATGTGTTATTTGATATAGATCTACTGATTTTAGAGTAGATAATTGTTTAGATTGAGTTTTGGATAGGTTACTTTGGTGATTTGTAAAAGTTGTCATAAAAGGAAACTTTTATGTTGCATGTGATGGATTTGTGATGATCTAGACATGATAGACATGGCGGGAGACACAACTGTCAGCTTCGGTACGAACCCACATATAATATAACTGTATTGACTAGCTTTCGATCGATATTGCATTGTAATGATATGTAATCTAGCAACAATTATTTTAAACATTTTGATGTTTACTGCTTATGAAAAACATGTGCTCTCACCAACTAATGTGTTGACTCTTCTTACTCACATGTTTTCTCAGGTAGCTAAGGCACGCGCACGATGACTAGGATGCTAGGATGGAGTCCATGCATCATTTTTAGTGTCTTAGGCCATTTGAGAACATTAAACAATTGACTTGTTATGTAATGATAAATACTGAAACCGCTTCGGCACTATTACTCTTTATTGTTTTGAAAACTGTTTTTTTAACACTACTTCCGTAACTTATATTTCCAATGTTGTTGACAACTTAAACATTTACTTCCGCAACTCTGATTTTATTAAACCGGTTTGTCCAAATATTTGGATGTACGTATGAAACCAAACATGTAGGTCTCGCAACTGTATGACCGGAAACTGCGATCCTGACAGCCCGGCACGCCCCCGAAAAGGCCGGGGTGCGACAAAATTTATAAACGAATTTTTTAGCATGGTTTGTTTAAACTTTGACGCATAAAGGGATACTACGTGACCAGCATTTAGGCTACTAGAATACGTATGATTTGCAAATTGTATCAGCATATGGGTGAAATTCCCATATGTGGCAGGTACAGTTGGGCTGGAAGGTTAAATGTAAGACGTACTTTGCAGGCAACCTAACCAGTGACCAGTTGTGGGCTGGAGGGAACAAAACGTAAGACGCGTTGCGCTGTAGTTCCTAACCAGTGACAGTTATAAACCAGTGTTTACAATAGTTGTATCGTTCAGTGAAATAACCTGCTAAATGTGTAGTATTGCCATTATTAATTATGGTTAAAGGACCGAACATGCTATGCTTACATATCGAGTCTGTTATTTGTATTCACCAACATTATGTTGACGTTTTATTTTCAAAAACTTTTCAAGGAGTAATGAAATCTAAACAAGAAGCAAGATTAGAGATTCTTGTCCTATGATGCCTTAAATAAGATCTTGTGGTGAGACCATTGAGCTATTAGAGCTATGCCTCTAAGTCATGTATAAACCGGATATTATAAAACGGAATGTAATTATGCGTGTGTAAAAATCCAGTTTACTATAAATTGAAATGATGGTGTTCATACCTATGCGTATGAAGCTTTATGAAATCCTGAAAAGTTATTTTGAAAAGTTATTAACAAACGATGAAAATGTGGTTTTTCATACCCACACGTATGAACTATTTATAAATCATGAAAAACGGTTTTCACATCCATGCATGTGAATTATTTGAAACTTTTGAATTTATGAAATAATGCTTCCGCTGAAACATTTGAAAAATAATAATAAACTCTGACCGAGACTATATTTATCCATGAAACCAATCGGGTCGTAGCGCCCGGGCCGCCGAGAGCCCGGGGTGTGACACGAATTTAACTTTATATTAAATTAAATTGATATGTGATATTATTTTAAGCTATATGTTGTTATGTGTTGACTCGAAGGCTAAATAGCTGATTACTAGACAATGTTAGTTAATTAGTTAATGTGTTAACTAGAAAGATGAGGGACTAAGATTGCCAATAGCTAAAAGATAATAAAAGGGGGTTTAAATTGATATATTGGTCAATGTTGGTAAAAATCCTTGTTATTCTTTTAGTGATATCAACGACAGAGAGAGTTAGTAAGGAGAGGGTTTTGCAAAATTAGCCATAAATCTAACCTTCCATAGCTTAGATTGTTAATGCAAGTGAAGATTCTTGTTTCCCTTGCATCATACAACAATTAAGTATGTGATATTATATGGTTTATGAAATTTTTGTGGGTTTCAAGTGGTTATGGTTAAATGGTGATGAAACTCAAATTTTGGAATCTTAGTGTAGTCTAAATCATGAGAACATGTTTAGTGATGTTAGAAACAACTAAAATAATCATCTTGCATGTATAAAGCTTGAAAACCTATATGTGGTTGGGGAAAATACATGAGTACTAACCGAAGAACCTTCTTGCATGTGACAACCTAAGAGTGATCTTATCACTTCAAAGCGTTCATGTCGACTGTGTTGCTGAAACATTTACAACATATGCGAAATCATCTCATACGCCTTCACGTGTTCGAGACTCTTTTGGAGTTCTGGAATCATGGAAGCAAGCATCAAGCAAGAAACATTGAAAGAATCATCTACATGTTTGTCATAGGCTTTACGGGCTGCACCTGTAGCATTCACAGGTTCTTCTGGGATTGGTGTCTCAAGGACATACAACTTGTTGTCAGCCCTGAGAACAATTCTCAGGTTACGATACCAATCCATGAAGTTGGAGTTGTTGAGCTTATCCTTCTCAATGATAGACTTAAGAGTAAACGAGGAATTAGTGGAGTTTGCGTCAACAAACATCTACAAATTTCAACATTATTGAATTTAGTATTTTCATGCTTGTCCTAATTATATTATGACCCATACATAAAATATTTTATTAGGAATGAGATCCTGCTTCGTTATAATCAATGAATGGCTTTAGCACTCTTTATTGTTATGACTAGGCAAGTAGGTAACGATTACCAATTGTGTCTCCACACAACTCTTGGTTTTGGGGTTGGTTGACGGGCATAGTCGACCATTTGTACGTTTAACCCCAACTGCACCTACTTAGCTTTTTAAGTGATAATCCTCCTCAATTCATAACTGAAAAACCGGCCTAAATAACTTAGGAATCACAATTTTTCATTTTAATAATTAATTTACATATTAATATATACTTAACAGTTAAACTAATAAAACAATAATTAAAGTTTTCTTGATTTATAATAATTGATATCATTAAACTAATTAACGGGTTGAAAAGTTCTGTTTTTATTTTGTCAAAATCTAACATTTGTTAAAAATGCAAGGCATATTTTATGTAATTATTAAAGTTAAAGAACCAATTAAATATCACAACATAAAGGACCAAAAGTGTAACTTTTCCTATCAATTTTATAACATTTGCTTATAAAAATCACATTGTTTAAAAACTTTAGTTTATAGTATATTTTATTTTTTTTAAAGTTTAATTTTCTAAGAAATTTGTTTTTTTTTTTAATAAAAATTTTATATTTTATTAACTTTTTAAGTGTGTTTTCTAATAAAAGATTTGTTTTTATTTTTTTTAAAACCATTTCTATATATGAGAAAGGTAATTAATATTATTTGTCATTAGTATTAATAAGATTATTATTATTTAATATGAAAGAAATTATAAATATTTAATAGAAAAGAGAATTAAGTAGAATAATAAAAAAAATGACATGTGGCAATGGTAGTGTAGAAAGTTGACAAGTAACAAGAAAAAAAATGTTTTTTATTATAATGGTAAGATAAGATAGAGAGTTAATGGGC
This sequence comes from Mikania micrantha, assembly GCA_009363875.1. NCBI lineage: Eukaryota > Viridiplantae > Streptophyta > Magnoliopsida > Asterales > Asteraceae > Mikania > Mikania micrantha. Next base: position 43,906,328 of record CM018686.1, read on the forward strand.
CATACTAACTAACTGCATATAAACACACTACGGTTACGATAAAAAACACACGAAGAATTAGCAGGTAAAAATGGACCGGATAAGCAAACAGGTAAAATGTAATCGAACCAAACTACACTGCAAGCATGAACAAGCTGAACTACCACAATAATTTAAGTTCCATCAACACACAACAGTCGGTCACTTGGTAAATTTATGTTCCATCAACAAAAAACATTCAGTAGTCACCTAGTCAATTTATGTTCCACCAATAGACAACAGTCAGCTGGTCTTTATTGCACTCCGAACTCTTTGCAGAACACGAACAAACTCATAAAACAATGAGAAGTCTAGACCTGCAAAGCTGTCTGCTTCTGCAGCAGAAGCAGCCATGGAAATGCTTCTAGGCTCGTATGTATATTGGTTTTGACATATGATGAAATCAAAAACACCAAACTTCTTCATCAAACTCTCAAGCTTACTACTCGATAATTTTTGAATGGTTGCAATCTGAACCAACTCCCCTGCCTGATCTGACTTATCCCACCACTGCTTTAAAATCTTACGCTTCGTTTCTGACGGTTCAATCGAAACAACCACTTTTAACTTAATCCCAAGACGGTTCAAAGTGATTTCTGCCCCTCCCACTCCGCTGTAGATTGATAGCACAGACAAACCCTCAGGAAACATAGACTTCAAGACAGATAAGTGGTATCCCAGAGTGTCCGTCTGGAAAGAGTGCTTGAGAGACTGCAGCCTTTCTCCCAGGCTCAGCCCATCTGCCTCAGTGTGATGCATCGGGTACCCAAGAATCCTTTCCAATGACTCAGGCTCCATCGGTGCTAGCCTGTTACGTCCCACCCACATAAGATTGAAGGTCTTGCATTGGTGAAGAAGGTCCTTCTGCTGTTCAACAGGAAGTAGCCCCTTTGAGTTTATCAATATATTTCTGAGCCTGTCACAGAGTTGGGAAATTCCAATAGTTTCAGAACTAATACAACTTAACTGTTTTCTTGTATCCCATGATGGCCAATACTTGTTTGCCTGTGGTAACACATCTTCTATGGTCATGGGTGGTTTGGGCAGGATGTGAAAACGGTTTTCAGTTGGGAGATTATGAATATAGCCTTCCTTCCTGCTCAAGGCCGAGAAAAATTGAGTGTTGACAAATTCAGGCTCAATTGCATACAAGAACTGAGAGATTTTGACCCACGAATCATGAGATATGTTCATAACATTCCCATAAAAAAATAACGGAGCTTTGGCTACCATTTGATCCACACTGCTACATGAAGCAGGCTGGATGAGTTTAGGCACTCCAATTGCTGCCATACGCCTAGCCTTGTACTTGAGCTGTCTCTGTAAAACCTTGGAACTAACTGGAGGTTTTGTTACAGGCCCAACACGATTCAAATCCTCAAACTCTGATTTTGGTCTTTGTAAACAAACTGGTTCATCAGTCTCTTTATCTTCTTTTGGTTGTTTCCCTTTAGAGTTGCCAACAATGTCTGCAGCCCTAATCTGAGAAGCTGCAGCCTTAATACTTTCAGCAGTTCTTAATGCTAAATTACTATAAAAACTGGCATCTAACACTTTTTCCGCCCCAATAGCTTTATTTCCAACCATCCATAAATTGCCTTCCTGCGAAATCAAAGTCAGAACCATGATTATCAATTAAACCAAACAGAAAGGATTATAGAAGAAAACCTCTTCTGACTTAACACAAGGGCCACCCATCCTATCATAAACAATTGAGTCAGCAAGCTCTGATATGGAAACTTCTGACCCTGTTACAAGATTAACCAAACTGATGCATCATTTTACAGAAAAGGAAAACTATTCCAACTGTTGCTCCTTAGGGCTAGAGAATAATATGCTCACCGTATTTCTCAATGGCTGCAGATATTTCCTGTTCAGAGAAGCCTATTTCAAGCAATCTAAGTGTCTTGTCCATGGTCCCAAACAGGGTGTCAGTGTTGGCATACTGCTAACATTAAACAGAACTAATATTAAAGCAAATCATATGAATTGTAATGAATGTTTATTAATATTATAGAAAAACATGGACATCTGTCACATAAGCAAGTAAAATATATAGTGTATGCCCAACTTTACCACATCGGTGCATGAATAATGCCTATTTGATACTTGTTTTTACAGCCTTTTTGCATGTGATAGTTCATGTTTAACAATCATAAAAATAAAACTTTTTTGCTATAATGAGTATGAAACTTCATTTTCAAAACAACAGGAAATGATTGGTTCCAACTATCACCAGCAAATAATAGGGTTTTTTTTTTTAATAATAATAGGTTTCAGGGTTGATTTTGAGAATGAGACTAACCACCTTTCAAACTTGTAGTTCATATCAATAGTCAATGGTAAGAAAAACAATAGATAATAAACAATAATATGCATAAAAATGATGATAGAAGAAACTACACATGGCAATTATAACCCACTGGAATAAGAAACAAAGATCAAAATTGGTTTCTATAGCTTTAATATGATTAAATGGTAATAAAATCATTATGTAATGCTGGTTCGCTATAGTAGTTAGTTTTAATTTTTTTTCCTACCAGAATAAACTTATTAATTTTCAAATACTTTCATATATGATATATCTGAGTTCATCACAACTTAAAAAAAGCTCCTATGTCAGAATAAACAGCAACTTATAAGAATTCAGTACCATTTAATAATTTATTATAATTTAGCATCCCATCTGATTTGCCTTTGCAATTGACTATGTTTCGATTTCATTTTATAGTTGGTGATTTTTTTGATAAAAAATGTGTTCTTAAATCCAATGGAGATCCATTTATCTGTTTCATATAAATGGATGCTTTATTATTGAACTAAATGGACATGATATGGCCCATGCAATCCATGTTCATTCTATTCACCCCTAGTAGGAGAATAATATGAACAATGTTGTTACTAGAAAAAAAAAAATAAAGCAATTCATAACAAAATGAATAAAGCAATCATAACTTTGGACACATGCAACATACACCATTAATGATATATTGTGGGTTAAAGATGTCATAAGAACTTATGGAAATGACTAAACAATGTGCTAGTGCTCTAGCTCCCCCAAGAAGGTAAAAGTACTACTCCAACGAAAAACGAATTAAGTTGCAGAAATAGCAAGAAACAGTGATTCATTGGACATAAGGCCAAGCAAAGAAATTGAAAAGTTACTCTACAATGAAAAATGAATTAAGTTGCAAAAATAGCAAGAAACAGTGATTCATTGGACATAAGGCCAAGCAAAGAAATTGAAAAGTTACTCTACAACAAAAAATGAATTAAGTTGCAAAAATAGCAAGAAACGGTGATTCATTGGACATAAGGCCAAGCAAAGAAATTGAAAAGTTACTCTACAACGAAAAATGAATTAAGTTGCAAAAATAGCAAGAAACAGTGATTCATTGGACAAAAGGCCAAGCAAAGAAATTGAAAAGTTGCATTGGTATACGGAAATTATTAAACCTCATTCTTTGTTCCATGGCTCTTATTTGAATCATCTGACGTGGCCATTTGAGCAGCAAATATGAAATCCACGAGTTCAGAAACAGGAGCATCTTCTCCTGTCAAGAATCAAGAGAATATGGCATCTATATTACAAAGCTTTATGCCATGTGAACTTTCTTTTTCTATTAAAACCACCCCTACTGGTTTCGGTTACAAGGCTTGTTGTTCAGACATTCTACACATACAGGTAAAAGAATTCAATTCGCAAATATGTGTTGTATGGTTTAGGATGACAGAAGTTATTTTACCAAGTTTGTTTATTGCAAACTCAACTTCCTCCATAGTGAAGTTCATCATTAGTAAGGATGCCTTTTTGTCATTGCTAACATCACGACACTTGGCAGGGTCCTGCATAGATTTCAATGAGGAAAATCACACACATATCATCAAGGGTACAAAGCAGCACAAGAAGGAGAATTGCCAATGATTTTCTTAGAAAAGGCAACTTCACTATTGGTGCAAGAAGTAGACAGCCAATGGTATTACATGAGAGTTATTTTCACATACTTGATATCAATTTTTCATGTGCAAAATGAGAAGGGTGGCTGTTATATCAAAGGTATAAAACTACCGATCTGTTTATTATTGCTATGATAATGACACTTGCTCCCTTTTAGTCATGGAAGTTATTTACTCCCTTTTATTTCATTGACTTAATTACCTCTTTTAAAGTTATAGTAGTAGGGCACATGCTCCGACTGCTTATATCCTTCTCATCTTCGAATAAGCCATCCAGAGAATCAGATGATTCTGCACGCGATATAAGAAGAGCCTGTTGAATTCACATAAAAATGTCAGTCCCAGTCATCTGAAGCTAAAAATGGTAACCACAACATGGCCTATAAAGGTACTATGATTTCCTATAAACTAATTCTACAGTTTCCCATCCTTCCACATTGTATAACTGTTTCAGTTGATCAACGTATATAATAGGAAATTGCACCAGCAACTAACTGCACACAATTAGCATGCTAGTTTGATAAATGATATTTTTGAGGGATGACTGTTTTATAATATAAGGTATAAACACTAGGTGTTAATTTCCCAACTTGTCTAGGATCTATTCCCATTTTTGACATCACAAGCATCAGTATGCCAAATCGAAAAACACAAAGAAAAGGTCTATGATACCAAGAAAGCATCCTCTAACTACCAAAGAAAAGAATATAGGCGATCTTATAAACAATCAAAGAATTTTTTTTGTTGGCATAAACTAATATTAAGATATCGTATTAGTATTATAGAACAAGAAGTGACTCTTACAGAGAACTCTTAGAATCAATCCTGTAAAAGAAAATTGCAAGATCAGGAGGTGGTAATTACCTTCCTTTTTCCACTACCTTGATCTGAATCTTCATTTTTGTCCAGATAAGACCCATTAGCATGCTGCAGTGATCCAACATTTGATGTATAAAGTGTTTGTTTCATTAAGAAAATATCATTTAAAAACCTCTTCTTCTTGGTATAAATTGCGCGCATATTGCGTTGATGCAGGTGCCATGCAATGGTGTTGCGATGCGATTACATGATGTGCCAATGTTGCGCCACAATTTGCAAAATGCGCTTGATGCATGCAACATGAATTTTTTAACCAGGCTAGACATTTTTATTAAACGGTCCGAGGTTCTTTTTTTTAACATTTTAAGTCTATATTTTGACTTTTTTTTAAGGATATAGAAAATTCTCCTAGACCTTTTTAGACATCCCTAAATTTTTTTTAATTATTTTTAAGTCTAGTAACAATGCATATTTTTGTTGTTTCTTAAATTTTTGTAATTCTTAGATTTTTTTATGTATATATAATTTTTAATACTTGTTTATTAAGTATTAACAAACCACAAACGTATCGTCTACGTTATGCGTTCGCATCACGCATCGGATTGGACCAAGCGCATCAGAGCGCATTTCACAATTCAAAACCAAGCTCTTTTTGAAATCTGTATATAAGACTACTTAACCAAGATATATCATGCAACCTAATACCAATGTGATATGATCATATGACTGACACATGGATGGCTAGTGCGTGGGGGGTGGGGTGGTTAGGAATATAAATTTGGTCTGTAAAAGAACCAAATGAACATGAAGAAGGCATGTTCATGTTAGTTTAACTTTAACCGGAAAAAAATTAAACATGAACATTTAAATGAACAAAGTTATCTTGTTCGTGTTCGTTAATTAAGAAACTAATTGTGTTCGAGTTCATTCATTAATATTTTAAACGAAAGTTTCACGAACACAACTGAAAGAACATAAACGAACATAACTAAACAAAATGACCATAATTGAACAAACAAAACTGAACGAACATTAATTAAAAGATTAATAAATAAACCCCAACACAATCATAATCAAAAGTACCTAAAAAATTACACAAAAGCGTGTAAAATAAAGTTACAAACAAAACTTCAAAAGTCAAAACACCAATGAACGTAAATGAACAAGCATAAACAAACGTAAATGAAGGAATATAAATGAACATTAAAAACAAACGAGACATGTGTTCATGCTTGTTCATTTGAATTAAGAACAAAAAACTTTGTTCATGTTCATTCATTTACTAATTAAATGAACATGAACGAACTTCTAACTAAAAAACCACAAACGATTTATTGAACATTGCTTGTAAATTCGCTGAACATATAACATGCAATTTTGGGGCACCTTAATATGAAAATTGTAGTAGTTTCCTAGATAAGGAAGAAGCATGTTTATAGTAGATGAAAATTGACAACAGTTTGTGCCATATTTTGGCTAAAGTAAAGGACCCCCAAAAGATATCCACATCATTGGATTGTATATTAGAACCACTTACAGAATATGCAAAGAGTGTTTCCAATAACAAATCCATATTGTCTTCACCTACATTACAAAAAAAAAAATAATAATGTCAAATAAAACTTAAATATGAGGGAGCCCTAATCACTTGATTTAGAAAACACTTGAAACCATAAAGTAGTTTAAACTTTAAAACAAAAGTAGATTTCATCAAATGAACTCAAAGCTTTACTACATTTCACCAAAGAGATCTAGTTTGTGCATAACATACCATTTTGTCTGATAGCTTTGTCAACAAGATCCGGCATAAATCCCATTCCTAGCAGGGATGATCTGATATTGCTTCCAGATGAGCTCGCACCATTGTTCTGTGAAAAATATGTCTTGCTTTGGTGAGGAAGCAACATAAGTTGAAAGTGCACACTTGCAAGAACTTATAGTTAGCAATGCAAATACTATAGTCGTGTAGATATGCAAGCTAAATCCTAAAACCTAAATCAAGGAATTGATCAAACAGGAGTCAGACAAATATATCTAAACTTATGTTCTCAAGCAAAATCAAGAAGTTGATTTTGGGCGTGGAAAGTTAGAGGAGCCAACAAACAAAATAATGAAAACCAATTCGAACAACCAAGCTCTTATTACAGTTTGTTTTTGAATTCTTTCTGGTTAAAACAAAGAATTATGAGAGAATAAAGGATTCCAGGAATGACCATAACTAATTAAAAATTCAACAACTGACACGTAAGATTCCAAACTGAAGCTAATTTTCCACACTCCCAAGTAGGCCTGTAAACGAACCGAACAGTTCATGAACTATTCGTGAATTGTTTGGCAGGAAGTTATTTATGTTCGTTTATTTAATAAATGAACGAACACGAACATAAAATTTGTGTTCGTATAATTAAATGAACGAACATGAACACACCTAGTGTTCGTTTATTTATGTTCATGAACTGTTCGGTTATGTTAGTTTATTTGTGTTCGATAATGTTTCTTAACTATGTAATGTTAATTTATGTTCAGTTAGCTATCTAATTTACGAATGATATGTATTTACATTTAAGAGACTTGTTGTTTATGTTAGTTTATGCTTGTTCAATTGTGTTCGTTTATTTTTGTTCATTAGTGTTCATGTTCGTTTATGATTGTTCAATAGTGTTAAATAATGTTCATTTATATTTGTTCGTTTATTTTGGTTCATTTGTGCTCATTTATGTTCAGGAACAATTCGTTTAATTTATTAATGAACGAACACTAACAAACATGAACATATTCATTTTCTTAATAACCGAACACGAACACAAAATTCATGTTTGTTAAAGTGTTCGTGTTTGTGTTCGGTTAAATTTAAATGAACAAACACGAATATGCATACGTTCATGTTTGTTCGGTTCATTTACAGGCCTACTCCAAAGATTAATATTAGTAGCCACTAGCCATTAATTATAAATGATTATTAACTAGATATTGAATAAACAAAACTACCATCTCAACTCAAATTGAACTCAGGTTAATTATTAACAATGTTGATCATTATATTCAAAAACGATTTAATTTTCTGCGATTAAAACATCTACTAAAATTCTGTCAAGAAATAAACCAAACATCTAAGCATACAAAAAAAATATAAAAGAAAAACATCTACACGTAAACAATAACCATAGGATACAAAACAGGCATACCCCAATATGGCTCAAGAACATGTCTTTGCATGCAAAACCATTGCAATCTATGGTCTCAATTTTTGTAATGCTTCTAGGCTCGGGTTTGACCTCATCTTCAATGTCTGATAGATTATTTATTTCAAACTGCAAAGTTAAAACAAAAAAAGTTTCATTATACAATAAAATATTGGATGATGAGTAGTCTATGACTAATGAATTGGTATACCATCTTGGCATGAAAAGAAGCAGGAGTGCACAAAATATATTTCAATGTAACAAGTTACATAAACCGAGCTCTTTTATTATATATCTGCAATAGCAACAATATAATTAACTGTAAATGCAACCAAGGGATATATAAAACTTAGAGAACATCTATATAGTCCAGACTTTAGAGCCTTATTATTAAATAGGAAGATGTAACATATGTTTATGTATACTAGTATTCCAAATTCCAGGGATTGATAGTTCAATGGCATCGCAAACGAATAACAAATTTATAGGTCACATATGTGTGAACTAAATTTAGATATTAAGTACACGCTACCAGCAAAATGGCAAGTGTACATATTGCTCAGATTACCTATGGCAAAAGGCACTTCAGAGGACACAAGCAAACAAAAAAGAAACAAATGAAACCCCTCTTATAATCAAAAACACATGTAAATACATGACTAATATACATACAACATACATCCAACAACATTAAATCAACATATGCAGTTAGCAAGATGTGGGGTTGCTATAACGTGTGCAAAGGAAGAAGTCAAGACGAACGTAGCTTTCTATTTCGAGAATAAAGGATTAGTACCGAGTCTAGAGGAAGAATTATTCATTTTTAGTTTTGTTTTTCAAGTATAAATAGCATAGCTTAGATGGAAGAATAATTAGTCAAAAATTCAATCTTGTAAACAGTGTGCATGGTTGTAAAAATCGCTAATCGGGTGGCGAGGTGGGGACTAGGGATTAATCAGGATTAATAGGGATTAATCGGATTGGAAATTTATATATAATTTTACAAAATTTTACAAAATTATATATATATATACACAAAATTTTACAAAATTATATATATATATATATATATATATACACAAAATTTTATATATAATTTTCAAAATAAATATTAGTTTTTCAATACATCAAAGATTTTCACAAATTAAAAAGCCTATAAGTATATTTTCTTGCCAAAACACAATTAAAAAACCAATTAATAGGCCAAAACATGTTTAAAATGGGCTGGGCAAAGGCTTTTAGTTATTAGGTTAAAGAAAAACCACAATTTCTTTGAGCTGGACCGAAATTTTGGGCTTAAAACTGGGTTGACCGATTTTTTTGAACTTGACCGATTAATCCCGACTAGAGCCGACTAGCTCCGACTAGAGCCGACTACCGATTAGTGGACCGACTAGGCAAAATTTAATCAGCTTAGGGCCGACTAGCGATTAATCCCGATTTTTACAACACTGACAGTGTGTAAAACTGTGTTGGTCAATTGAAGCAATCATTCGGCTATTTCTTGTTCTTGTTTTCTTTTCTGCAAATTTAATCTCTGATGTCCAACAACTTGGTATGAGAGCTTCAGTGTCTCGATCCGTATATGCCAAAATAACTTAGAATCCAAACCATGTTTGTCGTCAACTCTAACACTAATAACCCCTCCGAAGAAACTCTTTCTCCTTTCAATGTTCAGTCCTAACCTCATCGAACTACCAACCGGGGCGATAAAAATGGACGCAACAATGGATGCACAAGGTTTGTGAGAGTCCATTGAAACACCAACTTGAGTGGTTGTTGATGAAAAGAAAAGCATGACAGCTCGTGCTTTCATATTCCATTTCCGAAGAAATCCTCATGCAAGTAGCGAAAAAGAAGACTGCAAAGGAAGTGGGGGAATCATCGGAAACCCGGTACGTAGGTGCAATTCGTGTGCAAAAGGCAAGGCTACATACGTTAAAAAGTGAGTTTGAAGCACTTAGAATCATTGAAATTGTGTTCCGATTGTAATTTTTCTACCACTTTCTTCAAAGAAAGTGCTTCGAAGCTGCCCCCTTCATGCCCATGTAGTGTCAATTCATGAACACATAATTCAAGAAATGTTTTCTCGAGATTCTCTGTTTTCGATTATCTAATAAATCACTTAATGAAAGTAGATTATCTTTCCATTCATTTCAAAAATTCCATGATCCTTTCCCGAACCAAACATGAATCTTTCGATTCATTTTATTTGACCAAATAAGATCGTCCAGTTCCGATAGAACTTTGGACTATCCGGACACATACTTCGTGAAATGGTTCATGCATGTTTGTTGCCAGGGGCGACAAGATCGAGTTGGTAAGGATTCAAATATCTCTTTATTTCATTTCTATGATCGATGATCATAGACGGCCCCTCTACCATATCTGTACAAATAGAATAGCCTATTTATAACACCTTCTAGTTTCCAACTAATCCTAGTCCTTTTTGTTGCCATTTCTTTTAACATTTCAAACAAAAATGCATTACCTCAATATGAAGTAGAACAACTGTATTGTAAAAGACCTAATCCAATTAAGTAATCAAACATGAACCATATAAACAACATAATCCATATAAACAACCTAATCTTTATATGCATCAAAACATGAACCATAATCAAAACAAACCAAAAACATTTGAGATAACTTGTGCTAAAATTCAAGAAAGAGAACTATCTGGTTTATTAGGGATAAATGCAATTTAAAAGTATCTTAGGTATAAACAACGAAGTTGGTAAGAGACGATGACATTTTGGCATATCATGTATTGCAGATGGGGATGGAAGGCCACTGTGGTGGGTGTGTACATCCAAGTATGTTTTTTTTTCCACCATCTAAATGGAGAAGTTAAAAACACAACAGATCGAACACTTGCATTAGGGTTCCGGCGAGTCGGACGAGAAGGAGGAGCCCCTGCCTCGATGGGTGCAGGCTTCCGGGAGGATCAGGCGGCCGGAAGTTGCAGGTGGGAGATGAAATTAGGGGAGCCGTCGACTGCAAGGAGACATTGAACGTGAAGTTTTCTGGAAAGCTTAAATTAAGGTCGAGTAGAAGATGAGATGGGTAAAAGCGTCTCTTTTCTGTATATCTTTATCTATCTTGCGTAATAAATCAAAATTTTATATGTCACATGTCATAGAGATGTTTCATTTTTGCTTTCTTCCTAAAACTTGAAGTATTAACCCATTTGTTAACCCTTATTTATTAATAGTGTTAATTAATAAATTTTAAAAATTATTACTTTAACTTATTTTCTTATTTATATATTTTACAAATTATGGTATTAATTCATAAAAGTTAATTCTTTTTATGTATTGTAATATTATTAAACGTTATTATATAAATACTTTTACTTATTTAGCTAATTATAAAATATGAAATTAACTTTAATATTCCTATATTTTATTTCTTTTTTTACAACAACTTATTTTAAATTGTTTTTATCTGTTTATAACTCTTAATTTACAAAAATATAAATAATTAGTAACATTTATTATCATTGTAGTCATTTAGTTTTTGTTTATCAATATGTAATTATTATTTAATTATTGATATCTATTATTTAATCATGCATTGTGAATTATAAGTATGAAAAATAATTAATATCTTATTAAGCAAATGAAGTTAATCTACAATTATTATTAAGTTTTTAATTAACTTCTTTTCTTATCTACATTTCTATTTAGGTCTCTTATTATCATTAACTTAAAATTATGTTCATTAAAATATTCAACAATAACAAAAACAAGAATAATAATAGTAGTAATTGTTTTCCATGAATTATTTTTAAATATTTTAAAATATTTAGCTTGATATGATGATTTGAATGTTAAAATACAATATGTATAATTATAAAAAAAATCAAGTGTAATTCTTATTTTTTTTATAGACATAGCTTTTTTATTAAAAAGTATATAAAATTTTGTATATTAAACTCGTGCAACACACGTTTTTATTAAAAAGTATATAAAATTTTGTATATTAAACTCGTGCAACACACGGGATTTAACCTAGCTATCTAATAAATGGGACTTGAGGAGCTGACGTGGCAAGCTCTAAGGCTGTCCACATAGGAAAAATTGACATCATGCTGATATCAAATTTTTGGTTGCTGATGTCATTTGCAACTTCCTTCTAACCTGCCGAGAAGCATTTCAAATTCGAATTTGAATTTCAAATTCAAAACTCCTACACCATCATTACTTACCAGCAAAATTCTAAGAGTCTTCTTGGAATCTGTTATCCTTCATGCAGTTTGAGTTAATCAAGATCTTAAAGAAGCTTGTCATAACACAATCCCCAATCTTATTTCAAATTTCAAACCCACATTTCTCTCATACATTATACACAATCTTCATACAAGTTTGTTTGATCTTGCTAACTAGGTAACATTACTTTTACAACTCCTATTCATCTTCTTCTTCATCAAGTTTTAGAGAGAGAAAACCCTAAATCTTCAAGGTTGTCGGATCAGCTTCGTCATCCATTGGAGTTCTTTGTAATTGAAGTCATTTGTAAGTTTCATCCATCTTTTGATTATGTTTTTCCACTTTTATATGAATCATTTGTTATCAATATAATATCGGAGGCATTGTGTGTGTGTATGAGCAGCTTCCGGCTTTTGGCATTGCTCTGATTTCATTTTTATAGGTTTTGAAATTTGAGTTTGTTGAAGTACGAGATATGTGTTTTGTAGAGTGATTTAAATCTTTAATGATTTAAATTTTAGTTTTATTTCTTAAAATATTTGTTGGAATTTGGTAGAAATCTATTAGTTTAACTTCATTCAAAAATTAATCATTTAATTATGATCAAATGGGATTGAACCAGATAGTAATTTGCGTTAATTTCTTTGGATTGAATTATGCATATAAGGTGCTCGACGAAATGCCATTTGAATTCTTTCCATGGGAGATGTCACATAAATGTTCAAATATTCTATGTTTTGGCTGTTTTCAGCTTAAAAGTTGCTTGCCCATTCAAAAGTTGCATTTTTCATGCAATTTGTAAAGCAAATGTTTTGATCTTATGTTTTTACAGGTTGCCTATCATCAGTAGTTTTGTTTAAGATGAATTTGATTATTTTGGGCTTATTTTCAGTTATTTTTGAACCAGCGCCAATGGCAACTGGGCAACTTTTTTCGTGTACAACACATGCATTGTTTTATAACTATAAGCAACTACCAATTCAAAGGATGCTTGATTTTTTACTTCCTATCTGGTATTGAAATTATCCTTATGCCCAATTCATAGTAAATCTTATAGTTGGTTATATGATGCTAACTTTTATACTTTTGACCAATTTTATTCTGATCTTTATATTGATTAGGGAGGGAAACACCTTCAGTTGCTGGAATCATTAACCCTGGTTCTGAGGGATTTCAAGAACTATTTTTTGGGCAAGAAGAGATTGCCATTCCGGTTCATTCTACATATGTTCTATATGTATTTCTATTTATGTCTGATCTTAAGATAAAAATCAAACTAAAAAATGATTTAAAATGTTCATTCTAATTTTCAATTTTGACGCTCGTCAATTAATTTCTTCCCGTTATGTGATTCTAAAATGGCTTTTATGTAGTGTTGAAGCAGCTTGTGCAGCACATCCTATTGCAGATGTTCTTATAAATTTTGCATCATACAGAAGGTCAATCCTACAGAACTTTTAAGTGAGTTATGCTTTCACTCATGGTTATTGTTACAAAGAATAAATGACATTGAATGGTGTCTGCAACTCATGTTTTTGAGTTTTGACATTTTAAATTTTGATAACAGTATAACTTTACGAAAACTATATGTGTTGTTAGGCTATTATTTAATTTTCCACTATTTTAATTTACAAATTTCTGGAATATTTACAGTGCTGCTACATCATCCAACCTTGCTCTCAAACAACCCATAGGTGCATGAAAAATTACATTCCTATGTAGTCTTTTGAATATCATTTGTCTTTTTTTGGTTGCATAAAACCAACATTCCTTGGCAAGGGCTAAAATGGTAATAAGAAACAAAATTATGAAAAAAATAAGTGAGAAGAAGGTTTCTTATTTTGGCTTATTCCACGTCGGTTCTATTTATTTTTTAATTTTTAATGTTTTTAATACTCCTATTTTGGTTTTATTAGGTTTATTTATTTAGAACATTATTTATCTTGATTTAATTTCAATTCAGTTTCTTGGGTATGACCATATTCTTTCACGTGATTTACCTTTTCAAAATGACAAATTGACAAATTTTGCATATTTTTACGTAATTTTTGAATCACTGTATAAAATCATGAACAAATATGCGAAAGAACTTATCCATCATTTTAGGTTTCTTTTTGAGTAAGACACGTTATCAAAATATGATAGAGGTTGCATTCACTCTTTCATTTTCCATTCTTCTGTGTGTGCAACATCAGATATATATAGAACGAAATCTTTAGGAACATGAGGCCTTCCCAAAAATTAATTAATATTTCTATAATTAATTAATTTTTATGAACTTATATTCTCATATCCAAGGTATGACAATATGTTTGTTTTAGTGAATTAATTGCATGTTTGAGATATGCCCTTAGTTGAGCAATCTCTTGGATTTTATAGTCTTACATAGTTTCACACCATCTATAAGTAAAGAAGTTGCAGTTTGTGCAACAATTGTCACACCCCCACCTCTCGCCACCTGTGATGATGTCACTTGCTACTCTGATGTGATTGCGGAAGCATAGTGGTGATGTCTCAGAGATGAGGGGTGACTTACTTGAACCGATATCACAGCACACAGATTTACTTAAAATAAATATATTACAAGGGTTTCGTTTGTTACATCAACTTAACAGCTAAATAGATTACATAATCTGATACATTTAAGTTCAACTAAGTGAAGTGCATCCTCACCGTGTCGTCACCGTTGTCCTGCAAAAATGTTGAGTTTAAAACGTCAGCACAAAGCTGGTGAGTTCGACAGTTCAGTTTAAAACAGTATGATATGATAAGTAAGTTCTCAAAATGTTCAGTTCCGGATAACCATGGGACCCGTATCTAGTTCCTTTCGGACAGTTGTATGTTCACGAAGATACTACCCGTCGGTAAATATCTTAATGCCTCATGATCTTAATGTCTATCACAAACATTAAGAAAGTTGTTATGGAAACAGGTACCAAACATTCACACCAGGGGAGATGCAATCCTCCCAGCGAATGGGTTGTCAGCCAATAGTACTATCAATGATTCCTGTTCGGCCCCACATGGGTTCACTAGATACAGTTCACGAGATGAGGACTTTTGATACTGTGATAGAGATACTAACGGCAAAATCCCATGAAATCACACAAAAGTCACATGAAATCACACAGATAACAGTGATGCATATCATATGTTCAGACAACAGTTTGCAGAGTTACCCCGATGTTTGTAAGACAGTAAAAGAAAAGGGGTTGTACGAAACTCACCTGATGATTCAGTGGTAGCAGAATATCACACAAACTGGTAATAATATGATGATTCTGCATTAGTTTATTTAATGAGTTATTAATGTTTAACTTACTGATTAAATCTTCTTGAACGTCCAATGTCAAAGACATTGCCTTAATAGTCATCAAACCAATATAAGATTTTTAATGATTATCTTAATATCATATCATACAATGTATGATAATGTAGGAACCTATACTGATTCAGGTTCCTAGTACTAGGTTGTTGACACCCTTGATTAATCCATATAATCTCAGATTAACCAAATAGTTAATGTTGTTGATTCTAATGCTAAAGCAGTTCCTAGACAGGTTAATGGCTTAGGAATGATCAATCCTTGTTATTGATTACCCAAATATCATGAAATATCACAATGTAATATTAGATTAGGTTTAATAACCAGGTTTAACATAATCTGACTGTTATCATGAACATCAGATAATCATTCCAATGGGTATGTTAATGATTGTGATTAGTTTGAAACGCCCAACTTTCACGTTGCATGTCAAAGATTAATCAAACTAATCACCTACATTGTCAAAATCGAATGGTTTAAACCATTATAACCATTGTTATGATTCTATGCAAACCGGACATTACAACGGCTCAAAACAAGGATCTACCCGTTAACAATTCGAGTTTGTCATTTATAATCAATCCTAGCCATCATCTAGTCAATAATCAAAAACCCTAACTATATCATTACGTTCAAAATTAAGATTTAATCATTCATAATCAAACCAGAAGGTTTAAAATGAACCATTACCTATTCTGACGGATTCCAGCGGATGAAAAGATGATCTGGGCTCGTAGAAACGTTCCCGGATGCGATCTAAACGTTCCAGAGGCTTCGAAACAGAGATTTAATGGTTGTAAGATGAAATTTTTCGTGGAGTGGTGGCTGGTACGTCGATGATAAGGATGAGATGATGATGAATGATGAAATTTGACTTTTTAACCAAGTTTCCGATCAAATCCACCCCAGGCGTATCGCCCCAATAGAACCACCAATCTGGGGCGTACCGCGCGGACAAGGGAACCCAGATATTTTCGTTTGGATCCGCGCGTATCGCCTAGGTTCACTGCGTGGACTGGGGCGTACCGCCCCAGTGGTTTTTCACCCATTTTTCGATAGAAACTTCATTTCGCGATTCCGAGCAATCCGTAACTCCGTTTCGCGCCCGGTTTTCGCCCACGCTCATCATTTCTCGCATGCTATCATCCTGTAGTAATTTTGATTGCCAACTCAGCGTGGATTTTAAACACGATCAAATATGATCAATACATTGCTGACGTAACTCTTCGTACGCAATTATCACAGTCTCCTCCTGTCAGAAAAATTTCGTCCCGAAATTTAATGAGGACTTAGTGGGTAACAATTGATCATGAGAATAAGTGTGGGTATTTTTCTTTCATTTGATCTTCACGTTCCCATGTATATTCGGGTCCACGCTGTGAATTCCATCGAATTTTGACAATTGGTATGCGACCGCGTTTCAGTACCTTCATCTCTCGATCCATCACTTCCACTGGTTCTTCTCTGAAGTGAAGTTTCTCATCAATTTTTATCCCCTTAAGAGGTACAATCAAAGATTCATCAGCTACGCACTTCTTCAGATTTGATACATGGAAAACATCATGAATGTTACTGAGTTCCGGAGGTATTTCAAGTCTGTAGGCTACTTATCCGATTCGTTCCAGAATTTTGAATGGTCCTACAAATCTTGGTGAAAGTTTACCTCTCTTCCCAAATTTGAATGTCACACCCCCAAATTCCCACTCGTGGCGTATGTCCACGTGGATGTGACGTGTCCAGAATCACAGCTCAAGGTCATATAGAACACCTCTATATGCGTTTACAAATTCAAAGTTTGACACATACACTTAATAAAATAGTTTGCAGCGGAAATTGATATAATGAATTAAGCAGCGGAAAATTAACACGTTTTACATATGCAGCGGAAATAAGTAGTTGTCAGACATAACATTGTTTAATACATGACCGAATGAAATAGTTTTCAAAAGATAAACAAAATGCATGCGGGGTCCTATGCTCAATCCCCTATGTGCATTCCTGTTCCAAGTGCTTGCCATGCTAATTTCCTGAGAATACAACTTAGAAAAAGTGTCAACACAAAGGTTGGTGAGTTCACAGGTTTTGATATACATATAGTAAGAAAGTGTGTCATGCTGTTTATCAAATGTTAGTACCGAGCCCTAGGCCCAAAGTGTCAGTGCGTCACTACCGAACTAGACTTGTTTGTCCTTGCCTCCGCTATGTCTCGTATACATAGCAAGTTAGGTCAGAGTTTGCACGGGTTATGACATCCAGTCAACATAGTGCCCCGTGGGGTTAGTCATTCCCTAATGGATCCATCCAAATCTACCACGTTGTTCGTACATTAACGGTAAGACTTTGTGAGGGCTTAATACGAGTTCAACACTTAATGTTTGTCCAATAAACCAGCATACACCAAATATGTTTGTACAGTAATAAATGTTTGACTCGATGTAACTAGTATTCTCCCCCTATTTAAAAGCGTTTGAAAAAGAGTAAAGAGGGGCCGTAAACTCACCTTAGTGATGAAAATGCAAATCAAGTGTAAGCTCCTGATGTAGTAGCACGTGTCGGTCACCGGCAACCTATATCGTACACCATACGTGAGTTTGTGTATGTAACCGTGCTAGTGTTTGTGTTAGTGCTCGTGTTTGTATCCAACAACCCTTGGTTGTTCATGTTTGTCCGTGTTGGTCCACAATGACCGTGTTTGCTCGTGTTGGTCCACATTGACCGTGTTTGACTGTGTTGGTCCACATTGACCGTGTTTGACCAGAGTTGACCGTGCCAAGTCAACGACCCGTTGGTGAACCGTGTGACGGTTTGTGAATCGTGTAGCAATCGTGTAAGTGTTTGTCGTGTGCAAAACACGCAATTCGCGTCTATGGACAACTTACTATTTATAGTAAGTTTCCATTTTTGGAAAGTTCACAAAGCATATCGGTTTTAAAGTCCTAGCATGCTCGTTAGTCCTACGTGATCATGTTAACACATAACACATCATCATACGAATTCACATAAGTCGTTTTCATCATGTTAGCACACAAAAGTTTCCTAAAATGGAGAGTTTCCATTTTAGCATACGTGACATCGGAAACCATCTAACTTAGCATCTAATCATCATGTTATAACATAATAAACCATTTAGCAAGCTCAAATGATACAACACGTTGACGAATCGGTTTTTGTAAAAATAAAGTTACTAAATATAGTAACTTTGTGGTTTTGCATAGAAACAACCATTTTAACATTTCCAAACCATTTTCATGTCACCAATCATCATAATAAACCACTTAACACCATTTAATCATGTCATCTTAACCCAAATCATCATTTAACAATATTTCATTCACAAAAGTTACTATATATAGTAATATTGCTAAAAATGACCATAAACATTATCAAGATCACATTACAAGTATTCTAATCATCATAATATCTTCTAACAACATATCAAGATACATGCATGATCATCATCTTAGTCATTACACCATATTTCAAACAAAAAGTTTCTATTATTAGAAAGTATGTCAAAAATCATCCTTCTAACCATTTCAATCCAATCTAACCATGAAATCTTATTCCAATATCATCAAGAAACATTTGTATATACTCAAAATCATTCCAATAATCATGGATCATACATGCATGCATATACATCATCAAAAATCATCATTTTAAGCACAATGGCCTATACCCATCATCTTAGATCATCACAAAACTCAATCTAATCATTATAGATTGTCAAGAACATCACGAAATCAACAAACCCAGAAAATAAATTCGTGCATGAGCTTGCTATGAGCTTGCATGTGGGTTTTAACACATGTGTGTGAGCTTATGAGTGTTTTTAGGCTACAAGGAAGGACATACTACCTTTCAAGGCTTCTAGAAGTGCTGAGATGATGTGTAGCAGCCTCCTTGACCTCCTGATTCATGGGTTTCGACAGGAACACGAAGGTGGTGATGATGAATAGTGATCTAGAAGACTTCCTTCAAGGTTCTTGAGCTTCAAATGGGTGTTAATGGCTGCCAATGGAGGTTTCCAGAGGTTGAAGATGAAGGTAGAGGGTGATAATATCGATCAGAACTCGAGAAATGGAGTTGTAGGGTGGCTTGTGATGATGGTGTCTTGGTTTTATAAAGATTTGCCGTCTGACACCCGTCGCGTACCGCGACAATTCCTCCTGTTGGGCCATCGCGTACCGCGATGGGCCCCTGGAGAGCCCAATAAGCCCTTTTTTAATGGGTTTGATCCGTTCGTCGTCGTTATCACGCTTCCGAACTATCGTTTGGCCTCGTTTGAACTTCCAAGTTCAAAGTGTGAGTGTTTCGTGAAGTTTCGAGTGTTGTGCTACACAATGTGCTTGACGTTCACCAACGTTCGTGTGTTTTGACACGTGTGTGTTGTTTGCCGATAATTCTACGAATTATCTTGTTGTGTGTCGGTGTTCGTACTGTCGTGCCACGTGTCACACTAAATTAAACTAATTCTAGTGCCACGTGTACAATAAGCATTTAAATAAGCATTTAAATAAATATAAAGCTGACCTGGAAAATACGGGGTGTCACACTAAAGATGCCTTTCCAGGGTGAAACTTTCAACATCACTAGATCACCGATTTGAAATTCTAAGGGTCTACGACGATTGTCAGCATAGCTCTTTTGTCGATCACGTGCGGCTTTAATTCGTTCTTGAATCAGTGCGATCTTATCAGTTGTTTCTTGAATAAGCTCTGGCCTATGATTTTACTCTCACCTACCTCTGACCAACAGATAGGTGATCTACATTTGCGCCCGTAAAGTGTTTCAAATGGAGCGCATTTAATACTGGTATGATAGCTGTTGTTGTATGAGAATTCAACAAGTGGAAGATGAATATCCCAGCTACCACCAAAATCAATCACACAGCTTCTGAGCATATCTTCCAGGGTTTGATTGGTTCGTTCGGTTTGCCCGTCAGTTTGTGGATCATAAGCTGTGCTCATATTGATTTGCGTGCCCAGCGCATTCTGTAGAGTTTGCCAAAATCGTGATGTAAATCGACTATCTCTGTCAGAAATAATTGAGATTGGTACTCCATGTCGAGATACAGTCTCATTAACATAGATTTTAGCAAGTCGATCCATGGAGTAATCTTCTCGGATGGGAATGAAATGCGCAGATTTAGTAAGGCGATCAACGATAACCCATATAGAGTCATTATTTCGTGATGTTCTGAGTAATTTAGTGATAAAATCCGTAGAGATCTGATCCCATTTCCACATGGGAATCTCCGGTTGTTGCAATAACCCAGAAGGTCGTTGATGTTCAGCCTTAACTTTTAAACACGTTAAGCATCGACCCACGTATTCTGCTATGTGTTTCTTCATTCCAGGCCACCAGTAAAAATCTTTCAGATCTTTATACATTTTATCAGCACCTGGATGAATAGAATACCTGGATTTGTGCGCCTCATCCAAGATGATTGTTCTTGAGTTACCGAATAAAGGAACCCAAATTCGACTTTTGAAATTCATCACTCCATCCGTTTTGATATCGAGTTTCTTGTCTAATCCCCTCAGTCCCTCAGCAGTATAGTTCGTTGTTTGTAAAGCTTGTTGCTGAGCTTCTTTAATCTGAGGAATTAGGCTGGTTTGAATGGTCATCCCTAACGCTTTCACACGTAAAGGTTTGACTTGTTCCTTGCGACTCAAGGCATCGGCTACGACATTCGCTTTGCCTGGGTGATAACGAATTTCACAGTCATAGTCGTTCAACAGTTCAACCCATCGCCTTTGTCGCATGTTCAACATTTTCTGATCCAGAATATGTTGAAGACTTTTATGATCAGTGTATATAATACACTTTGTTCCATATAGATAATGTCTCCAAATCTTGAGTGCAAACACCACTGCACGTAGTTCTAGATCATGAGTGGTATAATTCTTCTCGTGTACTTTCAACTGCCGAGAAGCGTAAGCAATCACCTTATCGTTCTGCATTAAAACACACCCGAGACCTTGGCGAGAAGCATCACAGTACACTGTGAAATTATCAGTACCTTCCGGTAATGCCAAGATAGGTGCGTTGCAGAGTTTATGTTTCAACAGTTGGAATGCCTCCTCCTGTTGAGAACCCCATATAAACGGTTGATTTTTCAGTGTCAATGTAGTTAGTGACAGGGCTGTCTTTGAAAAGTTCTTGATTAATCGACGATAATAACCTGCCAGCCCTAGAAATTGACGTATTTCTGTTGGGGTTCGCGGGGTTTCCCACTGTTCCACAGCCTTAATCTTGCTGGGATCCACCTGAATACCGTTTTGATTCACTACGTGCCCAAGAAATTGCACTTCTCGTAACCAGAACTCACACTTGGAGAACTTGGCGTATAATTTTTCTCGTGCCAAAAGTTCTAAGATCAGTTTCAAATGTTGAGCATGTTCATGTTGGCTTCGAGAATAAATAAGAATGTCATCAATAAATACAATCACAAACTTATCCAAGTAAGGCCTACATACCCGATTCATCAGATCCATGAAAACTGCAGGAGCGTTTGTTAATCCAAACGGCATTACTAGAAATTCATAATGCCCGTATCGAGTTCTAAATGCAGTTTTAGGAACATCATCTTCATGCACTCGTAATTGATGATATCCGGATCTTAAATCAATTTTTGAAAAATAGGTAGCGCCTTGAAGTTGATCAAACAGATCATCTATACGTGGTAATGGATAACGGTTTTTGATTGTCAATTTATTGAGCTCCCTGTAGTCAATACACATCCTGAATGATCCATCCTTCTTTTTCACAAAAAGAACTGGTGCTCCCTAGGGTGAGAAACTAGGTCTAATAAAACCCTTGTCTAAGAGTTCTTGTAGTTGACCTGAAAGCTCTTGCATTTCTGATGGCGCAAGCCGATCCGGAGCTTTAGCAACAGGTGCTGCGCCTGGAATCAAGTCAATATGGAATTCAACCTGTCTCCCTGGAGGTAATCCTGATATATCCTCAGGAAAAACTTCAGGAAAATTCTTGACTACCGGAATATCTTGGATACGTTTTTGTGAAGAACTGTTATCAATCACGTGTGCTAGAAAGGCCAGACACCCTTTCCGTAAGCATTTCTGAGTTTGCATACATGAAATGATACCCAGTTTTCTACCAGCTCGTTCCCCTTGAACTATCAGTGTATTACCATCAGGTAATGGAATACGGATCACCTTATTTTGACATATTACTTCAGCTTGGTTAATAGAAAGCCAGTCCATATCAACAACAACATCAAAGCTTCCAAGCTCAATAGGAAGTAAATCGATATTGAAAAGATGATCATTCAGATTCAAGGAACATCCTTGAATAACACCGTTAGTTTTAATCAACTTGCCATTAGCAAGTTCAATAACGTAAGGAGTTTCTAGTTCTACCGCAGACAATGAAAGTAATGATGCAAATTCAGGAGAGATAAAGCTCTTATTTGCTCCCGTATCAAAAAGAATTGATGCATAAAGGTCATTGAGTAGAAACGTACCAGTGACAATGTTAGCATCGTGTCTCGCCTCGGTAGCACCAATCTGGAAAGCTCTCCCCTAGTTTCATTTCCCGGATTGGTGTTATTATTGTTTGAACAGTTCCTAATCAAGTGATCAGGACTCCCGCATTTGTAGCATGACCGATTCGTTTGAATAGTTTGTCGAGATGCTTGATTCGGTTGGCGAGCAGGCAAGCTACAATACTTGGTGTAGTGTCCAACTCTATTACAGTTGGCACAAGTAGGACACGGCCCAGTATGATGACATGAACAACGAGTACATTTAGGCGCCTGTCCAGTGTAGCCTTTCCTCTCATAAACCACTGCACCATAATTCCTCACGAATGGGTTGCTCGTTTCAGCCGGAACCTTGGCCTTGGCTTTTCCGAACCATTTTCGTTTGGTACCTTTAGAAACGTTTGAGGTACCGACATCACTACGGCCCACGGCCGTCTGGGTTTTTGTCGACAACATACCACTCCTTACCGCCTCATCGGTAAGCTTTGTGGTCAAGAGAATTGCACGTTTAAGAGTCGTTGGTTCAGCTGCAGTTACCATTCCCCGAATCTGGGGAATCAGACCCTTAATATACTTCTCGATCAACGCTGCTTCTGTAGGAAACATATCGGGAAGTAAGCAAGTAAGTTCGTGAAAACGATGGGTATACGCTAAACACCGATCATCGAGTGGTTCCAGAATTCCTCCTGGAGCTTTTGAATTTCAGTGAGTGGGCAATACTCTGATCTAATCAGAGTTTTAAAATCATTTCAGCCCGTCGAGTCGACTGTGGCTGAACCCAAAGTTTTTGCCTGGGTATTCCACCAGGTTAAAGATCATTCTTTCAGAGAACAGGCAGCATAGGACACCTTATGCTCCTCCAAACATTGGCTGATTTTAAATTTTGTTTCCATTTCCTCGATCCACCTTAATAGACCAGCCGCTCCCTCCTTGCCTGTGAAAGTAGGAGGGTTACAGGAAGCAAAGTACTTATAAGTACATCCCTGCTGAGGTGGATCAGGAGTAGTTGTTTTTGTTGTTGTTACACCAATGGTAGTATGAGTTTCTGCGTGACCACCAGTAGCATTATGTTCAGTATGATCGTGGTCACCACCAGAACCTGCAGTGATATGTGGTTGGTGTTGTATCAGAACACCACAAGCAGATAGCTGTTCCCGCACAATTCGCGCTATCATTGCTTCGTTTGATTCGGATCCACCTGCACCAGCAGGTGGAGCAGTGTTCGCTCCAGGGTTCACTAGTGGAGCAGTATTTGTTTCCAGATTAACCTGTGGATCTGGATTTGATTCAACATGTACTGATGGACCTTGATTCGGCCCTGAGTTAGTAGCGTTCTTGTTAGCCTTCCTAGCTGGTCGACCTCTTTTTGGAGCAATAGTTCTGCCCACATGCAGACAACTCAGGTCAGTTCAAGAACATTACAGTTATAACCCGTGTGATCACATAAATTCAATCATATTCAGTTACACTGAAATTCATATTGAAGTGTGATTATAGAAAGCAAAGTATAACTACATTGATATAGTTCTGATATGTTTTCGATACACAGAATCACCCAAATGTTTGTAGTTACACTCAGTCCTGATAATTCAAAGACATGGCAAAATATTACACAAAACTTTGAAATGTTTCCATACAGGACTTTGAAATGTTGCCACATAGGACTTTGATATGATGCCACAAGGGACTTTGATATGATACCACACAGACAATTGAAAAGTTGTCACACAGACTTTGATATGATGCCACAAGGGACTTTGATATGATGTCACAAGGGACTTTGATATGATGCCACAAGGGACTTTGATATGTTGTCACACAGACAATTGAAATGTTGTCACACAGACTTTGATATGATGCCACAAGGGACTTTGATATGTTGTCACACAGACAATTGAAATGTTGTCACACAGACTTTGATATGATTTTAATATACATACATATTCCACATATCACATACAACACAATAGATACAAACAAAGATTCATAAGCAACCCATTTATTATACAATATCAGCTTTTAAACAACCAAAAGTTTCAATACAAGAACTATCAGGAACGGTAATATCAATACCACTACCAGGGATCTATTTAACAATCAAAACTTCCCTTCTACGATACGTACCAACAACCTATCCGTCTGTATATATATATGATATCACAAAAGAACCTCCTAGACATACTTATCGCATCTTTCATAAACTCGGGATCTGTGTACACCAAAATGTCCCGCACTCACAACCACCAGATCTAACCATGTCACAAGATATGTACAATACTATCACAACCACTCAGTCCCTCGATCACCCCTCACCGCATGAAATACCATAAACAGTCCATCACAATAGCTATAATGACCAACACTATAGCCACACATAGTAGCCTAGCCTCTAGGCTCATCCCCTCAAGTACTCCCATCACTACTCCTCTCATCACTGTCACTCGCTGCCAGAATGCCGCTATCATCACATGAATCACTGTTCTCCTTATCCTCTCCTCAAACATAACCCGCCAAGCTTGCGTGCCAGCATCCAATGCATTCACCTGCTCCATCAACATCAAATGAGAGGTGAGTATCTCCAACACGGTAGTACGTGTGTCCTCCACAGTAACACGAGACTCCTGTAACTCTAGGCGAGTCCCCTGGAGATCTAGAGTCACCTGACGAAGCTGCGCCCTAAGCTCCGCCTGCTGTGAAGATTCTCTTACCTCGTGTATGGTGTCGGTCTCATCTCTAGGCGCCATATGACGTCTAGGAGGAAGACCTGTCGTCTAGCGAGCTTGACTTCGCATCCGTCTGAGTCCATCCCACGCTGGGGCTCTCGGTGGAGATGGCATAGGTGCCGGTACTGGTGCTGGTACGGGTGCTGGTGGTGTCTGTGGTACAGGTGTAGCAGCCTGTGATGCAGCCGCAGATACTTCCAACGGATCGGAATCTGACCCCGAACTTGAGCTCGGTGTATCATCCAATACCACATAAGGGAACCGCTGATAAATGTATCTTTCCCCTTGGTCTGCCATCGCTGTATAAACAGAATACTCGAATCAACACCATGAAAAAAAATATTGAATAATAACATTCAACACACATGATATCCGACGTTTCCCTATCCTGACTTAAAGCAGCTAATCGTTCTTATAGTTATTACTGTTCTGCTTGCTTTGAAATTTACTAGAACGTACAAGTGATGCAAATTCCAGTTGTGCTGGCCAGTCAAAACTGTAATTTGTACTACTTGATTATTCTGGCTTAATTCAAAAACAAGTTTTGTTTATTAAAAATGTTCGGTGCTCTCTGTGTTAGTATACGAGCCTATGGTTATAGTCTAGGTCTCTAAGTCAACCTAATTCTCTATAACCTGTGGCTCTGATAGCACCCTGTCACACCCCCACCTCTCGCCACCTGTGATGATGTCACTTGCTACTCTGATGTGATTGCGGAAGCATAGTGGTGATGTCTCAGAGATGAGGGGTGACTTACTTGAACCGATATCACAGCACACAGATTTACTTAAAATAAATATATTACAAGGGTTTCGTTTGTTACATCAATTTAACAGCTAAATAGATTACATAATCTGATACATTTAATTTCAACTAAGTGAAGTGCATCCTCACCGTGTCGTCACCGTTGTCCTGCAAAAATGTTGAGTTTAAAACGTCAGCACAAAGTTGGTGAGTTCGACAGTTCAGTTTAAAACAGTATGATATGATAAGTAAGTTCTCAAAATGTTCAGTTCCGGATAACCATGGGACCCGTATCTAGTTCCTTTCGGACAGTTGTACGTTCACGAAGATACTACCCGTCGGTAAATATCTTAATGCCTCATGATCTTAATGTCTATCACAAACATTAAGAAAGTTGTTATGGAAACAGGTACCAAACATTCACACCAGGGGAGATGCAATCCTCCCAACGAATGGGTTGTCAGCCAATAGTACTATCAATGATTCCTGTTCGGCCCCACATGGGTTCACTAGATACAGTTCACGAGATGAGGACTTTTGATACTGTGATAGAGATACTAACGGCAAAATCCTATGAAATCACACAAAAGTCACATGAAATCACACAGATAACAGTGATGCATATCATATGTTCAGACAACAGTTTGCAGAGTTACCCCGATGTTTGTAAGACAGTAAAAGAAAAGGGGTTGTACGAAACTCACCTGATGATTCAGTGGTAGCAGAATATCACACAAACTGGTAATAATATGATGATTCTGCATTAGTTTATTTAATGAGTTATTAATGTTTAACTTACTGATTAAATCTTCTTGAACGTCCAATGTCAAAGACATTGCCTTAATAGTCATCAAACCAATATAAGATTTTTAATGATTATCTTAATATCATATCATACAATGTATGATAATGTAGGAACCTATACTGATTCAGGTTCCTAGTACTAGGTTGTTGACACCCTTGATTAATCCATATAATCTCAGATTAACCAAATAGTTAATGTTGTTGATTCTAATGCTAAAGCAGTTCCTAGACAGGTTAATGGCTTAGGAATGATCAATCCTTGTTATTGATTACCCAAATATCATGAAATATCACAATGTAATATTAGATTAGGTTTAATAACCAGGTTTAACATAATCTGACTGTTATCATGAACATCAGATAATCATTCCAATGGGTATGTTAATGATTGTGATTAGTTTGAAACGCCCAACTTTCACGTTGCATGTCAAAGATTAATCAAACTAATCACCTACATTGTCAAAATCGAATGGTTTAAACCATTATAACCATTGTTATGATTCTATGCAAACCGGACATTACAACGGCTCAAAACAAGGATCTACCCGTTAACAATTCGAGTTTGTCATTTATAATCAATCCTAGCCATCATCTAGGCAATAATCAAAAACCCTAACTATATCATTACGTTCAAAATTAAGATTTAATCATTCATAATCAAACCAGAAGGTTTAAAATGAACCATTACCTATTCTGACGGATTCCAGCGGATGAAAAGATGATCTGGGCTCGTAGAAACGTTCCCGGATGCGATCTAAACGTTCCAGAGGCTTCGAAACAGAGATTTAATGGTTGTAAGATGAAATTTTTCGTGGAGTGGTGGCTGGTACGTCGATGATAAGGATGAGATGATGATGAATGATGAAATTTGACTTTTTAACCAAGTTTCCGATCAAATCCACCCCAGGCGTATCGCCCCAATAGAACCACCAATCTGGGGCGTACCGCGCGGACAAGGGAACCCAGATATTTTCGTTTGGATCCGCGCGTATCGCCTAGGTTCACTGCGTGGACTGGGGCGTACCGCCCCAGTGGTTTTTCACCCATTTTTCGACAGAAACTTCGTTTCGCGATTCCGAGCAATCCGTAACTCCGTTTCGTGCCCGGTTTTCGCCCACGTTCATCATTTCTCGCATGCTATCATCCTGTAGTAATTTTGATTGCCTACTCAGCATGGATTTTAAACACGATCAAATATGCTCAATACATTGCTGACGTAACTCTTCGTACGCAATTATCACAACAATGGTGTCTCATGTATGCTCTATGAAAAATGATTCAACATACTTCTTTTAAGATGCAATTATTTTATACTTTACACGTATTGTAGGTGATTGCAACATTTATGATGATTGAGTCTCTGAAAGATGAAAGATATAATGCTTATGCTGTTGTTGTTCCATCAGCTAATGAACTTCTACAAAATTTCAAGCTTGCTGCCCCAGTATTTATGATGATGATGTCAAAGGTTTGTATGCCAAACTTAGTATTAATAAGTTAAAAGTAACATAGAGATGGTAATTTTGATACATTTGCATATTAATTGGCTGTTTCTTTATTCTTTTACTGGTCAAATAAAAAAGTTAAACCATATGGGAATGGGTCAAATGGGTTGTTGTCACAATGTCACACCCAGTAAATTAATTGCCTTTCATGCAGAGATTTCGATAATTATGTGTGTATTAGACTAGATAAATATTAGCATGTGTATATGACAACCATTATATAGTTGAGGGTTGTGTGGTGTAAATATTATTTGTAATTGATTATATATACACGTGAATGAGAAGGGAGGGGACATGTTTGAGAATACCTAATCTATCATGGTATCAAAAAGCCGGCCCTACCTTCTCTGAAAGACGATTCTTCTTCTTTGTCACCTACGTCATCCCTGCTGCTTCCGACCAGATCCTTGCTGCTTCCGATTGATGGCAGAAAAACCTCCCCTCTCTACTCCAATGGCTACTCCTCTACATCCCGCCTTTACCGTTTCTAACATACGCAACTTCATCCCCATCGTCTTAGAGATGGAGAACGCGCAATATTCATCTTGGTCGAGCTATTCAAGATTCATTGTACTGCCTATCAAGTACTCGATCATATCCTTCCGGTTACACCTACAGCCGCCGATAAAGCAGCAACTGAGAAGGAAGGTACCGATCCTTTGTGGACACAATTAGATGCCATTGTTAAACAATGGATCTATGGTACAATCTCAAACGATCTTCTGCACACCATTCTGAAACCGAATTCCACTGCTGCTCAAACGTGGAAATCGTTAGAAAATATTTTTCAGGATAACAAAACTTCTCGGGCTCTCTATCTCAAAAACCGGTTCTCCAACACCAAGTTGAATGCTTTTCCCACTGCTTCCGCTTACTGTCAGGAACTGAAAACTATTGCTGATCAACTCGCGAATGTTGATTCTCATATCTCCGACAACCGACTTGTTCTACAACTGATTGCTGGTCTACAGGGTAGTAAACTTGATGCTGTTGGCATGATGATCCAACAAACTCACCCTCTTCCGGAATTTTACGAGGCTCATTGTCGTCTCGTTCTTGAAGAGACTCGGCAGGCTCAACAATCATCATCTGACACTGCTTTACTTGCTGCAACCAATGGCTCCACAAACTCTACATCATCCTCCAATAGGTCTACATCTCAACCCCATGTCTTCCCTGGAAACCGAGACTTCAATGACTCACATCAGTACATTCCAGGTCGCGGACAGTCAGATTCACTTCAGAGGGGTCGTGGTGGTCGTGGGAGAGGCTGTGGTTGCTCAAAAGGTCGTGCTTCATCAGCTGGTCAGAATTACTACCCACAAAAGCCATGGGTTCAATTACCTCAGCCATGGCAATGGTTTCCACAACAACCTTGGACTGCACCACCTGTGCCCTACCCAACCATGCCATCCACCCATCAAAGTCAATCATCAAGTCGAGGGTCTTCAGCAGGCATACTTGGGTCTGCACCAACTAAATTTTATGCAGCCAATGATGGGTCCTACACCCCAACCAAATTGAACAAGCTTTGCATACAATGACTCTAAATCCTGATCAGAATTGGTACCTTGATACAGGCGCTACCAATCACATGTCACACTCGTCAGGAAACCTTTCAGATTATGTCAATAATAGTATACAAAACCATATAGTCGTGGGTAACTGTTTTCACATACCAATTCATGGTACAGTCAATATCACTTTACAACCACCATACCCATCATTACACCTCAATAACATTTTATTCGCCCCTAAACTTATCAAAAATCTTTTATCTGTTCGTCGATTAACCACCGACAATCAAATCTCTATTGAATTTGACCCTTTTGGTTTTCTTGTGAAGGACTACCAGACGCGGATACCTATCCTCCGATGTGATAGCACCGGGGATCTCTACCCACTCATTTCACAGTCTGTCAAGCTCACGCCTCCTTCTACATTTGATGCTTTGTCTCAGGATCTCTGGCACCATCTTTTGGGACATCCTGGATCTTCTTTACTTCGCATTTTGAATAGACATCGTTTTATTTCTGTTGACAAGTTTTCTGACAAACATTTGTGTTAGTCTTGTGTTTTTGGCAAACATATTAAATTACCTTTTTCTAATTCTACTTCTGTTATATCTTTACCTTTTGATATTGTGCATAGTGACTTATGGTGTCACACCTCGAGCCGGCGGGACGGATCGACTTCCCCGCCGGGCGGAAGGTTCTCGGGACGCGATATAGTGAGTGATAATCGTGATGATCAGATTGTTTTCATAGCATCAATTTTAAGAATAACTAAAGCACAATAAAGCATTAATATAGGATTACAAAGTTAAATTACATTTGTCAATGTTCAATAATTTAACTAAGTAAACCTAACAAAAGAATCAAATGTTGCCTATCTTGTATATGTACAAGATATCAAAAGTGATTTGCTTCCATAACAAAATATGTGCCTTCCAAAAATCTACTAGGTCCTCTAACTGGGCACCCTAATATGCAATCCTGAGCCTTAGCTTAAACATGTTCATCACCTGAGAAAGCATGTAAGAAAACAAAGTCAACACAATGGTTGGTGAGTTCATATAGTTTATAAGTTTAAAATAGCTTTATCAAACCTCTTTCGGTAAAAACTTAACCTCATTAACTTCACATGTAATATCCAAATCGGTATGCTTATATATAGGGCATACCCCTGAGTCGAGCCTACAACCCGCCCAGACGCCGTCCCACCACATACTAATCCGCATATGACGCTGTTATTAATGATAATTAAGCATTATACCTACCAATCACTCCCGTCTCCATCATAGCTTTAGTGTACTGCTTAAAAGTTTATAAGTTTATAGTATTCATGTAAGTTAGCTTTAGCATCAATTGAACACGCATCATTGTTTCACACACCATAGTTTAGCTTTCACCAATCTCATGCATGGGTACAAGCTCTGCTCTAGCAGTGTTTAGCAATTACGTAGCCCACGGCTAGATACAAGCTCTGCTCTAGCAGTGTTTAGCCATTACGTATCTCATGAATTAGTTAAGCTTAGTATCCGAATAGTCTAGCAATTACGTGTCTCCTATACAAGATACAAGCCTTGCTCTAGTAATCGTTTAGCAATTACGTATCTCATACATAGACACAAGCCGTGCACACACAAATAGTTGAGCATTTACATATCTCATATAAGCAGACACAAGCCTTGCTCTAGCAATCGTTTAGCAATTACGTGTCTCTCATATAGATAACAGCTTAGCATCGTCATAGTTTAGCTTCCACGTATCTCAATGCATGGGTACAAGCTCTGCTCTAGCAGTGTTTAGCAATTACGTAGTCCATGAATAGATACAAGCTTAGCATTTCACACGCAATCATAGTTTTGAGCATATAGATTCAAGCATTAGCATATAGTTTGAACACATAATCCGTAACATTAGCATCATGTATATAGTTTAAGCATAGAATTTATAGCATAAGCAATCAAGCACATAATTTAAGCTTCAAGTTTGTAGTATAAGCATCAAGTATAGAGCTTAAGCATCAAGTTTGTAGCATAAGCATCAAGTATATAGTTTCAAGCTTCAAGTTTATAGCATAAGCATCATAAGTATGTGTAAAAGCATTTAATAAAACATTTTAATAATTTCTTAAAATGTATAACATGCTTCTCAGTCCTGAGGTAAAAACAAATATGTTTGAAAAGGGACAAATGAACTCACCTGATATTTAGAGTGGTTGACTTATCTTAACTAAGATGCACACGCTTTTTGTAGTATTCGTTGTTGTGTTCAAGACCCTGTATTTATTTCACATGGTTTATAAATTATACATATGAGTGTGTGCGTGTGTGTTTGCGTGTGTTTGTGTTAGCCTTAACTTGGCTAACACCCCTATTCTTGTTCATTATCTGGCCCGGAATTCATAATATTGTGTAAGATAATATTGAATTTCTTTTATTTGGTTGTAAATTCTCAACTTAAAGTTTAGTTCAAAAGTTATAACCTCTAATTAAAACTTTAGGTATTCATTTGCTTTGCCTAATCAACTTATCACCACTTTTGTAATACTTAAGCGATAACCAGTGCATGCGATTATCATTGATTCTAGTCATTCGTTCGCTTATTTCATTAACCATTTAAATTCATTGGGCTGGATAATCTTTTGGTCCCACTTAAGTGTAAATGGGCTGAAAATATGTTGGGCCCTATAAGTTATGTGGGCCGAATGTCATGATTTTGGGCCGAGAATACTTATATTGTTGGGCCGTTTGTAACACGATGGCCGAAAGGAAAGGGGTTTGGGCCGAACAAATGACCATTGGCCAACCATTGATTCATGGGCCAAAAGTCAGTAATTGGGCTTGAATGGTTCAATGGCCGAAAGAATTCTGTGGATTAATCATGGAGTTAAACTGATCGGTAATAGATCCTAATTCCCGCGAACCCATCAGCCAAGTGACCCTAGGTTCGGCTTAGTTGATTGCTAGGTTCGCTAGTGATGAGCAAGGTTCGGCCAAGTTTCTTCCGGCCTAGGTTCGTTCCTAGTTTAGGTTCGCCTGGGGTTTCGTAGCAAAGAGGTTCGCCCATGCATTTGCAGGTTCGCAGCCCGGAAGATGTTAGGTTCGGCTCCTATAGCTCATGCAGGTTCGTGAGTGTGGAGGGTTCGGCCAAAGGGGTGTGTGTATAGGTTCGGCTCCCAGATGGTTCGCCACCTTTTTGTCTAGTTAAACCAAGGTTCGTCGAAGGGGTATGCAGCTCACAGGTTCGGCTAGGGTTCAAGGGTTCGTCTGGTTGGAGGATGCTAGCAAGTTCGCAGATGGTGGATTCATCAGTCTCCAAAGGTTCGGCCGGTCAATAAATAAGTTTGTTGTGTTGAAGGTTCGGCCACCTTAGGCCAGAGGTTCGGTCGATCCCTTTTCCAGCTAGCCCAAGGTTCGGCCATACCAACCCCTCGCGAACCTGCATCCCAACATCACCATCTTTCTCCTGATCTGTTGCGTGGTTGTTTCAAGAGAGTTGAGGCGTGAATGTTGACCCACGAAGGTGTAGGGTGTGTGTGAATTAGGGTTTTACACCGGGTGTGTGTGTGGTCGAACAAGAGAGGTAAAACCCTCTTTTTCGTGATGTTTCTTGCTTCATACCTCGAAAATGGCTGGACAACCACTCAGATTAGTTGTACTTCCTTGTAGAGGATGATGGTAGCTTCGCGTAGACACCAAGAACACATGATTTCATCACCAAATGAGCAAGATCTTTAGGTTTGAAGATGGAAATCTTAGAGAGAGAGAGAGTGACGGGTTTGATGAGTTTAGAGAGAGAGGAAAGGTGTAATAAATGAGAAAATGAACTCATTTAGGGTTTATATACCCCGTGGGTATTCGGGTTCGTTTCGGTTGTTCGGTTCTCGTTTTCGTCGTGTTTCCGGCACGTTACGCGCGTGTTTTATACATTAAATAAAAAGACTTTGTTTTAAATATTTGGAAGATGGTTATTTTATAGTAAATATTTTAAACATCACTTTCTTGAATTATTTATCGTAATTTATCATTTTAAGCGTTTCGTTATTTATTTCGCGGAATTTATGTATTTTAAATTAATTAATTTCTTTTCAATTTATTTCTGATGAGTTTCAAAATTGTAAAATAGGAAACATTATATTTCCTTAAATCTATTATCGTTCGAATCGTTTTCGTTTCGTCAGAACGCGTCACCATCGCGCGTATTCGTTCGAATCGTCATTCGAACGAACGCGACGATGGTTTGGCTTTCTGATTCTTGTTTTCTACTTTGCAGTCATCGTTTCAGAACTTTAAACTTTCAGATTTATTCGTACCAATCGTCATCTATACGAATAATTCGTCGATTTAACATTCTGTAACAACGACCGTTATTGTTTCGTTCTGTTTGACCTCACATACGTTTATACATAATAGTATCAAATCAAGCATTTGTGTGTCAGTTCTGTGTTGTCTGATGTGTTTCTGACTGTTAAACCCTAAGGTTTTAATCAGATTTCAGACAATCGCATAATAGCTTCGTGTCAAGCATCAAATGTAAATAGTATAAACATAGTTTCACGAAATGTGTACCTGAGTTACTGTGCCAGTTACTGTAGCGATCACTGTTTCGGCAATGCTTCCGGCACTGATGTTACATTTGGACCTCACCGACACGTAGTTCGGGAGGTCATCAATATTATATTTTATTTCTAGATGATTACACGAATTACCTATGGACTTTTCCCCTTGCATCTAAATCTTCTGTTTTCTCTGTTTTTCTCAATTTTCACGAATTTCTTCTAACCCAATTTGAACGCGGTATTAAATGTTTTCAATGTGATAATGGCACTGAATATAACAACAAATCATTTCACAATTTTTGCAAAGAAAATGGCATGTCCTTCCGTTTTTCATGCCCTCACACATCTTCCCAAAATGGGAAGGCGGAACGCAAAATCCGGTCCATTAGTGACATTATTCGCACACTCCTAACTCATGCCTCTCTCCCACCTACATTTTGACATCACACGTTACAAATGGGTACCTATCTTCTGAATATTCTTCCTTCCAAAACTAAGCACAATCAAACTCCTACTTATCTTTTGTATCAAAAACATCCCTCGTACACACACCTTCGTACCTTCGGATGTCTTTGCTATCCACTTCTACCGTCCTCCTCAATCAACAAACTACAAACCAGATCATCTCCTTGTGTGTTTCTTGGTTACCCTTCAACTCATCAGGGGTACAAATGCTATGATCTTTCCACCCATAAAATCATTCTCTCTCGTCATATTTTGTTTGACGAACACGTCTTCCCCTTTGCTAAAATCCACCTCAGTACCCCTTCCTATGATTTTTTAAATTCCTTTCCCAACAATAGCTTTCACCCTTCCTTTTGGGACTCTGTCTCCTCTTCTCCAACCAGCGAACAACCCCCTTTGGCCCACACTGAACCTGTCCCTATGGCCCAAAACGCACCAGCCAATACAGCCCCTTTGGCCCATACCGAAACATCCTCTATGGACCAAACCGATACAACCCATTCAGCCCCTATGGCACAAACCACACCAGCCCATACATCTCCTATGACACCAACCGAACCAACCCAAACAGCCCCTCCAGCCCACCAGCAACCGGTCACCTTTCCTCAAGTTTACACCCGTCGTGCTAAACAGGCTACACCTTCACCCCCATCTCCACCTCCACCTCCACCTCCACCACCCCCACCACTAAGAACCATAGTCACCCGTAGCATGACTGGACACACCAAACCAAAACACCCCCTTAATCTCCATTCCACCACTTCTTTCGAACCTATACCCCGTAACTCGGTTGAAGCTTTTACCATACCCGTGTGGTACCGTGCCATGACTGATGAGTTTAATGCTCTTATTGATAATAATACATGGGAGTTAGTACCTCGACACCCCAATATGAACCTAATTCGTTGTATGTGGATTTTTAAACATAAAACTAAATCTGATGGTTCACTTGAGCGTTATAAGGCGCGGTTGGTTTGCGATGGCAGGTCTCAACAGGTTGGTGTTGATTGCCATGAGACATTTAGTCCGGTTGTCAAACCGGCTACCATCCGCACAGTTTTGAGCATCGCATTACTTCATGGGTGGGACATCAACCAACTTGATGTTAAAAACGCTTTCTTGCACGGAACACTTAATGAAACAATTTATATGCATCAGCCCTTGGGATTTCGAGACTCCTCCTTTCCACATCATGTTTGCAAGTTGAAAAAATCCCTTTATGGCTTGAAACAGGCACCTTGGGCATGGTACCAACGTTTCACAGATTTTGTAACTACCTTGGGTTTTAGGCATAGCTCCTGTGATCATTCTCTTTTCATATATAAGAAGGGCTCGGATACAGCCTACATGCTACTTTACGTCGATGATATTATACTTACATCTTCATCTTCCCAGTTGAAACAACAGTTCTTGACTAAATTATCATCAGAGTTTGCCATGAAAGATCTCGGCTCACTAACCTACTTTCTGGGCATTTCAGTTACACGGGACACCAATGGCATGTTCCTCTCTCAACACCTATATGCACAAGATATTTTACAACGTGCAAAGATGGCTGATTGCAACCCGGTTCATACACCAGTAGATACAGCTGGAAAATTAGGTGCTAATGCCGGCGATTTGCTTTCCGACCCCACTTCTTACCGAAGTTTAGCCGGGGCACTTCAATACTTGACTTTTACACGGCCTGATATCTCGTATGCGGTTCAACAAGTGTGCATGCATATGCATGCTCCTCGTTCTGGTCATCTTAATGATCTTAAAAGGATTTTTCGGTATATCAAAGGTACTTTAACCATGGGTGTCTACATGCGACGCAACCCTATTACCTCTCTTATTTCATACACGGACGCAGATTGGGCAGGTTGTCCCGACACCCGTCGCTCCACCTCGGGTTATTGTGTCTTTTTGGGTGACAACCTCATTTCTTGGTCATCAAAAAGGCAAACTGTAACATTACTGTATTTCAGGTTGTCCGTACACATGTACGATTGATGGTCACGACCTAATATGATAATATTTAATGATAATGAATTATTGGATGATATTATTATGATTTGGTATACATACGAGAACATGTTATTATACGCGTAAACCCTGGGAAGTTTAGTTGTAACCCAACTAAACTGAACCAGAGAGTTTATCGCAGATGAACACACAAAATATTGGATTATTGGTTTGAAAAGGGAAAGGAGTTGAGTTGGGTATTGTTGGTTGCTAAACATAGTCAAGGACACATGGTCATGGTTTATCAAAATAGCGGTGGGACGATGGCTGGGGCGGTTGCGACTGACCCCTACATATGCCCTATACATATGCATATTTCGGTCTATCACGGATGTGTCAGTGATATGGTTTAGTGGGTTTTGGGATTGGGATTTATAATAATAAAGATAATAAAATAATGAAGGCTTTATCGGGAACAATTACGCGTTGGTGAGGCGACGATTATAAATATAATGCGAACGCTATTTCAGAATTATTAACTTAATAATTTATTCGCGTGGGTGACGATTTACACGAATAAAATTATTAGGAATAATATTCTGAAACGATGTTCCATAAATTGTAAATCGAATCGAAATACGATACGAGCGTCGGACTCGGAAAGGTGACGATCTTTACGAATACGTACGTAAGTAACGCGTTTCGATGAGATAACGAAATAATATCAAACGATATTAAATTAATAAACGAAAACTAAAAATGTTTGTTAGAAATCACAACCTAAAACAAATCGGAACAAAACGTTTCATTTAAATAATTTATTTAACGGAAATAAATGGAGACGTTTTATTTAAACGATTTTATGTAAATTATTTTGTGGTAACGAAATATAATTATTTAAAGGTTTTATGTTTTAAAATATTCACGAGTTAAACCGAGCATTTTAAAATATTTGCGCGATAAAAACGAGACCGAACACACGGGGATAATACGAGGTATAAAGAAAGATGAACTACATCATCTTCTTCATTATTCAAACCCCCACTCTCTCTCTAACACCCAAAATTCGTCCATACTTTCTCTCTCTACATTCTCTCTAGATTTTCCTCCTCGTCTCTCAACGGAATTGCAAGATCTTGGTGTCCACGCGTTCGTGTGATCAAGGAGAACGAGAACCCACGAAGAAACTATCAGATCGGTCGACATTTAGAGGTAAATATTGAGTTTATTTTCGGTTTCTCACTCTAAACATTAAATAAGATATAGTTTTAGTTTTTAAACAATAGTTTTACTTTGAAAACCCTAAACCGCATATGGGTGAACGTATGAGAGCCATGGATGAGCTTATAACAAGAAACGATGCAAAGGAGATGATGATGATGAGCTGTGGTTCGCGACCCAGATGGATTGACCGAACCTTCATGGGTGCTGGACCAAGGGAGCCGAACCCTTCCAGCGAACCAGTGTCACGAACCTGGTGCAGGAGCTAGGCCGGCGAACCTGCTTCATCACGAACGAATCTGCATGGATGTTGGGCGAACCCATAGGATGAACGAACCTAACCCCAGCTGCACGAACCTTCGAGGGCCGAACCCTGGTGACCGGCGAACCCATTGGAGCCATGAACCTACTTGCAAACTTGGCCGAACCTAATGGAAACTTGGCCGAACCCTTGTGAACCAGCCGAACATTAAGCTCTCACGAACCTCCCCTCTATTATAGCCGAACCTTGGGAGAGCATTAGGCCGAACCCTGCAATCTTGGCGAACCCTAGGCTAGCAAACTCAGCCGAACCTTGGCTTTCACACGAACTATTGGCCAGCGAACCTAGGAGGGACGAACCTAAGGTTTTCATGCAAAAGGTTCGCTGGTCTAAGGGGTAGCCGAACTTGAACCTCTTTAGATATTAAGGGAGGGGACTACATAAACTTATACAAATCATGATAAGTAAAAAGGGTTGGAGTTAAACACACTTATGCATGCATGGCTACCTTAGATCACCACCTTTATAGTATATTATATACATAAACTTTAAATTATGAGTTAATATTGTTTGAATCTTTTGTGGAAGTAACTTGAGTATGATTTCACTAAGCTTAAAATGGATTTTTAAAATTTAGGTAATGATGGTGGGATTAGGTAATCATGCATGTATGTGTGAAGGTGTGTATGAATAAAGATAATATTTCTCTTAATTTACTTATCTATGAGAAAGGAACATGCGAGATCACAAGTAATTATCAACCGTATATAATTGAAACTAACGAGTTTGAGTTATAAATTAACGATGACTAATTATAAATTATTAGTTGAATCAAGTAACTTAGGTGAAACAAACTAAGTTAATGACATGATTAATATTAAAAGGAAACAAGTAGGGATAATTAACTGAAATGAAAAGCATATGTTTATAAACCCGGAAACACAATAATTACTGGTGATTGAGTTGTTGTTGATTTTGTATACGCGAGCGCGCATTCTACAAGAAACACTGATTCTAAGGAATTCAGGTGAGTTCTCATAACCTCCCTTTTAAACTGTTTTGTTTTAAAACTCGGAGGTGAAACATGTATACCAATATTTAAATATTATTTTGATAACACATGGGTGATACCTGTTTATCAATATGATATTCACATTATGGGATTATCATTACTTATGGATTTTCACTGATTATTATGACTCCGTGTGACATTGTTGTTGACTTCGGTCATCGACAGAGATTACACGTATTGCCACTTGGATTATCACAACTCCATGAATTGTTACTGTTGACTTCGGTCTTCTGAAACGATTGCATGTATTGTCACGTGGGTTGCTTCCACTTCATGGATCATGTCTTTAACTTTTGTTAATCACATTAAGTCCATGTATCGTCACATATACTATTTGAGAATATTGATGCTTGAGATTGGTTGAATGGTTATGTGGTTGATTATCTATGATTGTCTATGATTACTTGAGATATGTGATAATGTGTTTGTGATTGTGTGTTTGGGTTATGTGATGGATTATCTCGCAAGTACTCATGTGGATTTTCTCAAGAATATATAAACTTTTAAAATCATTTTGTAAAACATTTTTAAATATAAAAACTTATGATTACTCACCAACTACTTCGTAGTTGACACTTGATTTTCTTACATGTTTCAGGAAACGAAGACAAGTAATTAGGGCATGATAGCTCTACACTTTTTGGGACATCATCATGTAGGATCTTGGACTTAGCTAAATAACTGAAATTCTGGCGATTAGAATTTAGTTAGATAGCTAAATCTTTTGTGTATTTGATGTAACTAATTCATGATGAACATGATTTTTGTGTAATTAATTTGGTTGATTGAATGATATGTGATGATTTAATTTAGATGCCCACGAGCTTTTGAACAATCTACACATCCCTCGTGGCATCCCGACGTTTCCGCCATTGGTCGGGGTGTTACACAAACAACTATTTCACGATCCAGTGCTGAGGCAGAGTATCGAGGCGTCGCTAATGTGGTTGCTGAGTTATGCTGGATTCGCAATCTGCTACTGGAACTTGGTTGCCCCACACAACGAGCATCGTTGGTATATTGTGACAACGTCAGCGCCATATATATGTCTGGCAATCCCATTCAACATCAACGAACAAAACATATAGAGATTGATATTCATTTTGTGAGAGACAAGGTCAGAACTGGGCACATCCATGTTTTACATGTGCCATCGCGTTTTCAATTCGCAGATATCTTCACGAAGGGCCTCCCACATGCTTTATTTATTGACTTCAGATCCAGTCTAAGCATTCGTGATCCTCCTCCTTAGACTGAGGGGGTATATTAGACTAGATAAATATTAGCACGTGTATATGACAACCATTGTATAGTTGAGGGTTGTGTAGTGTAAATATTATTTGTAATTGATTATATATACACGTGAATGAGAAGGAAGGGGACACGTTTGAGAATACCTAATCTATCAGTATGATAATTATGGAGATAAAATCTCTAATTGTATGTGTGCTAATACTACCATTGATCACTTTCAACATTATTCTCATGACAAATACCTATATCATTTTGTCATTGTAACCATTGTTAAAAATAATTAAGTTACCTGTGTAATTAATTAAGTATCATTTGGCTGATTGAAGCTGAAAAATATACTAAGTTTCTTACTCATAATCAGAAGGAACAGGAGAGCAATATACGTTAATATCCATCCTCAGATATTAGCTGCTCCAGCCTTATCCTATGTTTAAACATATACAAGTATCATTCCAGTTTCCATTCAAAAGGTTACACTTAGTTAGTTAGTTAGTTGGTATTACATATTATTTCGATGCACAGTTTTTGTTAAACATGAATGTAGCTTCAGCTATTATTAACTTGCAGCATCACAGGCATGAATAAAGTGCTTTGGAATGATATGTTTATCAGCATATTACTATAATTAATTAATTTTTATGAACTTATATTCTCATATCCATGGTATGACAATATGTTTGTTTTAGTGAATTAATTGCATGTTTGAGATATGCCCTTGGTTGAGCAATCTCTTGGATTTTATAGTTTTAAATAGTTTCACACCATCTATAACTAAAGAAGTTACAATTTGTGCAACAATGGTGTCTCAGGTATGCTCTATGAAAAACAATTCAACATACCTCTTTTAAGATGCAATTATTTTATACTTTACACGTATTGTAGGTGATTGCAATATTTATGATGATTGAGTCTCTGAAAGATAAAGGATATAATGCTTATGCTGTTGTTGATCCATCAGCTAATGAACTTCTACAAAATTTCAAGCTTGCTGCCCCAGTATTTATGATGATGATGTCAAAGGTTTGTATGCCAAACTTAGTATTAATAAGTTGAAAGTACATAGAGATGGTAATTTTGATACATTTGCATATTAATTGGCTGTTTCTTTATTCTTTTACTGGTCAAATAAAAAAGTTAAACCATATGGGAAGGGTCAAATGGGTTGTTGTCACAATGTCACACCCAGTAAATTAATTGCCTTTCACGCAGAGATTTCGATAATTATGGAGATGAAATCTCTAATTGTATGTGTGCTAATACTACCATTGATCACTTTCAACATTATTCTCATGACAAATACCTGTATCATTTTGTCATTGTAACCATTGTTACAAATAATTGAGTTGCCTGTGTAATTAATTAAGTATCATTTGGCTGATTGAAGCTGAAAAATATACTAAGTTTCTTACTCATAATCAGAAGGAACAGGAGAGCAATATACGTTAATATCCATCCTCAGATATTAGCTGCTCCAGCCTTATCCTATGTTTAAACATATACAAGTATCATTCCAGTTTGTATAAGTGCTTTGGAATGATATGTTTATCAGCATATTTGCTGAAAAAAAAAAAAAAAGTTTCGAAATTGTATAAGGTCGAGACGTTTGTCTATATACTTTAATAAACAATCATCACGTTCGCTTAAGGACCTGTAAATAAAACCAAAAAACTGTATTTTCACAATCAACTAATTACAGGTACATTGACAACATTCATTTTTCAAACTCTGATTTCGTCGAGGCAGTTGTGTATTTTTACAGTTGCCCTTATTATGGTATCTGAAGGTTGGACCCCACATTATGAAGCCAATCAACCACTTCACTAACAGTTGGCCTCTTAGATGGATTAACATTAACACACATGCAAGCAACATCAAGAACCTGCAACATCTCTTCTTCAAATCCCTTGCCCATTAGAATTGGGTCATATACTTGATCCTGTTTCCCTTCAGTTCTCAATTGCTGCACCCATACAACCAATTCTCTTGAATCCTTTGGCCTGAATACCTCTATGGGTCTCTTTCCTGTAAGCAGCTCAAGCATCACAACTCCAAAACTATATATGTCCCCCTTTAAGGTGGCTATCCATGACTGGCTGTATTCTGGTGGTATATACCCCAAGGTACCCACCAATTCAGTGGTGACATGTGTATTATAGGGCTGAATCAG
Source organism: Mikania micrantha (assembly GCA_009363875.1). Lineage (NCBI taxonomy): Eukaryota > Viridiplantae > Streptophyta > Magnoliopsida > Asterales > Asteraceae > Mikania > Mikania micrantha. The sequence continues at coordinate 43,949,577 of CM018686.1, forward strand.
TCTAGACAGCCCAAAATCAGCCAAGTATGCTTCAAATTGGCCATCAAGAAGTATGTTGCTGGATTTTATGTCACGATGAACGATATGTGGTTCACACACCTGGTGCATATAAGCCAGCCCACAACTTGCTCCCTGAGCTATCTTTAATCTGGTAGGCCAGTCGAGTCTCACGGCTCCATCAGTCTTCTCATGCAGCCAATAATCCAAGCTTCCGTTTTCCATATATGAATAAATTAGCAGCTGACAGCCATTATGTACACAGTAACCTTGTAAAGAAACCAAATTCTTGTGCTGAGCTGTCGATAATGCCTCCACTTCTGCTTTAAATTCCCTTGCAATGAGCCCCATGTCTCCTGACAGCTTCTTAACAGCCAATTTTGTACCGTTTGCCAGTGTTGCTTTATAAACTAACCCGAAACCCCCACAACCAATGATGTTTGCTTGACTGAAATCTTCAGTTGCTTTCAAGATGTCGGTTATAGTAAGATGCTTGATGTCTTTTGCATTGTTTGGGAACAAAATGACTCCACTTGTATCCTTGGGGACATCCAACGCAGATGTGGAGTTGTAGGACGTCATGTCCATATGAAATACCTCTGGATCACCTCTAGGGAGAATCCTTCTTTTGGACAGTATCCATAATGCTAGACAAGTGAGAGTGATCCCAACTCCAAAACAGATCCCGAGGATTAGTCCAACAATCATTTTCTTGTTTGGGCCTTTCTTATGTCCTGAAGGAAAATACGAAGGATCTGATCCATTAACACAAGACTTTAGCATGGGTGGCCCGCATAACCCTGGATTGCCTTCATAACTCTGGTTCAAAAAGGTGTCAAATTGGCCCCCCGTTGGTATTGCACCCTGCAGATTGTTGTTTGCGACGTTGAAAGAAGATAAAAAGTGCAGGTTTTTAAGGGCCGATGGTATCTCACCCGATAAAAGATTGTGAGAGAGGTCAAGTATTTCCAGGTTTTTGAGGTTCGAAATAGAACTGGGAATATTGCCATTGAAATTGTTTTGACTTAGTTCAAGAACATGAATAGACTGTAAATTGCCAATCTCAACAGGGATGTCACCACTCAGATTATTGCTAGCAAGGTACAAAGCAGGAGGGAGGGTGGCTAGCTGATTGTATTGCAAATAGGATGCATTTTGTGGTGCAACGAATACAGGCAGTTCCAAGTAACTGCTGTTTACGTGATCGAGAACTTGTTGTGATGCAAGCGCCGGGAGTCTAGTAAGCTCCACAGGGAAACCGCCCGACAGAGAATTATTTGATAAATCCAGATAAAAGAGATTTGGAAGGTTTTGTAGCCAGCCTGGAATGGTGCCGTTGATGTTATTTTGAGAGAGGTCGATCACCTCTAGGTTTACCAGCGGCATGAGCCAAGTTGGAAGCTGACCGAACAGCTTGCAACCACCTAGTCCCATGATCTTGAGATTCAGAAACCCTGTAATTCCTGTGGCGGGTAGTGTTTCATTGAAAAAGTTCTTGGAGAGGATGAGAGTGGTGAGTTTTTCATGAGTGCGCAGAATATCAAATGCTCGGCGGATGTTGATGAAGGTGTTGTTTGAAAGCGAGAGGAAGGAGAGAGATGGCAGTTGGAGTACATCAGGCAAGATTTCCCCCTCGAGCTTGTTTGTGGCCAGTCGAATTGCTGTTAAAGACTTGCAGGAAAAGAGGGTCCTAGGCAGCACCCCGCTAAATTGATTTTCACCCAGGTCGATTATGGTGAGTTGACTGAAACCAGAGAAATCAAAATCAGAAAGCCTGCCGCCTAAAGAGTTGACCCTCAGATTAAGCAGTTTAAGCCTTGTGCAGTTGGTTAAGGACAGAGGTAGGGTCCCATTGAGGCGATTAATGTGAAGTTCCAGCTTCTCCAATGCAGACAGCCTGCCGATGCTGCGGGGGATGGAACCAGAGAAAAAGTTACCAAACAAGACAAGACTCCTGAGGTTGGTGAGGTTGCTGATGCTCTCACCGATCTCCCCTTTAAGAGAATTTCCAGGTAGCAACAAAAACTGCAGAGATAGAGCTGCACCGATATCAATTGGGATGGGTCCTGTGAGATTGTTAAAACCCAAACTCAGAACCTGGAGGTTAGAACAGGCACTGAACCCTGGGGGGATATTACCGTTGAAGTCGTTAAGGGAGAGATCAAGGAGGGTTAAATTGGTGCAGACAGAGGGAGGGATTGGAAGTGATCCTACGAAGGTGTTGTTGCTGATATTGAGAGAGATGAGGGTGTGGGGAATCTGAATGGAACCGGTGAAATGGTTGCTGGAGAGATTGAGGAATTGGAGGGTGACCGGCAGCAGGATGTGTTCAGGTAAGGACCCAGAGAACCTGTTGTAGCTCAAGTCAATGGTTTGGATGAGGAGGAGGCTGCTGTTCAACAGTCCTTCCGGGAGGGGACCAGAAAGGAAATTACAAGACAAATTTAGAAAAGTGAGCGACGTCAGATTTTGAAGAGAAGAAGGGGGGAGGACACCACGGAGGCCTCTTTCGGGTATGGATAACCCGATGACCCGATCTCCTTTATCATCACAAGTGATTCCATCCCATAAACAGCAGTCGACGCTAGCCGACGACCAATTCAGGCTGGGGAAGCTGTTGGCCAAGGACAAGAGAGAATCTTTATCAACAGGGTTACAATCTGCATCCGTAAGGCTGGGAAATATGATCAATAACACAAAAAAAACCAGATGATGAAAGAGGGGTTTTGGCAGCATCATGGCTGCAGCATCAGCAGCAGAAGAAGAAGAAGATTGATGAAGAAGATGAGGGAATCAACCATTGATGAAGGAAGGAGGAACCAAGTGGATGTTGACGCAGGCCATTATTAATATTATTATTATTATTAGTATTATTATTTAAAACACACAAGGCCAAGGCATCAAGGTGGATGATCATGGAAGCGTTTACTTTTCTTCTTTTTGTATATTCAATTTGGTGGTGGTGGCGATGGTGGTGCCTTATCAAATCAACCATCGCAAGTGCGTTTCTTTAATTTCAAGTGGGAAGGAAAATTAAATTAAATAAAAATAATATTCGTGTAAAAGCATGATCACCCAATCAATGACCCCGTAAGTGGAGATGGTTTTTTATTTTTTAATAATTATAACAATAGTAAACTCACTTGATTTGTTTTGTTTTGTTGTAAGTTTCTAGCCTAATATTTGTCCTATTGGTAAGATGGAGGTATGTGGGAAGTGATAGAAGACCCAGGTCCTGGGTTCGATTCTTGATCCCACCCGGTTTTACCGACTTTCCACCGTCGTGCCTTTGGGCGGGTGCTTGGTTCGTGTTTTCCCCGGGAATTAGTGACTGGTGGGCTAGGGGCTCCGTCCGTCTGGACTAGTGGCCAGCTTGGGCATCCTTTAGCCATTAAGGGCTGCGTACGGAGTACCCGACAGTTGATTAGTTGGCCGTTTAAAAAAAAATTACACATATGATCCAAATATTTAAATATTTGTAGCATATATATCCTTATATGAGAAGAAATTTGAGAATCGAGAGTAAAATTCAGATACTATATACGTTATAAATGTTTAAATGTTGGGTGATTTATGAAATATATAAACCAAAAGTAAAATAATAGCAAAACTTTTCTAGGTATGTTATTATAACAGAGGCTGCACATTCTACATCGATCCTTCAAATATATGTTTTTTCTTCTAGGCTAGTTGACCAGGGGTGGGAGTCAAAACAAAACTTCCTGAGTTCCTTCCTTATTCATTCATTCATCAGCCTTTTGCAAATAATAATAAAGTCAAACGAATGTTACTTTCATGCCCTCCATGTTTTTATTGAAATATTATATCAAAATTGTTTTGCACTCAACTTAACTCAACTCAATATAGTAGTTGTTGTCTTGGTAGTTAAAGGATAACCATGGAGGTTTACTTTACCCGCAAAATTAGACCAAAACAACAACGCTCTCGATATCCAATTCCTATATAACTCAATTTGAAAGGATACTGGCTCCGTTACGTGCTCATCGGTTATTCGCTGGTTTTGACCTTTTTTCCTTTTACACAAAATTTGTATAGATTTTATATATTGATTTCAGAACTTTTTAACATATGTAGGATAGACGAGTTGGTTTTGCATGTGTATTCAAGGCTATGGGGTCTAGGCTGCCCAAGTTTGACTTCCTACCAATTGATTTTCCCTTCTTATTTTTGTATTTTCCCGCATAAATTGTATAAGTTTTGTATTCTAAATTTGTTTCTTAACAACAAATGATGCCTAGACGAGATGGCATTTGTTCCCTTTCTTCCGACTGATGAGGTTCTACTCCCGTAGATGCCATCTTTTATTGTTTGTCTTTTTTTCATTTTTTTCCTTTTCCACTTTTGAAATACAATCTTCTCATATGTTTAGTTATTCTTGATATGTGCTTTTATTCACTACGTTTCGCCTATGAATATTAATCAAGATCGAATCCGTCTATTTTCACAGTCGGGTTAATTATGATTCTTTTTTCTTCTTTTCCTTTTTTCCACTTTTGAAATTAATTTTTTTGTATACTTTAAATTAATTAATGTTGAATATGCTTTTGATAACTATGTTTCAGTATAAATCCCAATTAAACATCCAGTTGGGTTTCCGGTCACGTTACCTGCAATATATTTTTACCTTTTCTAAATATGTTTCCAGGTTTCGAAATTCTATTTTTTATAACTACATGATCTTTTAGCTGTATTTTGATCGTTTTCGTTTTTCTTAACGTTTTTTACAACGATATAACTTATATATTCTTATACTTGTGCATATTTACTATATATTTGTTGATTAGAAGTCTGAACAATCTAAAAACTAGAACAGTTGGTATTGCATGTTTAGTTTGTTTCTAAGGGTCAAGGGTTCAAGACACATTCTCTAGCTAACCATCATTTATCTTTCCCCCCTCATTTGTTCCTTTTTTCTCATTATTTTATTTATTTTTACTTGTGAAATATATTCTTTCTCTATGATTTGAGTCAATGTTGAGATTTGCTTTTGAAACTACGTTTCGGTATAAATATTAATCAAGATTGATTCATCTACGATATATTTTAACATTTTTTAAATACGCTTTCGTGTTTCATACTTCTAAATTTTATCACTACATGATCTTTTAGCTATATTTTGTTCGCTTTTGTTATTCTTAACATTTTTTAAAACGATATAACTTATTCACGATTTTTGCACAAATCTTTTTTGAAAGTTTATCTCATATATTATATATGATTTGATTTTTAAAAATAATTTTGCTTTGTTGATTTTTAACATATGTTGTTCATGAATAATAAGACGGACAGCGACACCTACCGAATTAACCTTTACATAATTGTTTTTTATATATGTTTTAATTACGAAAACCAGGTTGTTGTAAATCAATGCATCTGTTTTATGTTGTAACATTTGCACATATTCACAATGTATTCATTCATGTTATGCAATCACAGTTCATATATGCAATTAATCACTGTATCATTGAACAATCGTTGTAGTTTTTAGGAATTTTATCAGGAGTGATTAAGTATACACTTAATATTTAATTATGTCAAATACGCTACATAATAACACTATTGTAATATATCGAAACAGTGGTGGCCTGGCAGATGTTAAGGCAGGTAGCCGGACTCTACGTATGCCCTATACATAAACTGCGTTCGGTATACTGGGATAGTGTTAGTGCGTAGTGTAAAGACGAATCGTAAAACCAATAAATTATTTGACAAAATCATATCGTAACATGTAAGCGAGACTTGGTATCATTATGGGTGACGATCCATAAAGATATCTATGTCAAACTTATAATTGCGAGTAAACTCTAATAAATACAAGAAATGACTAGAAATGTATATACTTACAGGCATGCACATAAATATATTTGTTTACGGTTCGAAATGGACGAACTTTACATAAATATATTCGTTTACGGTTCGAAATGTTTCGGCGTTCTGTTTCGTGTATCGGCGTTCTGTTACGTAAATTATTATGTATTTTTACAATTTTGAAACTCGTCAAACAAAACCCAAAATGATAGAATAAAACTATTTTTAATGATAATATGACGTTCGCGTAATTTACGTAACAGAACGCCGAAACACGAAACCGAACGAGCCCGAACACGCGGGAAACCACACGGGGGATTTAAGAAATGAATCTCCTCATATAATGCCAAACCAGCCAGAATTTTTCACCCCCTCTCTCTAAAAATCAGAACTTTCTCTCTATACTCTCTCTAGAAGAACATCAAGAGATCTCCTTTGTTTCTTGACGAAATCGCGAGTTCTTGGTGTCTACGGAAAGCCCTCGAGGTGTACAACACGAAAGTACAAGGGATCGGAGCTCTACCCAACCAGATTTGAGCAGGTTAGAGCTTAAATGTTTGGTGAATAGGTTTTAACCATTCAAACCTTTGGTCTTGGAACCGGTTAACGACCACTTAAAACACAATGAATGGCACTAGGACGAACCTGGGAATGCTTGGATCTACTTGGATTAAAGGCTGGACAAGTTTCAAAACCCCAGCCAACATGAACAAGTAGTATCGATGTATGAAACATCGATATTATTAATATCGACCAAAGTTAGCAGCACAGCCTTCCATCGATACTACCATGTTCAACAGGCCTTAGTGTCGACAACCCTCATCGATATTGTTAAGTTCAGAGGAGTCCAAGAGTTCCCAGATGCCAAGGTCGTTGATATTATTACTATCGAAGCCATAGATGCCAGCGTGGTCTATATTATTACTGTCGAAGCCATAGTGTCGACCGGAAGCAAGGTGATCGATATTATAGTATCGATGATCATCAAGACTGAATTTTCAAGTGTTGGGTCGACACTAATAGTGTCGATACTAACACCCAACCACAGAAGCTATTGATATTAACTTATAACTCTTATCCAAGTATTCTAGTTCAATAATTACCTAAAACCAAACACAATTGAGATGATGATCAACCATGAATTCACGAAGGGGTCGGCTAAGGGAAGAGGAATTCTTAACCGATTCTAAGTGACCATGGTGGGTTTCCTACCATCTAAACATAGTTCGAATGGGTTCCAATTTATGTTACTTCTCTTAAGATTTAACAAAGGAATGCAAACCAAAATCATTTACAAACGGGATGTAATCTATCATGCAGTATAAGATTTGGATGTGGGAGTTTTTGTCCAAACAAATCTTATGCCTTAGGACTTTGGCCATGCAACCATCTAGGCTCAACCTAACTTATGTATAACTTAAGTTAACATGATTAAAGGATAAATAACGAACTAAATAAGTACATTGAGAACATTTTCTTATTTGTATCATGGTTATAATCTATAATACACCATGCATGGGTTACATGCATAGTGTAAAGGATTATGTATTAACGATTTATCAAATAAAATTAAACTAGAACTTATAAACATTGAAGGAAATAAACTCTAAATTGTTAACACTAAGAGTTAAGGGTTAAGCTTAAGATGGTTATGAAGGCCAAGTCCCTAACATATGTTCAAACAACTAAGTCTAATTAACACGGTATTTTAAATAAGTAATAAACATTAACTTACAAATTACATAAACCCTGTTAACACATTTAGGTTTTGATCACAATAAACATATCAACAACAAGTGAGAGCATTGCCCATCGATCATTCGTTCATCGTACATCTCAATCATTCAAGGTGAGTACCTAGCCCCTATTTTACGCTTTGAAATATTTTGGGTGGAACATGTGACTATTGTTTTCAAACTCAATTTCTTAAATGGTTTTCACTACTCATAACTTATGTTGGAAAACTTAAAGTCATTTGAACATAAACAATGGATATAAGGCACTTAGTCATGACTTGTCATGGCACACGACCTAATCCATTTCACTCTTTTGTACAAGTTGGTTTTCAATTATCAAAGAAACTATGTAAAATGGACGCACATTTATAAACAAGATTATTCACATCATGTATGCCTATAATCAGGACTTCAAGGGCTGAAATCACTACTCTCGGATTTCAGACTTGAAGTTCACGCAATTGTACATATTAGAACTCAAGGGTTAGAAGTTATTAACTTAACCTCTAAGTTTGAGTTCATGCAATAGTTTATCGTTAACACTGGGTGATCACAACAAGGAAAAACGGGTTCTACACCAAGGTCAGGGTTGGCTTTAATTAACTTTACAGCCAAAGATGGATTGGTGTAGACATAGCAATATGAGTTAGATGTTGATTAATTTTAACAACCTAGATCATATTGGACACATTTTCATTGACACAGAGTTGGTTTTAATTTATTTTATTACCATGGGATGTGTTGGGTAATAGTTAGTCTTTGCCTAGCTCCGAACGTAGTTTAGGACTTGGATTTAAGATGACACTAGGATATACTTGATGATAGTTTGTGTTATATCAGCATGTAACTACTTTTGCATGTTATACATATACAATCTATTTATAGTAAGTGTTGTACATGATTCATTGGTTGTTAAGTACATGGTTTATACAGGTTACACTCACATGACATGGACAACTAAGGCGACCTAGTCTAAGATAGAACAAGATCAAGAAACAAGCTAGGATGGATTAGAAACACATTTAAATCCTGGTTGTTAATTATCTTGTGTGTTCTTATTTTGTAAACATTATTTTTGAGGTCGGTTAGTAGTATTCTTTTGGTAGTTAGACATGATCTGTAAACATTACTCTAATAATATGAAATCTAGTAATTCATTGTGGTTGTTCATCATTAATCATGTGCATTGAATCAACCGATCAGTCGTCACCGCGCCGTGGATTCTGCATGTGGCGCAGGGGTGTGACAGGTTGGTATCAGAGCCAAGGTTATAAAGAACTAGTAAAAACCCAATGCTTAATGACGTAGACTATAACCTAATCTACCCCATAGGACTAAGTGCTATAGGCTTGAGGATGCTTAAGGATTAGGTATACTTGAGTTAGCTTTAAGTCTACTTTAAGCTTGGAAGATGTTAGGGACTAAAACTTTTCTGAAAATTATTTTTATATATAAAATCAAAGGATTCAGTACCGGGATTCTATAATTTAAGGACTCGTACTAAATTCCTAACCTTTTGTTTTCAACAAAGGGTTTCAAATGCAAGGATATGTATTATTGGTATTCCTAACTTGAAGTTCTCATCATGAGAACATTATACTTGGTACTGTAGGTATTGAGAGGCTGGAAAAAAATGGTCCGCCTATTCAATATTCAAATTGTTAGGACACAAGAAAAAGAAAATTAGAGGTTTTGGTTACAAGCGAACCAAAACTATAATTTTCTCAATCATAGATCATAGAACAATTGTGAACAGTTGTGAACAAATCATGAACAATAGTGGGATGGGATTTAGCTTCAAATACAAACGACGGCCTAGCCCTGATATACTGAAGTGGTGGTGGGCTGGCGGCTGGGCTGGCAGTTAGCTTGACCCTACGTATGCCCTATATAGAAACTAACTTCAGTATGATAGGGGGAATTCGGAGTGACTATTTGAAGTGAGGATCCAGGGTATTCAAGAATCATTAGAACATTGAACAAGTATATTTGAACATATTCATGAAGTCAAGTGAACAAAGAACATAGTGAACAATATGTGAATAATGTGTGAACAAGTCATAGGCGAATCAATCGTATGGGAATCAATCATAGGATGAACAATTTTGTGTGAACATTGTATGTGAATATTGTATGAGAACATAGTGTGTGAACATTTTGTGCAATCCTTTATGTGAGAACATGCTTAGATCTAGTGTAGATCACACATGCTTAGTAGATGTCAACATAGGGTAACTTGACAACTTAGTGCATACATACATGCCAATATAGTTGGTCAAGTTGACACTGCTAATAAATGCCAACATAAATACATGCCAACATAAGTTTAGTATTAGTCAAATCATGGTTCAGTTGATCAGAATCAGTGGAATAATTATCCTTTGAACATTCTTATCCAATAGTACAAATGTGGTGCCAAATGCTAGCAATGGCATGATCGTGGTATGTCGAAGAAGTGGTGGGCCGGCGGCTGGGCTTGACTCTACGTATGCCCTATACATAAACTCTCTTCAACATATCGGGAAAGTGTCAGTGTGTAGGTTTGGTGAGGTATTTCATGGGACTTGTACATAAGATCATGATATACAGTCGTGTGAGAAGTATACTAATAAGTTAATTGCTTATGTGCATGCTTGCTCATTTCATACAATTGAATGATAATATTAGTAGTACGAGAATATTACTAAATTATCTTATAATTCAATTGATTAAACTTCTCGTTACTGACAAGCTGGTGGCTTTTTCTTCGTAGAATGCCTCCTCGACGTAACATCAACGGTGAAGGTTCAACAAGCGGCAATGACGACGAGATCAAAAAAATTTCCCGAATCATCACCGTACATATGAAAGATGTCATTCCGAGCATGGTCACTGATATCACTCAAAACCTACGGGGAAGTGGAGGTGATTCAACGAACAATTCCAACACTACAAACACTGGAACTGAAAACTTCACTTTTAAGCATTTCAACGATGGTAAGCCCCCAAGGTACTCTGGTGTGGAGGGAGCTACGAGCCTTCTGCAATGGCTCGAAAGCATCGAGGACATACTCGAATACACGGGTTGTCCTAAAAATTTAAAGGTCAAAATGGCGACGAGCACCTTTCACAAGGGCCGCCTTAACCTAGTGGAATGCCGAAAGAAAAACCAGGGCTTGCGAAGTGGCTTCATCCCTACCTTGGGAAGAGTTCAAGAAGCTACTGGTGGATCAATTTTGCCCACGTCATGAGCTGAAGAAGCTCGAATCTGAAATGTGGGGCCTCGTTCAATATAGCGAGGAGAACACTAAGTACATGGCTCGGTTCCATGAGCTATGCTTGCTGGTACCACATCTGGTTACTCCTCTTTCACGTAAGATAGAAAAGTACATTTAAGATTTGCCCTTAGTGATGAGGGGCAATGTTTTCGGAAGCAACCCTACTACATTAGAGGCTGCAATTCATCTGAGTGCAACTTTGACTGAGGAGTATGTCAAGGCTGGTGTACTTCACATGAAAAGTTGCAAGGGGGCTAAGGCTGATGATACGAAGAAGCCTGAACAACAACCCAAGAAGAAGAAGCAGAAGACCATCAAGCACTATGCAACAAAAGTTGCAAATGCTCCAATTAAAGCCACTCCAATCACCGCCATGCCACAACCTGTAGCAGCCAGGAATGTCTACCTGGACAGTACCCACTCTGTACTAAGTGCCAGTATCATCATCTCCCTACCCTTCCATGCCGAAAATGCAATAAGTGTGGAAGGTACGAGCACATAGCAACAATGTGCCATACTGCAAATTTTGCTCCCACTACAACCGCAATGGTTCCTGCTATCACAGGCGAAAAAGCTTGCTACAATTACGGGGAATAAGGGCACTTCATAAAACAATGCCCACGTCTCAACAGCATTGCTGCCACTGCCACTGCCCGTGCTTTTGTCATTGGAGGCACTGAAGCACGCGAAGAGCCGACAGTCATTACATGTAACTTTCTTGTTAAAAACCATTATGTTTCAGGATTATTTGATACAGGCGCTGACAAAAGTTTTGTCTCTGCTGCTATTGCATCATTGTTTGATATACAACCATCTGTACTTAATACCCCTTACACTGTAGAAGTAGCTGATGGTAAGAATCTTCTTGTAAACACAGTACTTCGTGGTTGTGAACTTATGAAAAATGAACAATCGTTTACTGTCGATCTCATTCCAATGACACTTGGTAGCTTTGAGGTCGTCATTGGAATGGATTGGTTGTCAAAATATAACGTCAAAGTTGTCTGCTTGGAGAAACTGTTACGTATTCCTCTACTGTCCAGCGAAACGATGCGGGTGTACGACGAGAAGCCTTGTCGAGAGCTGAAGATTGTGTCATGCATTAAGGCACAAAAAATACCTGGGGAAGAACTACTGTACCTTCTTGGCACATGTAGTGGAGAAGAAGCCGGAAAAGAAGAAGGTGAAAGATGTACCGGTCATCAGAGACTACCCAGAGGTGTTTCCAGAAGACTTTCCTGGACTACCACTGGTCCGGCAAGTGGAGTTTTGTATAGATCTTGTCCCTGGAGCAAACCTAGTGGCAAAATCTCCTTATCGATTAGCACCGTCCGAAATGCTAGAACCGTCTAGTCAGCTTCAAGAACTTCTAGACAAAGGATTCATTAGACCGAGCTACTCACCATGGGGAGCCCCGGTTCTATTTGTCAAGAAGAAAGACGGTTCATTCCGCATGTTCATCGATTATCGTGAGTTGAACAAGCTAACAATTAAGAACATATATCCTTTACCCAGGATCAAAGATTTGTTTGATCAACTACAGGGAGCAACTTGCTTCTCTAAGATTGATTTGCGATCCGGGTATCATCAGTTGAGAGTGAACGATGAGGATATACCAAAGACGACGTTTAGGACTCGTTATGGACACTACGAGTTCGTGGTTATGCCTTTTGGGCTAACTAATGCACCGACAATGTTCAATGATTTAATGAATCGAGTCTGGCGGCCGTATCTAGATCAATTTTTTATCATCTTTATTTATGATATATTGATCTATTCCAAGACTGAACAGGAACACGAGAGTCACTTGAGGAAAATCTTAGAATTGCTAAGAACTGAACAACTTTATGCCAAATTCTCTAAATGTGAATTCTGGATAAAAGAGGTTCATTTCTTAGGTCATGTGATCAATAGGGATGGGATACATGTCAATCCAACAAAGATTTTTGAAGCTATTAAGAATTGGACTACGCTATCTACTCCAACCGAAATCCGTTCGTTTCTGGGTCTGGCTGGCTATTATCGCAGGTTCATCGCGAACTTCTAGAAGATTGCTTTACCACTGATGACTTTGACCCAGAAAAGTCAATTGTTTATATGGGACAGAAGCAAGAAGATGCATTTCAACTTCTCAAGCAGAAGTTATGCAATTCCCCTATTTTTAGTCTTCTAGAAGGCAATGATGATTTCGTTGTCTACTGATGCTTCCGGCCTTGGTCTTGGCCGTGCACCTATGCAACGAGACAAGCTTATTGTGTATGCTTCAAGACAACACAAGGTTCACGAGAAGAACTATACTACTCATGACCTTGAGTTAGGGGTTGTGGTCTTTGCATTGAAGATATGGAGACACTACCTTTTTGGTACTAAATGTGTCATTTACACGGACCACAAGAGCCTCCAACACATTCTCAATCAGAAAGAGCTCAACATGAGATAGAGGCACTGGGTTGAGCTGCTAATTGATTACGACTGTGAGATTCGTTATCACCCGGGTAAAGCTAACGTGGTGGCAGATGCTGTTAGTCGCAAGGAACCAGTCAAGCCCATACGTGTGAGATCCATGGAGATCAACACTCAACCGAACTTGAAGGATTTGATTCGTATTGCACAAGAACAGGTGTTGATCGACAATCAACTGAAGATCGAGTTAGATTGCGGGGTTAGAGGGAAACTAGAACCTCGATCATATGGGGTTCTGTACTTCAACGGTCGCATATGGATTCCAAAGTCAGAAGAATTGCGCACCCTCATTTGCGATGAGGCACATAAGTCGCGATATTCGGTTCATACGGGAGCTGATAAGATGTATCAAGACTTGAAAACGTCTTACTGGTGGCCTTGGATGAAGAACGACATAGCCTTGTACGTAGGGAAGTGTCTGACATGTTCAAAAGTTAAAGCAGAACATCAGAAACCTTCGGGTTTGTTGCAACAACCTGAAATTCCTCGATGGAAATGGGAAAAAATTTCCATGGATTTCATAACTAAGTTGCCGCGAACGTCGACGGGTTACGATTCGATTTGTGTGATCTTCGATTGACTCACCAAATCTGCTCATTTTCTCCCAATCCGAGACGATTACAAAATGTAGAAACTGTCTACTATGTACATCAATGAGATCATTGCGCGTCACAGTACACCAATGTAAATTATATCTGATCGCAATAGTTGTTTCACTTCTCGCTTTTGGTTATCATTGCAAAAGGCTTTGGAAAGCCGTGTTGACCTTAGCATGACGTATCATCCCCAGATCGACGGTCAAAGCGAGAGGACAATCCAGACACTCAAGGACATGCCACGTTTTTGTGTGATTGATTTTGGAGGAAGTTGGGATACTCATCTCCCTCTTATCGAATTCTCGTACAATAATAGCTATCATACTAGCATTCAATATGCACTATTTGAAGCTCTGTATGGTAGAAAGTTCCGATCACCGGTCTGCTGGACCGAAGTTGGTGACTCACAGGTCGTATGACCTGAGCTTATCCATGAAACTATCGACAAGATCTCAATTATTCAATCAAGAGTAAAGGCCGCAAGGGATCGGAAAAAGAGCTATGCCGATCGACGTCGGAAACCGATAGAATTTCAAGTAGGTGACCGATTCTTGCTCAAAGTTTCTCCCTGGAAAGGTGTAGTCTGCTTCGGGAAGAAAGGGAAACTTTCTCCTAGTGTAAGCCCCAAAACCCACACGCGCATGACACGTGTTTTAAAACAACAAATCAGAATAGGTCCCAGATTTTTCAAACCAACAAATGTAAATAACACATTAAACACCCCACTTACAAAGACTTCACAAAATAATTGACGTTAATTAAACATTCAACAACCAAAAACTACATTAGAGTTGTTCACAAAAACCCTTGTTTTAAACAACATAATATAAACCCCAAAAGTCGTTTGATCCGAGTCCTTGCGTAGCAATCCGATCACAACCGCTTTCACCCTTTCCGTTGACCTGAAAACACCATAATTAAGTCACCGTTAGTTCGTTAGAACTAAGTAAGATCACCATGCCCGCCCACCCGAGCTTACATGACCAAAATAGTCAATTTTGGTCAAATTCAAAACCTGGCGTATTGGTTGGCGTATTTGGAGGCGTATCACAGAAAATTTGTGAGATTGGCGTATCCACTGGCGTATGATACGCCAGGACTACCTGCATGGCCAATTTTTCTGTTTTACACCATCTCGACCCATTCCACTCGATTCCGACCATTCCAATACCCACATAAACATTATATAACACCATATAATCATATTGAACACCTTAATTCACCAATTTATAACCATTATGGTCATAATATCAAACGATTTACTAACGGGTCGTTTGCACCCAAAATTCCATTGAAATCTTGATCCAACGCACTATCCTCTATAATCAATTCCTTCCCCGGGTCGTTTGGTGCCACTTACACCTTCACTATCAATTCCTATTATCACAACTAATAAGTTTAATATAAAGTTTGACTACAATTAGTCAAAAGACACCCATTCACCCGAATGTCACCATTTTAACTTAATTACTTCCAATTGACCTTTAACCATATCAATTCACCTTTGTTAAGTTTATACACCCACATAATTCATATCACCATTGGTTTTAAACCAATTTTAAGTTAAATACCCTACTTGGCATTTCATAAAACACCTTGTATGCACAAGTTCATGTGCTAATGATCATTCATCATTAACACACCTATGTAACTCATTATTTTGTTTATAAATGATCAATTTCATCACTTTAACCACAAACTACAACAATTTATTAATAATCATCGAATCCCAACCATTAGACACTCATTTTACACATCATGTTCATCTACTCCATGAACACCCCAATTCCCCCATTATCATAACAATCAAATCATGAAAGAAAACAATCAAAAGTTGTTCCTACATGATTATCAACATCATTAACCACATTTGACACTCTCAAAACACCCAATTGAGAGTTTTACCTATCAAACCCACAACCTCAATAGAGACCCACGAAAATCCCATCAAAACCCCCAAAATTTCATACCTGGATGTAGCTTGATGCAAGGAGAACTCAAATCTTCAGTTGCATTCAAGATCAAACTATGAATCATACACCAACTTGAAGGATTTCCAGAATATTAAGCTTTCTCCTTATCTCCTCCCCTCTCTTTCACGTCTCCAGCCACACACACACACACATAAAATGTGAAATGTTGACCAAGTCAACATTAAACCCCTCTTTTAAGTCAAGTTTCACCTATTGTCAATTCTAGCCCCTCAATTACTAGTTAAATCAAACTAGTTATAACTAACCAAATTAAGTTTGTAAACCCCTACCATAATTCCAAGAAATCAAATATTAATTTGAAACACCCACCAAATAATATTTAAGATAATTAAATCATACAAAACATCCCTTTTTTAAATTAAATAAACACAATCATACACCAATTATGTTTTATTTCTAGTATTTCACCAAAATGGGTCGTCACAAATTCTCCCCTCCTTACAAAGGTTTCGTCCCCGAAACCTCATTACCCCTCAAAAAGAAAAGGATAGAATTTTCGCATTTCAACCTCTGACTCCCATGTAGCATCAGATCCTTGTCTGTTCTTCCATTGCTCCATCACTTGGTTAATCGTTTTATTCCGAAGTTGCTTGACTTTTCTATCCAAGATAGCCATTGGTTTCTCAATATAATTGAGTTTATCATCAATCACCAAATCCTCCATTGGCACATAAGCCGATTCGTCCGCTAAGAACTTTCGCAGATAAGACACGTGGAATGTATTGTGAATCCCACTCAACTCATCCGGTAGCTCTAAGCGATAGGCAACCTCACCAATCGAGATATAATCTTGAACAGTCCAATAAATCGTGGACTAAGTTTCCCCCACTTTCGAAAACGAATCACACCCTTCCAAGGAGAAACCTTTAGCAACACAAAGTCTCCCACTTTGAATTTAATCGGTCTCCTATGTTTATCCGCATACGATTTCTGACGGTCTTGTGCCACCTTAAATGAGCTCGTATCTGATCGATTCGTTCGTTTGTCACCTTAACTACCTTTTTGCTGGCGAGTTCCCTTGGCCCCACTTCTCCCCAACACACGGGAGTTCTACATTTTCTCCCATATAAAACCTCAAAAGGAGGCATTCCAAGACCGGAATGATAACTGTTATTGTTCGAAAACTCTGCCAACGATAAGTAGTCATCCCAACTTCCCCCAAAGTCAATGATACAAGCGGTAACATGTCCTCAAGTGTCTGAATGGTTCTTTCACTTTGGCCACTCGTTTGAGGATAATACGCCGTGCTCAATAATAAATTTGTACCCAACTCCTCCTGAAAATTCTTCCAAAAATGAGAAGTGAACCGAGTGTCACAATCAGACACAATAGTCACCGGTACCCCGTGTCGAGCCACCACCTCCTTAACATAAATTTCGACCATCTTCTCGGAAGAATACGTCTCCTTGATCGGTATAAAGTTAGCACTCTTTGATAACCGATCTACGATGACCCATATCGTATCATAACCGTTCCTAGTCTTAGGAAGCTTTGTGATTAGGTCCATCGTAATATGCTCCCACTTCCACACCGGAATCTCCAAAGGTTGCAATTTGCCATACGGTTTTTGATGCTTCGCCTTAACTTGAGCACAAGTCAAGCATTTTTCAACATACTTGAAAATATCTCGTTTCATTCCCGGCCACCAATAGTTAACCCGCAAGTCACAATACATCTTCGTGCCTCCCGGGTGAATCGAATATCTCGATTTATGAGATTCCTCCAATAAAGCCGTCTTTAAAGGACAAGTGGGAGGTATCCACACCCGAGCCCACCTTGTCTTTAATCCCCTACTATCCTCATCCAATTGATGAGCTAACCCCTTAATTCTATCACGTTTCCAATTCTCCTCCTTTAAAGCTTCTGTTTGAGCAGCTTTAATTTGATTCACCAGATCCGCAGTCACCACAATTTTCATCTCCTTTACCCGAATGGGTAAATGTTCCTCTTTCCTACTCAAAGCATCCGCCACTACGTTTGCTTTCCCCGGATGATAGAGGATTTCGCAGTCGTAGTCTTTGAGTAACTCCATCCACTGTCTCTGCCTCATATTTAGTTCTTTCTGAGTGAAGAAATACTTCAAACTATTGTGGTCGGTATAAATGGTACATTTCACCCCATAAAGATAATGACGCCATATCTTTAATGCGAAAAGAACCGCCGCAAGCTCCAAGTCATGAACGGGATAATTAACCTCATGAATCTTCAACTGACGTGAAGCATAAGCAATAACTTTCCCTCTTTGCATCAAAACACACCCAAGACCAACATATGATGCATCGGAATAGACCACAAGATCATCGGGTCCATCCGGTAAAGTTAACACCGGTGCTTGTGTTAGTCTTGTCTTTTACTCTTGAAACGCCTTTTCTTGTTCATCACCCCACACAAACTTAGTATTCTTCTTCGTAAGCTTTGTCAAAGATGAAGCAATCTTGGCAAAGTCTTGAATAAACCTCCTGTAATAACCGGCTAAACCAAGAAAACTTCTAACCTCGGTTGGAGTCTTGGGTGGACTCCATTTCATAACCGCTTGAATTTTTGTAGGATCGACATGTATGCCATCGGCATTGACCACATGTCCTAAGAATTGTACTTCGCGTAACCAGAAGTCACACTTGGAGAACTTAGCATACAGTTTCTCCTTATGAAGTGTTTCAAGAACTTCACGCAAATGACACGCGTGATCAGCTTCATTCTTGGAATAGATAAGTATGTCATCGATGAACACAATGACTGACCTATCTAACATAGGACGACACACCCGATTCATCAAGTCCATGAACGCCGCCGGTGCGTTAGTTAAGCCAAAGGACATCACAAGAAACTTGTAATGCCCGTACCTCGTACGAAAAGCCGTCTTCGGAATGTCTTCCTCTCTAACCTTTAACTTATGGTATCCCGATCGAAGTTCGATCTTAGAAAACCATGAAACACCCTGTAATTGATCAAAGAGGTCATCAATCCTAGGTAATGGATACCTATTTTTCACCGTGACCTTGTTCAACTCCCGATAATCTATACACATTCTGAAGCTCCCATCTTTCTTCTTGACAAATAACACCGGTGTACCCCAAGGTGAGATGCTCGGACGAATAAAACCCCGGTCAAGAAGTTCTTGCAATTGATTCATCATCTCTTACAATTCAGATGGCGCCAAACGGTATGGAGCCTTAGAAATGGGTTTAGCCCCGGGCACCAAGTCAATTCGGAACTCCACATCTCTTTCGGGAGGCACTCCCGGTAATTCATCCGGAAAGACATCCGAAAAATCACGCACAATAGGAATGTCTTCAATCATCTTCACTCCTTTCTCCGAATCCACCACATAAGCAAGAAATGATCTTCCCCTATTGTTCAAATATTTCATGGCTTCCATTAAAGAACATAAAATCATGCCACCACGTTTCTCCCCACGAATACACACCTCATGTCCACTAGGAGACATCAATTGAATAACCTTATGTTTGCACACAATGTTGGCCCCGTGAGCCGAAATCCAGTCCATCCCAACCACCGCGTCAAACTCCCCCAATACCATAGGGATCAAATCAATGTCAAAATCCTCCCCATCGATGGTTAATTTACATTTTCGATTGACATCACATACTAGAAAGCATTTAGAATCCGCTATTTCTATTTCTAGAGGCACTGACAATTTCTCAACAACAAAAGACGACTGGTGTATAAAATTCGTAGACACAAATGATCTACTAGCCCCCGAATCAAATAAAATATAAGCATGCAAGGTATTGATGAAGAAAGTACCTGTCACCACGTCAGGTGTGACTTTGGCTTCCTCCGCATTAATTTGAAAGGCCCTACCCTTTGGTTTGGGTACCTCCACCTTCTTTCCACTTCCTTGCCCCTTGAAAGATCGGTTTTCCCCGCCACCAACTCTAGCCCCTTTAAGTTCCGGACACTCACTCCGAACATGCCCCGTTTGTAGCAATTATAGCATAAATTTAAAGGGCTCGAGCATTTATTAGCAAGATGACCTTGCTTCCCACACTTTCACGTCTCCAGCCACACACACACATAAAATGTGAAATGTTGACCAAGTCAACATTAAACCCCTCTTTTAAGTCAAGTTTCACCTATTGTCAATTCTAGCCCCTCAATTACTAGTTAAATCAAACTAGTTATAACTAACCAAATTAAGTTTGTAAACCCCCACCATAATTCCAAGAAATCAAATATTAATTTGAAACACCCACCAAATAATATTTAAGATAATTAAATCATACAAAACACACCTTTTTTAAATTAAATAAACACAATCATACACCAATTATGTTTTATTTCTAGTATTTCACCAAAATGGGTCGTTACACCTAGGTACGTTGGACGTTTTGAAATTCTGGAAAGGATTTGTCTCGTAGCCTATTAACTTAAAATTCTAGTTGAGCTAAGTAATGTTCACGACACATTTCATTTGTCAAATCTTAAGAAATGCTTGGCAGATCACCATGTCCAAATTCCTTGAGAGGACATTCAGATCCAGAACAACATGCAATTCATTGAACGTCCAATTGAAATCATGGATCACGGGGTCAAGAAACTCAAGTGTAGCCGGATTCCAATTGTAAAGGTATGATGGGAAGGAAAACATGGTACTGAGTTCACCTGGGAACGCGATAAAGTGAGGGAAAAGAAAGAAGTTCTCTTTCTTAAAGCGCGTATCATCACCGCGGCTCGGTCCCGTTTTTATCGCGATAAATTTTATAAAATGTTCGTTTACGCTCGGTTTTAACATGAAACACATTTAAAACATAGAACGTTTGAATAATTAGGTTTCGTTATAATAAAATGATTTTACATAAATAGTTTCGTAAAACGATTCCGTTTCATTTTCGGTTAATTATTTATTTAAATAAAACAGTTTATTCCACATTGTTTTAGGTTGTGATTCCTAATAAATATTTTATATTTCATTTATTAATTTAGTACCATAACTAATTATTTTGTTATCTCATCGAAACGCGTTACTCACGTACGTATTCGTAAAGATCGTCACCTTTGCGAATCCGACACTCGTACCGTATTTCGATTCGATTTACGATTTATGGAATATCGTTTCAGAATATTATTCTTAATAATTATATTCGTGTGAATCGTCACCCACGCGAACACATTATTAAGTTAATATTTCTGAATTAGTATTCGCGTTTAAAGTATGTTTGTAACCTCACAATCACGTAATTATTTCTAATAAGACTTTCATTAGTTTATTAACTTAAATATTATTAATCCCAATCCAAAACCCACTAAACCAAGTCACTGACACATCCATGATAGACCGAAATATGCATATGTATAGGGCATATGCAGAGGTAGATTGCAACCTCCCCTACACCGTCCCACCGCTATTTCGATAAACCATGACCATGTGTCCTTGACTATGTTTAGCAACCAGACACAACAACTAACTCCTAATTCTTTTCCATTCCAACCAACATCCATATCATCTGTGATATAACTGCGATAAACTCTCTGGTTCTGTTTAGTTGAGTTACAACTAAACTTCCCATGGTTTACGCGTATAATAATATGTTCTAAGCATGTATACCAATAACAGTGATAATCATCAAATAATGCATCCAATAATTTATTAATATTAATAAAATCTCAGGTTGTAACAGTACAATCGTACGGATGTACGGACAACCGGAAGTACACTGATGTTACAGAACATGTAAATACTGTTTTCAAACTCAATTTATTAAATGGTTTTCACTACTCATAACTGTTTGGCTTATGTTGGAAAACTTAAAGTCATTTGAACATAAAAAATGTATATAAGGCACTTAGTCATGACTTGTCATGGCACACGACCTAATCCATTTCACTCTTTTGTACAAGTTGGTTTTCAATTATCAAAGAAACTATGTAACATGGACGCACATTTGTAAACAAGCTTATTCACATCATGTATGCCTATAATCAGGACTTCAAGGGCTGAAATCACTATTCTTGGATTTCAGACTTGAAGTTCACTCCAATTGTACATATCAGGACTCAAGGGTTAGACGTTATTAACTTAACCTCTAAGTTTGAGTTCACGCAATAGTTTATCGTTAGTATTGGGTGATCACATCCAGGGCGGGTTCTACACCAAGGTCAGGGTTGGCTTTAATTAACTTTATAGCCAAAGATGGATTGGTGTAGACATAGCAATATGATTTAGCTGTTGATTAATTTTAACAGCCTAGATCATATTGGACACATTTTCATTGACACAGAGTTGGTTTTAATTTATTTTGTTACCATGGTTGTGTTGGTTAATAGTCAGTCTTTGCCTAGCTCCGAACGTAGTTTGGGACTTGTATTTAAGATGACACTAGGATATACTTGATGATAGTTTGTGTTACATCAGCATGTTACTACTGTTACATGCTATACATATACAATCTATTTATAGTAAGTGTTGTACATGATTCATTGGTTGTTAAGTACAGGGTTTATACATGTTACACTCACAGGTTTACAAATGTTTATCTTTTTGAACTTAAATTTTGATATCCATAAACTATATGCTTTTACAATATTTAACCTATGTATCTCACCAACTATTATTTGTAGTTGACAGGTTTTATTCTCATGTTTCAGGTGATCAAAGGTAGGCTCAAGACATGGACAACTCAGTCGGCCTAGTCTAAGATAGAACAAGATCAAGAAACAAGCTAGGATGGATTAGAAACACTTTTAAATCTTGGTTATTTAATTATCTTGTCTCTTCTTATTTTGTAAACATTATTTTTGAAGTCGGTTAGTTGTATTCTTTTGGTAGTTAGACATGATCTGTAAACATTACTCTAATCATATGAAATTTAGTAATTCATTGTGGTGGTTCATCATTAATCTTGTCCATTGAATCAACCGATCAGTCGTCACCGCGTCGTGGATTCCTTATCCGGCGCAGGGGTGTGACATATGTACCTTAGACACAATTTGTGTAATAAAGTTCATAAACATGCAAAATTATGTGATTTCTCTTTTTGGCAAAGTAATGTTTTCTATTTATGTTTAACTCTTCATAATTGACCAGTCATGATTTGGTATGTTTCTTTTAATTGTATCATAGCATTGCGGTTTTAATCGAGCTATCACGTTGCAGCACGTGGGTTACTTTTCTAGTTATATATTATTTATCATTTACCATTTAGAAGGAACATATTTCATGCACAATTGATTTATATTAATTATTTTAGCTTTTCCTAATCAACTCTTTAGCTTTTTGATAATTTTTCATAATAGTAACACTCAAAATATCTTGGACATAATGAGCAAAACCTAGATTATCTAGGATATTGCCACCACCAAAACACACCACTAATAAAACCCCTCACTCACCCGAACATGAGAGTTCAATACATGATCTCTCATAAGAAAATTCATGAGGCTACCGTTAAACAAATTGGTCATTGGTAAAGAAAAGAACACAATATTTGGTAGGGGGGATGGGGGTAAACCTCAACATGGCTAACCTTACCAATTTAGCAAGTTAGCGAGTAATATCTTTGTAAAATGACCACCCGTAGGATGTACACAAATCTTAGTAAACATGAGACTATGTGATTACTAAATTCACTCACCAAAAAGAGATATAAGGAAAAGGATACATGTAAACCAGAGAGGGATCTTTCTATTCTGGTATAACTATGAGTCAACTCCTACAAAAGAGGGCTAACATCAAAAGGTGGTCCAAATGGCTAAAAGTCTTATTTGCTACAGTAGTCAATTCTTGGCATGAAAAGGGAAAGAATGCAAGTGCCAAGAAAGGAGAGAGATACGAGAAGGTTTAGAGCTCCAAAAAAGAAAGAAGGAAGATTGAAGATCCAATATAGATAGGCAAAGGGCCAAAGCACCAAGGTAAGATAGAATCCTCACAGCTCATAAATATTCTTTACCCTTTATTTGGAAAAATCTTTACTTGAAACATAAATTGACACTCACTCGTATTTTGGCCAATTCTCCTCTCCTACATACCTGGGAATCAATATGCCTAGGGCTGGCATTCCAAGTATTGCTATTGCTCTAACAGTCCAACCTATTGTTCTGCCAGGGGGCGTCAATGATCTCTCTTAGCCTTACAATCCTACCATGAATAACAAGTTTTCAGCCAGGATAGGAAACTTCGTTTTCCATCCGAAAACAAAAATGTTGGTCAACATTCAAACGTATGATAGGCTAGGAGGCCCAGAAGACCATTTAGAATTGTTCTCCTAAGCAACCATTGTGGAATGATGGTGCTTGCTATTATGGTGCTATTTGTTTGCACAAACTTTGGTAGGTTTTGCCTAGTTGTGGTTTAATAGCCTACCGGATGGCAGTATAGACATATTTGAAGATTTTAGTAGGAAATTATTTGCTAACTTTATATAGCAAAAAAGATACACCACAAATCTGGTCGAGTTGTATATCATTAAACAAAAAGATGAAGAAAACTTACGAGCTTTCATGGATAGGGATAAGCTGGAAAGCTAAGTATTGGCAGACTCACATAGCAGATGAGGGTTTCAGGCTTCATGCATGGAGTATGGCCCAGGAAATTGATTGAGAACCTTAATAGAAAAATACCAAATGTAACATTCGAGAAATTCCGATGGTGGATTTTGACTCATAATTGTGACACATCTCAGAATCAGAACAATTACGAGGAATTTATCTCAATTTAACTATGTTACAACTCACATATATATATATATATATATATAGGGGAAGGTTCCAATGAAAACCTTCATTTTTGAAAAAACTTAGAAAACTAATCACAATTGTTATTAATCAATTTCATTTTTCGTTTTGCGTTTTGCTTTATTATAAGTTTAGATTTGTTGACAAAAAGAAAAAAAGAAAAAAATATATGTAATTCATGTTATTACGTATGTGTAACTAATTGATTACATATATGTAAATTGTAAACTACATATATGAGTTACATATATGTAACTTTATAGGTTACAAATATGTAACTTCGTGATCTACATATTTTTATTAATAATTTTTTTTGTTTATTACATTTCTAAGCTAATAATACAAAATCATGAATTTTGTTTTTTAAAAAATTAATTGGTTAGTATGAGTTTTCTTCGTTTTCTCCAAAGTAAGGAGCTTCTTTTGAACCTTTCCACACACACACACACATATATATGTATGTATGTATGTATGTATGTATGTATGTATGTATGTATGTATGTATGTATGTATGTATGTATGTATGTATGTATGTATGTATGTATGTATGTATGTATGTATGTATACACATACACACATTTTATTAACAAAAAAATGAATAAAATATTTAATTAATTTAAATTAATTAAGTTTTATAAAATGTAAGGTTATTAATGTCAAAAATTAAGTGTACAAGCTTTTATAAAAGGATTTAACATAAAAAGTTAACAGACAAACTTTGTCGCACCCGGCCTTCCCGGATTTTTTGATGGGCATGACGGTGAGCACCGGTTATCGGTACTCGGTAGGACCGCAGTCTCCGGTCACAGTTGCGAAACCTACATGTCTGGTTGCATACGTACATCCCATAACTTGAATAAAACAGTTTTGTAAAATTAGAGTTGCGGAAGTAAATGTAAGACTTGTCAAAATATTTCGAATTCGTAAGTTGCAGAAGCTTAAGTTAAAACAATTTTTCAAAACAATACGGAGTAATAGCTTGCGGAAGCGATTAAAGTTGTTTAGCAATACATAACAAACAAATGTTTAAATGTTCTCCAGATGGCATAAGACACTAAAGTAGATGCATGGACTCCATCCTAGCATCCTAGTTCCTTGTGCGCGTGCCTTAGTTGCCTGAGAAAACATGGGAGTAAACATGGTCAACACAAAGGTTGGTGAGAGCACATGCTTTACGTAAGCATTAAACATCAAATGTTTAAATTAAGTATTTGCAGGTATACATATCATTACAATGCAATATCGATTGATATCTAGTCAATACACTTATATTATATATGGGCTTGAAACTGAAGCTGATTGTGTGCCTTCCACCATGTCCATCACAAGACAATGGCTAAGTGTTGGTCAATATTGCACCCATTCCAACCTCCAGTGGGGTTGGCCTCCCAGGCGCGATAGGTGGGGCTTGTCAGGCCCAAATAATACTATCGAGGATTACCACGCTTGGCACTCCGCGCTATTAACCGTCCGAGGTGTGTTTGTGAGGACTCTGAGTTGTGATGTGTGCCACACATATACATATAGTGATAAAGCATGTCCATATGTCATCAAATATGTTTGTTGTTTTTGAAACGATTTATCATGCAATGTTTTCTCCCCAAAAGGTAGAAAATATAAAAACAGGCTGTGAACTCACCTGATGAAGTAGTTCCGGTTATATGTGTTTGCAACAGCGAGTGCTAGCAACCTGCTAGTGAGCACGTATAATCATATAGGTCGTGAGTAAGTGTTTTGTGGTGTGTTGTATCTCATACAACTCGACTTGTGTTGACTCGACGAATCGTTGGTGACATGCTTGTTGCGTTTAGTTTGTTTATGTGCCTTAAATGCATGTAAGATATCAACATGCATCATACGACTCTAACCACACAAGGTTCACGTAAGTCATTTACAAAAATCATAAAGTTTCCAATTCTGGAAAGTTACCATTTTTGGAAAGCTTTTATTTTAGGAAAGTGTAGTTTTGAAATCCCATTTCATAAAACTAATGCCTCTAGTAAGTTTGTAAAAACATTTTTAAACACTTAAAACATATCGTTTGTGCATAAATAACCTTTTATGCCATTTGCCCCAAATAAAGTTTCCTAAAATAGTAAGTATTCGTTTGAAGGTCTGTTTTCACAAATCAAAGTTCCCAGTATGTTTAGAAATCATTTTTAGACATATTAAAACAATCTAAAATTGTAGAATCATAACCGAACATCAAAATCCCTCTTTTGATTTCAAAAAGTTTCAATATATAGTAAGTTTATATAAATTCATGTTTTTCTCAAAACCAAATACCCAAATGTGTTTCTAAACACTTTAATATACTTTTGACAACATCTAGACATGTCTAACAAGTCAAGATCATCACAAATCAGCAACGTGCATCATAAAAGTTTCCTTTTATGGTTAGTTACACAAATCATCAACAAATCAACAATACTCAATCCTAGATGATTTCTAACTTCAATCTAAATCAAAATACATTAAAATCACACAAGAACACCAAAAATTTCGTGCACTAGATCCACATGGAGTTGCATGTGGGTGGATGTTCATATGGGTTTTCACCCCTTGCATGTTCGATCTAAGTATAAATAACAATAGAATACTACCTTAGATGACAAGATTCAGTGCAGATGAACTTCAATAGCTTATGGTGATGATGATCTAACTGATGGATGGTTGTTCCTAGCTCCTTAGCTCCTTCTCCAAGCTCCAAGGACTCCAAGAGCACCAAGAATGTAAAGGAATGGTTTAGGGAATGTTTGCAGAGGTTTGGGGGTTGATTTCTGGTGTATTTTGCCGAGAATGAGTGTAAGAACTCCGAGAAATTGTGAAGAAACCGAGTGGAAAGGGAATGTGGTTGCTTTTTAGAAAGTTTTGTCTTTTGGGACCCGTGCGTAGCTCCAGATCATGCATGGCCTCGGCGTACCGCGATGAATATAATATTCGGTTTTCCTCCCGAAACACGCCGCGTACCGCCAAGGCCCTTGTTGCATGGCCTTGGCGTACTGCAAAGGATTTCAGAGTTCAAAACTGTAACACCCCGACCGATGGCGGAAACGTCGTGATGCCACGAGGAATGTGTAGATTGTTCATAAGCTCGTGGGCATCTAAATAAATCATCACATTTCAATTTAATCAACCAAAATAATTACACAAAAATCATGTTCATCATGAGATAGTTACATCAATTACACAAAATATTTAGCTAAATTAACTAAACTCTAGTCTTTAGAATTCCAGTTATTTTAGCTAAGTCCAAGGCCCAAAGTGATGATGTCCAAAAGATGTAGAGCTATCCTGCTCTACCTACTTCTCCTCGTTCCCTGAAACATGTAGAAAATCAAGTGTCAACTACAATGTAGTTGGTGAGTAATCATAAATTTTTAAGTTTCAAAAATGTTTACAAATGGATTATAAAAGTTAATAGTGTTCCAAGAACATCCACATGTGCACCTGTGAGATAATCCAGCACTGCCAACACACAACACAAACACAACAATCACATAATTCTAATAATCACAAATAGTCAATCAGATATATTCAACCAATCTCAACCAACGATATATCCAAATAGTATAAGTGACAATACATGCACTGTGGAGGTCCGCAGTCACTCAACCCAACAGTGAAATTATCAAGGAGGACCGAAGTCAGCTCCTCAATAGTAATTCAATCATTGTGTAGGACCGAAGTCAACAACAACGACCCATGGAGTTGTGATAATCCAAGTGACAATACATGCAATCATTGCGAAGGACCAAAGTCAACAACAACGACCCATGGAGTTGTGATAATCCGAGATAATCCGTGACAATCCATAAACAATGATAATATAATAATATGAATATCATAATGATAAACCAGGTGTCATCCATGTGTTATCAAAATAATATTTAAATCTGGTATACATGTTCCACCTCCGAGTTTAAAAACAAAATGATTTAAAAAGGAGGTTATGAGAACTCACCAGAATTCCTTAGATTTAGTGTTATCGTATTATGCGCGCTCACGTATGTGAAATCAAAAGCAACTCAATCAACGTGTAATTATCGTGTGTTCTTGTTCATAAGTATACACGTTTTATTACTATTGAGTGTCCATGTAGGTTTACTTTAAACCCATAGGTATTTCATTAACTTAGTTTATTTAATCTAAGTGAAGTTGTAACACCTAAGATTTTATTCAATGATCATCATACAAGTGTAACTTTAAACTCGTTAGTTTTAATTATCCAACATATGGTGATTTTTTAAGGAATACATCAAAGGTATACAAGTTGTAAAGGTAATAACCTTATACACCTATGTACACTTTTATTTATGCATGATTAATTAAATCCACTACCATATTCTAATTTATAAAAATCCAATTTAAGTTTAAGAAATTGATACTTAGGTCATTTACATAGAATGTTAAAATCATATAAAATCTCATAATTCAAACTTATGTTATTTAGGAAAAAGGTGGTGACCTGGATATTAATGCATGCATATATATTCATATATGTGTTAGTTCCTCCACTTATTCATAGTTTTAGCTCAAGTAACTTAGGTTCGGCCCCTAGGGTTCTTAGTCTTTAGGTCCGGCTAGCACATGGCTCATCCTCCCCTAGGTTCGCTGCCTACATATAGGTTAAGTAGCCCTAGGTTCGGCCAAACTTATGTTGTTGGCTAGCTAAGGTTCGCAGCCATGTGGTTCGTCCAACACAGGTTCGCACCCTCAAGGTTCGTGATCCACTGGTTTGGCTGCCATGGGTTCGGCTGGTTCAGTAATGGTCCAAGTTCGATCGAGGGGAAGGGTTCGGGCATAGGGTTTTCAGCCATAAGATTCGGCCACCCTTCGGTTCGTGGCAGCCGGCTTGCGTAGGAGGAAGGTTCGCTGGACAAGGGTTCGCATGGCACCAGGTTCGTGACACATGCAGGTTCGTAGCTTCCATATCATGGCTGTTTATGGTTCGGCCAAACCCAGGTTCGGTGATGGAAGCCTTGGCCGAGAGCAGGTTCGCGGCCCACTGGTGGTAGAAGGTTCGGCCGATCTGATTTTCCAACGAACCACCTGCTCTTCACCATCAACATCGATCCTAGTTTGTTGCAGGGTCAACCATAGTTTCTTCAAGCTCATATAGTAGGGATGCCATCCGGTTATGTTTAAGTGAAAAACAAAAAGTAAAACTCAAGATTTACCTCCTAATCGCGATCAAATGATGAGTTTCTTCGTGGGTTCTTGTTCTACTCGATTAGATGAACGATTTGGCACCAAGATCTCTTGAAATTGTTGAGTTTTGAAGAAATTATGGTAGAGAGAAGTTAGAGAGAGAAAGGGGTGAATGGAATTGAGTTCTAGAGAGAGAAAGTGATTGTGGGAAATGAAGAAGAAGAAGGAGTCTTCTTCCTTAATAGCCCGCGTATTCCCCGTGTGCTCGGTCTTGTTTATATCGCGATAGAAATTATTGAATGCTCGGTTTTTCTCGTAAAATATATTTGAAACACAAAACGTTTAAATGTTCATATTTCGTTTTAATAAAATGATTTTTAATTAGAGTTGTTTCGTAAAAGAATGATTTCGTTTACTTGCGTTAAATCATTTATTTAATAAAACAATTTGTTCGGATCCTTCTTAGGTTGTAATTCCTAATAAACGTTTTTAAATTTCTTTTTCTTAATTTAATATCGTTAGATATTATTTCGTTATTTCGTCGAAACGCGTTACTCACGTATGTATTCGTAAAGAGCCTCACCTTTTCGAATCCAACTCTCGTATCGTATTTCGATTCGATTTACGATTATGGAATATCGTTTCTGTATATTATTCCTAATAATTATATTCGTGTGAATCGTCACCCACGCGAATACATCATTAAGTTAATATTTCTGAAATAATATTCGCGTTTAAAATTATGTTCATAACCTCACCATCGCGTAATCGTTTTCAATAATGCTTTCATTATTTATTATGCTGAATATTATAATTTCCCAGTCCGAATCCTAGTAAACCATATCACTGACACATCTATGATAGACCGAAATAAGCTTATGTATAGGGCATATGTAGGAGTAGGTCGCAACCTATCCAGCCACCGTCCCACCACCATTTCGATAAACCATGACCATGTGTCCTTGATTATGTTTAGTAACCAAACAATAATTAACTCATACTCTTTGTCATTCCAAAACTAAACCTCGGATTCTCCTCAGCAAAGCCTCAACACTGATATAATCATGATAAACCGAAGATGGTTTATGTATAGGGCATACGTAGAGGTCAGTCGCAACTGCCTCAGCCGCCATCCTACCACCTCTTCGATAGACCATGATTACATCCTTGCCTATCTTTGGTTATAGAATCCTATACCATTACCATTCCAAATCCACAATCCATATCATGTTAATTCAACTACAATAAACTCTCTGGTTTTGTTTAGTTATGTTTCAACTAGACTTCCCAGGGTTTATGCTCATTATGATAATATATGTTCTCAATAGTGTATACCAGTGATAATAACATCCAATAATCCATAGTCATTAACAATTATCATATCAGGCCTTAACAGTACAAATATTTATGTAACGAAATGCCTGAAATACAGTGATGTTACACCAAATCCCGCTCATGCTTTGCATACCACCAAGGAATTCGCCGAGGTGTCTTGGCGTACCGCTAAGGCTTCCTTTTTCAGTTTTTCGATTTCGTTGATTTGACTTTGATCATGTTCGATTCCTAACGTTTCTCCTAAACGTCTAGTTCATGTTTAGCACATAATGACACGTACAATGGTTTGATTATTGCTTGTTCACCAACGTCCGTAAGACTCGTGTGTGTTTCGATAATTCCTCGAATTATCTATAATCATTTGTGTTCGTCTTTAGGAAATGTTTGCACATTTTATTAATCATAATCAACATGTAATGCACAATTCAATAATTCCTCTAATTATTGTTTTGTGATTGTGCTTGTGCTTGCCACACTTGGTTTCCAAAACCAATGTGTAATGTACGATTCGGTAGTTCCTCGAACTATCGTTTCACAGTTGTTTGTGTTTAACTCATCTAATTAAACAAAATTAAATGAAATGCAACAAGTATGAATGTGATATACAGAGAGTGTAAGGTTGCAATTTACCTGAAAATTCCGGGTGTCACAAACTTTAACAGACCAACCTTAAAATTTTCAAAACTTAAACGTAAACCTTACAGGAGAATCTTTGGATTATAGATGAAAGAAAGCCATAACTACATGGATAATCCTACAAAATTTCCTCTTCCTTTCTCCTTCTCATTTCGTATTTGGTTCAATCTATCTTAAACCAACTATCCATCTCTTAAGTATTAATACTTAGGTTGATTAAAAATGTTGGGAGATTTTGTGAACACACCTAAAAGCCATATCCCGACCTTCTTATCAATAAAACTATATTATACACAAATCCTAAGATAGGTTATTGTGTTTTGGTAGGCTTAGATGTAAAGAATAACAAGTAAGAAGCTCTACATGTTAGATTCTTGGTTTTGGCATAAGATAACTTTCGGGTGACTATCTTGCCAACTTTTCTCCATCCTCGAGAATTTTGGACCCCTAAAATACTAGATATCCTGGTACACTAATATGTAGGTAGGTTCACACGGTGCATCAAGTCGAGCCCAAATGAAGCAAGAATCATAAACACAGGTTTGAGAACGCAACCTTTGACTCACACCAAGATCCAATGTTTAAACCCAATTCTTGACACCATGAAGGTTGGATTACTTTTTCCACATAATAATACTTTGAAAATGATGAACGTGGGTGAAAAAACACGCGAAACGTAGTTATAACAAAGCGGAATCGCATAAACAAGTTAGATGATTGTTGATGATTTGCAAGTTGCGACCAACCTCTCTTAAACCCTTCCTAAATTGCCCAAAAACCAAAATTTTGCCCCTTTAAACACCTATAATATCCTTGCTTGGTCCCTTATAGCTTGTAAAATATTGTTGATCATAAACAAGGGGAATAACATAATTTTGGTGGTTCTACAAGTGCAACACCCCTAATGTGACTACTCTTAGTTTCACACATGTTAGACTTAACATGTTGAAAATTTTCCAAATATATGTATTTACTCATTTGTATAGATAGGTACGTGTACTGTTTCATAGAAAGAGTGTGATGACCAATACAAGGAAATAGAAATACATGTGAGGGCGATTACATAAGAACAACAACAAGGGAAAATATGAACAGTTGTGTATTTAGAGAACGTTACAAACTCAAATTCAGGAAATACAAATATCAGATGAATAACCAAATCAGAATGTGAAGCTAACATTATATTTGTGTGGATGATGATTCATATAAATATATATGTTCGATTTATGATTCTAAACAACGAAATAAACCGAAGATAACCAAATTGGCATGTTAAGCTGGCATTATATTTGTTTGGATGAGGATATATATAAATATAAATGTTGATATTCTGATAAACCTAACAAATGAATACACTTTATGTGAACACATTACAACCAAGTAAAAAATGAGAAACAAAGCACGTAACCGAGAATACAACTCCAATTCATTCCATACAAATGGGCAAGCGATTTATACAAATGGGGGTCATTCGTACAAAAGAGCCAATTTTAAGTAACAAATCAGTCTAATGAGCTATTCGTATGAATTAAAATCATTCGCACGAATGAACTCGCAGGTGAGATTTGCTAACATGAGTAGGTATAAGAACCATGCTTATACCATACTTCCTAAATTCTCTCGTACTTCATTCAGAAAACCTTCTCTACACTCAACCTCATTGTTTTTTATTGTAAACTGCAATTCAGAGGACAATTTCGAATATCACAGCTTCTCCAACTATTTCCATGTAGTGACCGATTACCAACACCACTAAATTCTAACTCTTTGTATCTTGAATTTTCAAATTTGGTCCACCATTTCGATGTACTAACCAAAACAAAGGCCTAGACCCAAGCATTACCAAAGGATCAACATAAAAAACCCAGAATCGGAAAATCAAACCTTTTCATCATTTATAATATGAACTCTCTAGCAATTTCAAGCCTAAAGTGAGTTTTAACACCAGTTTTCCATCCAGAAACATCCTAAATAAGTTTTAACACCTTTCAGAACCACAAAACACCAAAAATGGTCTACAATATTGAAAGTGGTATTTTGGGTGTCTCGTCTGAGTTTCAGGCAAATGACTCATGTGAAGGAGTCAATCGTGCGAATGATCAACCCTTCACTTTCCATTCGTGTGAGTGAACATTCCATGCACACGAAGCTTGAACATGAATGAAATTTAAACTAATGGACCCTCTTATGATTAAGGATTATACATTTGCATGGATCTACAAACTAATGAGTATTCATTCGTGGAAGCCTCCATTTGCAGAAGGTGTTGAATGAGTAAGCGCCTAGTTCGCATGCTTCCTTTTTTACAAATGTGACCCATTCCCACGAATAAACCATGCGAATAGGTCTCATTCCCATAAAAACTTGAAACAAAAATCTAAGTGTTCAAAATCCATACAAATCAACACACAAGCAATGTGTATCATACAACTTATCAATATAATATAATGATAGGTTTCAAAAACACACGGGCGAACTTGTAACCAAATCAACAGATTGAGTCAAATTCAGTCAAACATGTTCATAGGTGAGTTCATAGACCCCTTTTCTTTAACTTTTGTGTTCAAAATTTCCGGGCTGGAAAATATGGAAAACATTTCACTCAACTTCAATGAATTTCAAAACTGACTTACATAAATGATTTACCACAGAGGGTTGTAAAATATAATTTATTTTGGGGGAAAACATAATCTATTTGAGAAATTACAATGAGTTGTGAAATAAAAAAGATTCAAATTCAAACACTGATTTAGTTAGGTAGTTGCATATCAATAATTCACTATACATGTTGCGTACATTAACAAATCCAGTAAGTCCTTTAATTTTTACTAATATGGCGTTGCTACACCGTTGGTAACATGGGTAGATCTATGAGAATTGACACACTTCCGGCAGTGAGGTTGGGCACATTGCACCCAAACACACATTGAAAACTTTGAATTTCATCCACAACGCTGAGGTCGAGCTATGAAATCAAACTGGAAGGGCTATTCTGTCAAAGAGTAGTAAATGATCTCATTAGTGATATTATTGGCAAATACATAAATACAAAATTTTACATATGAAGACTGAATTTATAGACCAAAAACTATTTAGTGGCCGAGTAGGGTCCAACTTACACGCTGATGGGATTACAAATCAACATTGGGAACTATTGTTCACACAGAGGTTTCAATAACATAATTCAAGGTAGTTCACATCATACTATCTATAAGCATTTTTCATCATACCATGCGATGGTATCTCAATTTATATTTTAACTTACTTTTTGAGTACACATATAACCGAACTATCTTTTGAGATCCCTCATTTCAAACAAGGGCGAAATCATGATGTACCGAAGAAGCGATGGACTGGTGACTAAGCATGACTCTACGTATTCCCAATACATAAACTTATTTCGATACATCGGGAGGATGTCAGTGATGAGTTTTAGGGTGAGGACTTGAATTTTTTTTATACATACTTACATTTTTAAACATTATCTCTGAACAAAATACTATGAACTTACCAACCTAATGTTGACTCATTTTTTGCGTGTTTTTCAGGGTATAACAACAATCAAGCAGGATAGGGAACGAACATACTAGAAAGACAAGATTAGAGACCTAGCTTATTTTGTTAACATTGTTAAATTATTATACTTGAACAAGCTGGTATTTAACTTTGTTATCTTAATGCATTTAGTGTTATCTCCATCAATCATGTGCTTTGTAAAAAATCTTAGTCATCACACCTCAGAACTACTCCGCCCTGAGGGACCATCGATCAATCACGGTGGACCGGGGTGAAACATCTAAGGTTGTTGAAAGTAGTAGTGTTATTTTATACTCTCGTCGAGGAGGTGTTGTCATTCGAGAGCGTCTATTCTGTAAAGCTTCTTTGAGGTAATTTCCTTTTTTTTACTTCTCTTCATTATTCATTAAACATTTATTTATTTCTTTTTTAGTCTATGTAGTAGAGCCTGGGTTCTTAGTTATGGGACATTAGCTCGTTTAGGTAGCGTTGTTTAGTCCATATTTAGAGTTTTGTAGCCTTGTAGATGCTCGTCAGGCCCAACAAGTTGAGCGTATGATGTCCGTTCGTTTAGCTATGCCTAGGATGTGGTTTAACCATCTTCGTTGCATTTGTTAGACTAGGTTGAACCACATCTGCATTCGAATCGTCTACTTGTTCTTTTGAGATGCTGTCTAATAACATACGTTCAAACCTTAGGGCATCGTATTCGATAGGGCTTTTGATCATGATTCTTATTCATTATACAAGTTTTCTCGAGCACCATAATGTGAGTTATATTTCACTCCCTATTTTACTTTTTGTAAAGCTTTAGCGATGCTACATATGTCATTATATAAAAAAAATCATGTTATTTCATAGAGACAAACATATGCATGATGCAAACTTGTAGACATTGTAAACTTGATTTAAGTGTTATGTGAAACTATGTGTTTATTTGCTATTTGGGATTTTATGTAGAAGTCATTTCATACATCAAAAATATACAGTGCATAGTTGTCTAAGAATGTTGTTTCGTTTTTCGCAATGACTTAGTGTCACACACCAACCAACAACAAAATATGTTGGGGCGCGAATTTGGTTGTTCAAAAACTCATGGGCTACTATTTAGGTTTATATATTTAAACATCCATTTTAAATATTCAACCTAACATTCATCATTTCAATATTCAAACATTCAAACATCC
The DNA here is from genome assembly GCA_009363875.1 of Mikania micrantha. NCBI lineage: Eukaryota > Viridiplantae > Streptophyta > Magnoliopsida > Asterales > Asteraceae > Mikania > Mikania micrantha. Next base: position 43,985,968 of record CM018686.1, read on the forward strand.
AAACATAACATATAAAATCCAACATGACATTATAAAGTTCAACAAAAATATAAATTGTTGAAATTATAAACTAGTTCCTCTATCCTAGTTTATGTCTTCCACATCTTCAAATTCCTATCACACATGGAAAATACATTTTTTGTCAACTATTTGCATAGTTGATGAGCACCCATACAAGTTGTTATATATATATATATATATATATATATATATATATATATATATAAGGAGATGCAATAGAAAGTGTAAATGGTAAGAAGCCTAAGTCTATGTTCTTACAAGTATTATAGAAACATGCTAAACCTAAGAATTCATAACAAGTATTTGTCATTCAATCATGTATAAGTAATAAAGTTCTTTCCAATGTTCTTTGTACTTTATAAATCAAGGTTTGCAAGATCTTAATTAAGTTAGTTAATTCACAAGCTTGGAAATGTACACATTTCACTTTTTTAGCACAAAGAACAAAGTCTAAGAGAAGAAGGTATCCAACCATTCTTGTAACACCCCGACCGACGAAAGAATCATCGGGATGCCACTAGGAATGTGCAGATTGTTCACAAGCTCATGGGTAACAAAAATGTATCATCACATATCATTTATAACATTCAAATTAATTATACAAAAATCATGTATATCATGAAACAGTTACAACAAGTTACACAAAAGATGTATCTAAGTTAAATAAATCCTACTCTTTAGTTGATTCATAGCTATGTCCAAGATCCTATGTGATGATATCCAAAAGTGTAGAGCTATCCTTCCTACTTCTCCTCATTTCTTGAAGCATGTAAAAATCAAGTGTCAACTAAAGACGTAGTTGGTTAGTAATCATAAGTTTAACACACCCAAAAGTAGTTATAAACATATAAGTAGACACATGTGAACTTGTAAGAATGAACATTTCCTGTAAATTCAATAACCAACAGATCAACAAAACTTCAAAGTAAGTTCAATCAAATCAAGCATTAGTAGCAATAATGAGTTTAGCATATAATCACTACGAAGGACCAAAGTCAACTCAATAAATAGTATAAAGAATCACTACGGAGGACCGAATTCAACTCAATCAATAGTGTAAAGTATCACCACGGAGGACCGAAGTCAACTCAACCAACAGTGGTTCTATGTCATTCAGAGTTTACCCTAATCACTGATGAGGACCGAAGTCAACTCAATCAACAGTGGGTCTGATCAACGCAAGTCTAGTGGAATGAGAACTCATCGGTGATGTTTTATCGTTTGGGCTATGTAGAATGCGCATTCACTTGTTGTGAAGTCAACAATTTCTCAACAACATGTATTAGATTTGTAGTATTCATAAATTTATGTGTTTTATCAATATGTCGTGTTTATTTTGTGTGTTAATTCATGTTTTGAGAACCATATGATTATTGATGTGATTAAATCTAAGTTGTATCAAATCATTTACCCCTTATAATATATGATGGTTATTGCCCCTAAAGTTTCAAATCATTTTAAGGAAAAGGTTAAGTTTAAACAAAATAATTTTGACATTAACAACTTAAAGATCAAGTTATTTATTACCAAAGCGATAACCATTAAATACATGCATGCACGCATCTTTTATGTTTTTAATATTTCAAAGTTGATCATTCTTGTTCACATCAATATTTTGTTTAAGCCTCCATAGGTATTATTCTTGGAAATCATCAATCTTATTACTATCGGCAACACTTAATCCTTTTGAATTGATGACCATCGATACTATCAGTATCGATGGCACTTAGTTGATTTTCAGGACATCTATATTATTAAAATCGCTGAGATAGTATCGATGGATCAAATTTGATGACTAGTAGCAACGAGTTCATGATATTGAAGGCTCCATGTTAATATCGATCAAAGGTCGATCGATCATGGTAGTATCGACCACGAGTTTGTCGATACTACTAAATTCGATGGAGGCTTGTTGAGATTATCCACTTCGATGAGAGTGTTGTGAAGACTATCAAGTTCGACAGGCCTGGGTCGAGACTATCGAGTCGACATGGCTGGGTCGAGACTATCAAGTTCGACAGGGCTGTTCATCGTCTTCCACCTCCAGCCTTTATCAAGTTGCAGGTTTGTTTCAAGCTCCTAAATCGTATGTAGAGTACTCATTTATGATATTTAAGGATACAAAATCGGTTTAAAGGTGGTGACCTTTGTGGTGTGATGTTTGAACTAAAACCCAAAGAAGAATCCATAGATCTATCTTCAAAAAGTGTTGTTAAGCTCGAGATCCTTATACTTTTGAGTTCTAGGTTGATGGAGAAGCATTTTGATGTCAAAATGAATCAAAATGGTGAAGTGTTGAGAGAGTTCTCTAGAGAGAGAAATAGCTAGAGAGAGGGACGGAATATATATAAAGAGAGAAAGTTTAGGGCTGCCAAATGAACGAGAAGGAGAAGAAAATGGGCTTTTATAGCCCGGTTTAACTCGCGTGTGCTCGCGTTCTTTTTGATTACATTTAATCGTATTATCTTGTCGAGTTTTTATAAAATAAAGTTAAAACATGAAATGTTTTATAACATAATTTTATTTTTAATCTTTTAAGTGGTAATTTCTAATAAACATTTTCATTCCTTTTTATTATTTCAGAAAATCTTAAAGATATTTATTTTAATTATCTCTTCGAAATGCGTAACTGACGTTTATATTCGTAAAGATCGTCAACTTTACAAATACAATGCTTGTATCGTCTTCCAACTCGATTTATAAATTTATGGAATATCGTTTCAGAATTATTAATTCTAATAGATGTATTCGTGTGAATTGTCCCCCACGGGAACACATTATTAAGTTAACCTTTCTGAAATAATATTCGCGTTTTCATTTGATGTTTGTGTACTCACCAACATTTATTGTTTCCGTATCATTAGTATTTTAACTCATTTATTTCAATCGAATATTCAAGAATTCTCCTCACTAAATCATATCACCGACACACCCATGATAGATCGAAGTAAGTTTATGTATGGGGCATGTGTAGAAGTCGGTCGCAACCTATTCAGCCGCCTGCCCACCACCACTTCGATAAGCCATGACCTATGTCTTTGCCTATATTTAGTGTTAGAATCTTACACCTTTACCAAAATCATTCAAACTATAATACTTATTAGATGTGTAAACTGTAATAACCACACTAGGAATGTTCTAGTTATATCACAACTACAACTTCCTGTTAGTGACTGCATTTCAATTATATGTTCTCAATAGTGCAAATCAGAGTTTAAATCACAATGCAAAGTTATATAACCTCAATAGCATATTATGTTCTACCATCATTACTATCTCTATAGTACATGTTTACTTGAAAACAATGAGGTTACAGTCTCCCCTAGTTGAGGGAATTTCATCCCGAAATTCAATTAGAAGTAACTGTAGTAAAAAAATGTGGATACTGAAGCTTCATCTGGTCTTCTCTTTCTCAGGTGAACTCTGCACCACGCTTGGACTCCCATCGTACTTTGACAATTAGGATCTGACTGCGTTTGAGTTTCTTAACGTCACGGTCCATGATCTCGATTGGTTTCTCAACGAAGTGTATGGTGTCGTCGATGAGAATATCATCAAGTGGTGCTTGAAGATCTTGTTCAACTAATCATTTCCTCAGGTCAACACGTGGAAAGTGGGGTGAACATGATTGAGTTAAGGAGGAATTTCCAGTTTATAGGCAACCCTCTTGATTCGTTTGAGAATCTTAAAGGAACCCACATAACATGGAACAAGCTTACCTTTCTTCCCAAGGCGTACAACTCCCTTCCATGGTGAGACCTTAAGTAGTACCATATCATCAACTTGAAATTCTATAGGTTTACGATGTCTATTCGCATAACTCTTTAGTTGATAGGTGACTGACATTTTCTACCATAAATAGCTTCAAATGGTGCCATACCAGTGTTTGCGTGATAACTGTTGTTATACGAGAACTCAACTAATGGTAAATGACTATCCTAGTTTCCACCAAAATCGATGACACAGGCTCTTAACATATCCTCAAGTGTCTAGGTCGTCTGCTCCGTCTGTCCATCTGTTTGAGGATGATAAGTAGTGCTAAGATCCAATCGTGTTCCAAAAGCTTCATGTAGTGATTCCAAAGTCATGCCATGAAACGAGCATCACGATCCGATATTATGCTTAAGGGAAATCCGAGTCGGCTAACAATCTCATCAATGTAAATACGAGCTAACTTACGCACCGGGTAAGTTTCGCGTATCGGTAAGAAATGAGCTGATTTGGTTAACCAATCAATTATTACTCATATGCTATCATGTCCATTTGTGGTTCGTGGAAGTTTGGTAATGAAATCCATTGAAATATTCATCCACTTCCACATAGGGATTTCCGGTTGTACTAACAATCCCGAAGGTCACTGGTGTTTAGCCTTGACTTTTGCACAGTTAAGGCATTTGGCTACATACTCAGCTATATCCTTCTTCATCCCAGGCCACAGGTACAAGACTCTAAATTCTAGGTACATCTTGTCTGCACCTGGATGGATTGAGTAGCGAGATATATGTGCTTTGTTCATGATTGTCATCCTTAGATCATCTCGGTTCGGTATCTATAACCGACTCAGATAATACATAAAGCCGTCATCTTTTGTTTTTAATTGCAAATTGGCCCCACAAGACATCTCCTCATGTAAACTTCCTTGATCCAATGAGGTTTGTTAGGATACTAGAATATCATTGTGAAGATTATTGTGCACTCTGACACTATGGATTTGAACATGACACTTACGACTAAGCGCATCTGCTACTACATTCTCTTTGCCAGGATGGTAGCGAATTTCACAATCATAATTAATTAACAGTTCAACCCATCTCCTTGACTCATATTGAGTGCCTTTTGATTAAGAATATGTTGCAAACTCTTATAATCTGTAAAGACTACACACTTACTGCCGTAAAGATAATGTCTCCATATCTTTAAAGAAAACCCGACTGCACCAAGTTCCAAGTCGTGAGTAGTGTATTTATTTTCATTGATTTTCAAATGTTTTGATGCATATGCCACAACCTTTCCCCGTTGTATAAGTATGCAACCGAGATCTTAGTTGGATGCATCACAATAAACCACAAAATCATCATTGCCATTTGGTAAGGCTAAGACAGGAGCATCACAAAGTTTCTGCTTTAGTGTCTAAAAGGATTCTTCTTGCTTCGAACCCCAGTCATAGGGTTTATTCTTTTGAGTCAAGGAAGTGGGAGGGACAACAATCCTGGAGAAATTCGAAATAAACCGCCGATAGTAACCGGCAAATCTTAGGGAAGAATGAAACTCTGTTGGGGTCTTTGATGTACTCCAATTCTTTACGGCTTCAATCTTTGCAGGATCCACATGAACACCATTCTCATTGACTATATGCCCCAAGAATTGAACTTCCTTAAGCCAAAATCCACGCTTGGAGAATTTGGCATACCGTCATTCTTTTCTTAAGATCTCTAAAATCAATTTAAGATGTTCTTTGTGGCCTTTTTTTCCCTTGGAGTAAATCAATATATCATCTATGAAAATAATTACAAACTTATCAAAGTATGGCCTACAGACTAGGTTCATGAGATCCATAAAAAGCGCAGGTGGATTAGTAAGGCTGAAGGGCATTACAAGAAATTCATAATGGCCATATGTTGTTCTAAAGGCTGTCTTGGGAATATCATCATCATGTACATGAAGCTGATGATACCCATACCAAAAGCCGATCTTTGAAAACCATGTCGAGCCTTGAAGTTGATCGAAGAGATCATCGACGAGTGGCGGCGGGTATTGATTTTTGATGGTAAGTTTATTCAATTTGCGGTAATCGATGCACATTCGGAATGAACCATACTTCTTCTTGACAAACAGGACCGGTGCACCCCATGGTGAATGGCTCGAGCGAATGAATCATATATCAGACAATTCTTGTAATTGACTCGCTAACTTTTCTAACTCTGAAGGCACAAGTCTGTAAGGAGCTTTGGCGACTGGGTTCCTACCATGCATAAAATTAGTTCTAAATTCTATTTGACGCTCTATTGGAATCCCTGGCAAATCATCTGGAAAAACCTCAGGAAAATCTTGTATCATGGGAACGTCTTGGATGCATTTTCTTTTCACCTTCTTCTCTACCACATGTGCTAGAAATGCTATGCATTTCTTCCCAAGGTATTTATGTGCTTTGGTGCATGACGTTAACTTAAGGCCTTTACTAGGGGTTTCCCCGAAAACTCTTAGAGTTTCATTTGAAGGTAAGGGATACGAATATATTTCTCATGAAAAACTATTTCTGCTTTGTGGGTGGCTAACCAGTCCATGCCTATGATAACATCAAAGCTACCAAGATGCATAGGTATGAGATCAATTGGGAAAATATGATCATTTAAGTTCATAGTACATCCAATTATAATAGTTTCAATATCAATAGTGTTACCATCAGCTAGGGGTGTAAACGAGCCGAGCCGATCCCGAGCTCGTTAAGGCTCGAGCTCGGCTCGTTTAGAAAAATTAAGGCTCGAGCTCGAGCTCGGCTCGTTAAGATAAATTAGGGCTCGAGCTCGAGCTCGGCTCGTTAAAGAATTTTTAGGCTCGAGCTCGGCTCGGCTCGGCTCGTTTAGATTTTGTTTATTTAATTTATTTACTTTAATTACTAATTTAACTATATTTATAACTATATTTTATAAATTTAACATAAAATATTTAATTTAAATATATTTATCATAATTTTATATATAAAAATAATTAATTTTATAAATAAACACTTAATATAATAAATAAAAATTATATAAACAGAAAGCTCGTTAAGGCTCGCGAGCCAGCTTGAGCTCGTTAAGTAAAACTCGAGCTCCGGCTCGATAACTAAACGAGCCACACTTTTGGGCTCGAGCTCGGGCTCGGGCTCGTTAAGGCTCGGCTCGTTTGAGCTTTTTACCGATCCGATCTCGAGCATTTCACGAGCTGCCTTGGTTCGTTTACACCCCTACCATCAGCCACCTCCACGTTAAATGGTTTGTCTAGTTTAGTGCATGTTCTACCAAGTATACGTTAAAACTCATATGACACAAAACTTCTATCTGCACTGGAATCAAATAATATAGATGTAGAACTGTTATTAATCAGAAACTACCATTAACAACGTCCTGGTTGGCTTAAGTTGCTGGAGCATTTAACTGAAAAGCTTTGCCTCTTGCCACCCATTGATTACTACCCGTCAGCCTTGGGCACTGGTTTCTGAAATGATTGACATCGCCACACTCATAACAGGCTATTTCCTGTACAGGTGCAGGACGAACTGGTATAGCTTGTAGTGGTTGTGCAGGTGGAGCAGGTAAAACAAGTGGTGTAGGTTGCACCCGTTGTACTTGTGGTGCACTCCTACATATGTTGGCATAATGGCCATACTTACCGCAATTGTTGCAAATGTGGCAAGGCAGGTTAGGAGCATGATGATATCGGTAGACATTACATTGTGGATTCACCCTAACATAAGGTTTGGTGTTGAAGTTGCTAGATGATTGTTGACTTGTCTGAACACAGGAGTAGTAACAACAAAACTTATGGTCTTTCGATTTCGACCGCCTTTTTTGGATGTGCTTGATGGTTCAGTCTTGACTTCTGTTGAGGGTTCCTTGGTGGTTGTCTTGGCTTTAGTCTTCCTACTTCCCTTCTAAGTAAGTGTTCCTGCCTTCACATGATTGTCTGTCAGCGTAGCAGCCAGGAGGATAACAACTTCAAGAGTGGTATGGTTACTACCAAAGACTATGTCTTGAATCTGCATGGGAAGACTTCAATATATTTCTCTATGGCTCGGTCTAAAGGAGTCACAAAGTGAAGCACTAGTGAGCTTAGCTCGTGAAAACAAGAGTTGTAAATCACATTCTCTCCACTTTCCTGCTTGAGTTCCTAGAACTCAGCCTCTAGTTTCCTCATCTTGCTCTAAGGAGAGAATTCTAAAGTCACCTGGGTTTCGATTTCAGCCCACATCAAGGATAAGGCTGCATCCACTCCCCTAGTTCGCTTCTCGCCGTTCCACCAAGCCTGCACTCTCTTTTGGAAAACCCTGGTGGCAAACACACCTTCAGCTCCTCGGGGAAGTCACTGTTTATTAAAGTATTTTCAATACTCTCAAACCACTGCAGCAGACCAGTGGCTCCCTCGGCACCCATGAACTTCGTCAGGTTGCAAGAGTTGAAGTATTTGAAAGTGCAAACAGGCTGGTTTGCACCTCTCCTGTTTTGATTGGCCGTTTGATTTGCTTGGTTCAGCTGGGTCACCAAATTTGTGATAAGAGCTATTAGCTCTTGAACACTAGTGTTGGCATTCTTGGTGTTGTCATTGTTGTTGTTCCTATTGTCATTGCGGCGACGCGGCGGCATGTTTCTACAAGGATAAGAAACATGTTACTATCACGTACAACACATAGGAATAGGGTCCAAGTCTCCTTGTCAAAGGTTAGGTTCTTAATATGGTCGACTATTCAAATCAGTTGCTATAAGCTATATTTGTTTAGACTATACATTCGAAATTCCCTAATTATTCTCACCCTGTTCCAGGAATGATAACCTCTCGTTACAATGTAACTGGTTTATATCGGACATACATAGATTTGACCGTAGTCGCATCATCCGCCATCCCACCACTATTACAGTGCATCACGATTATCCCTTGTTATGAATTGGAGTATAATATATGTGTTTCTCATCAATTTTAGCACCAAAATTTTATCATTTGTAGGATAATTATGGGTGGAATATGTTAAAGTTCCCTTGTCGTCTATAATCACCCAATGTCTAATTTCACCTGACATCTAGGTTCACCTATTTTCTAAGTCCATCTAATGTCTAAGTTCACCTAACATCAAGTTCTTCTAATGTCTAAGTTCACTAAGTGTTTAGGCCAATGCCTCAGAATGTTCATAAAGCATATTCATCAATATGTACATATGTTTCCCTATTATATCAAATCAACAATTTCTATCATTTCTCACCCATCATTCCTTATTCCCACTACTGACAGACCCCCAATGTATTGAAAATGTTTAATGTATAGAGTATACGTAGGAATCGGTTGCAACCTATCCAGCCGCTAGCCCACCACCTTTACAATACATTACGAGTATGTCCTTGTCAAGTAGTTAGGGCTCAATTAATCACATAAAGCAGTCAAATTACAGATAACTACCAATTTGCATAGATATTAAGTATTACCTATTTGTATAGACTAGATAATACATTTTAGCAACAAACACTTAGTAATCACATAATATGCACATAAGGAACATAGTTTCCTAACATGGCAACAAGGGCATGATAGACCTCATGCTTGGGTTCCCTACGATTATACACTAGGTCATCCATTGCAAATAACCTAATTCCCTATAACCCAAGCTCTGATACCAATCTGTAACACCCCGAGCGATGGCAAAATCATCGGGATGCCACGAGGAATGTGCAGATTGTTCACAAGCTCATGGGTAACAAAAATGTATCATCACATGTCATTTAAAGTATTCAAATTAATTACACAAAAATCATGTTTATCATGAAACAGTTACAACAAGTTACATAAAAGATGTAGCTAAGTTAACTAAATCCTACTCTTTAGTTGATTCAGCTAAATTAGCTAAGTCCAAGATCCTATGTGATGATATCCAAAAGTTTATAGCTATCCTTCCTACATCTCCTCATTTCCTGAAACATGTAAAAAATCAAATGTCGACTACATACGTAGTTGGTGAGTAATCATAAGCTTAACACACCCAAAAATAGTTATAAAAGTTTAAGTACACACTTGTGAACATGTAAGAATGAACATTTCCTGTAAATTCACTTACCAGCAGATCAACAAAACTTCAAAGTATGTTCAATCAAATCAAGCATTAGCAGCAATAATGAGTTTGACATATAATCACCGTGGAGGACCGAAGTCAAATCAATCAATAGTATAAAGAATCACTACAGAGGACTGAAGTCAAGTCAAATAACAGTGTAAAGAATCACCGTGTAGGACCGAAGCCAACTTAGCCAACAGTGGTTCTATGTCATTCAGAGTTTACCCTAATCACTACGGAGGACCGAAGACAACTTAAGCAATAGTGGGTCAAATAAAATCAAGTCTAGTGGTAATACATCAATCAAATCCAAGTTTCACAACTGTTATGCAAAAATATAAGAGCTTAAGTTATACATGTTCCATCCCTTGGTTTAAAAAATAAAGAGTAAAAATGGGGTTATAAGAACTCACCAGTGATGTTTTATCATTTGGTTTATGTAGAATGTGCGCTCACTTGTTGTATTCATAAATATATGTGTTTTATCAATATGTCGTTTTATTGTGTGTGTTAATTCATGTTTAGAGAACCATATGATCATTCCTGTGATTAAATATAAGTTGTAGCAAATTGTTTACCCCTTATATTATATGATGGTTATTGCCCCTAAAGTTTCAAATCATTTTATGTAGAGGTTAAGTTTAAAGAAAATAATTTTGACATTAACAAATTAAAGATCAAGTTAATTATTACCAAGGTGATAACCTTTAAATACATGCATGCACATCTTTGTTAGGTTTTTAACATTTCAATGTTGATCATTCTTGTTCACATCAATATTTTGTTTAAGGTTCCATCGGTATTATTCTTGGAAATCATCGATCTTATTAGTTCCGGCATCACTTAATCCTTTTGAATTGATGACCATAGATACTATCAGTATCGATGGCATTTAGTTGATTTTCAGGGCATCGATATTATTAAAATCGATAAGAGAGTATCGATGGAGCAAATTCGATGACTAGTATTGACGAGTTCATGATATTGAATGCTCAATGTTAGTATCGATAAAAGGCCGGCCAATCATAGTAGTATTGAGAGGCCCCGAATCCCGGGAGTCCCCTTGGTTGGTAAACATCAAACTCATAGTCATTAAACCAAATTTTACATTACAATGGCAGCGGAATTTCAGGTGATTACATAAAACATGACACACATATTATACAAACGTTAAACATAGCCCACACTCTATGGTTTTATACATAGCCAGTTTATGCCAGATTATGCCAGGGTAGTCTTCCGGGTATGCCTCGAGCCTTCCTGCTATTCTTTCTCAATACCATTCAACCTGATATGCATGCTAAAACAAGTCAGCTTTCGCTGGTGAGTTCTAAGTTAACTTTTCATAAAAATAAAATCTTTACAGTATTCACTGTTGACTGAAGTCAACAGTCTCAATCACCCTGAACATAACACATTTCATATATATATATATATATATATATATATAGCATACATGATATCATAAAATCAATCACACAGTGCACAAACGTAGCCTGTTCTGTTGACCGAAGTCAACATGCTTGCACAAGACTTCAAAAATTATCAACCCGAAGTTGATAACTTATACATGCATAAGATTTCCTTAACTGGCGACACATAGTCGGCATACCTGTTCTTGCACAGGACTTCTTAAACCATCAACCGAGATTGACGGCTCATACCGGTACAAGACTTCTTAACATACATCATAACCTGGTTTAAATCATTTAAACCATCATACACATAAGCGGCTCCTTTCACCGCAGTGCGCATGTTTTGTCCAACCGCAGCCGGGACTTTCATAACACATTTCCTGCTCGACCTCGGTCGATGTCTTTCAGAAATCATTTTCTTCTCAACCACAGTTGAGACTTCAAACACTATGTACATCGCAGCTGAGACTCTTAAAATCATATACTTCTCAACCATAGTTGAGACTTAAAACACTCTTTACAATTCAGCTGAGACTCTTAAAATCATTTACTTCTCAACCGCAGTTGAGTCTTAAAACATTCTTTACATAAAAACATTCTTTATTTGAAAACATACTTTACCTGAAAACATATTTTACCTGACCATAATCAGGTTGCAATCACTTTCATACAATAATTTTATAACATGAAACGTTCTTTACTTTATCATACTCTTTTATCTGACCGTAGTCAGGTAAAGCAATCCTTTACATAAAATAACTTTATAAAATGCATATCAGCCAAAAATGATAAAACATTTAAAATAGGGCTATAAGAACTCACAATCATTTCAAAGATATTTATCATGCATGCACATCAACCTTAAAACGTTAAAATAGTAAAAGAGGGCTCATAGAACTCACCTGAGCTTTAGCACACTCCGCTAACTGTTCTTCATTTCCTTCCTTTCTCACTTCACAATGATATCCTTTTAATATGAACATATCATCATGATTATAACCTTATCATGAAGGTTCTAAATTTACGATTACCGCTCAAAACTTCGGCATATCGTAACTTTCATTCGGAACTTTATTTCAAAATTCCGCTTACACTCATTTTGATCATTCTTATCTCTACAATCTTGTTATGCCTAAAGATTTCTTATTTGCTCGGCTTAAATAAGCGTATTCTCTTATTTACTTAATTCGTCTTAGGCATTGCTAACTTACTGATTGAATCTTTTTGAACGTCCAATGTCAAAGACATTGCCTTGATAGTCATCAAATAGTTAATGTTGTTGATTATCTCACTAGACAGGTTCCTAGACAGATTAATGGCTTAGAAATGATCCATCCTTGTTATTGATTACCCAGATATCATGAAGTATCACAAGGTAGTATTAAAATAGGTTTAATAACCATGTCTAACATACTGATCTGCCTGTTATCATAAACATCAGATACTCGTTCCAGTGAGTATGTTAATGATTGTGATTAGTTTAAAACACTTAGAATTAACCTTGCATATCAAAACTAATCAAACTAATCACCTACCTTGTCATAATCATATGGTTTAAACCACTATAACCATTGTTATGATTCCATGCAAACCGGGCATTACAACGGCTCAAAACAAGGATTTACCCATTAATAGTTAAAGTTTGTCATTTATAATCAATCCTAGCCATCATCTAGGCAATAATCAACAACCCTAACTATATCATCACGTTCAGAAACAAGATTTAACCAATCATAATCAATCTAGAAGGTGAAAATGAACCGTTACCTCTCCAAACGAAGTTCTGTGCGTAACAAGACGATCCGGACTTGTATTAACGATCCTTGGAGCGATCCACGTGATTAAGAGGCTTCAAAATAGAGATTGGATGGCTTAGAAGATGATTTTTCGTGGTGTGGGGTGCTGATCGTCTAGTAGAAGGAGAAAAATGAGATTTCTAGATGAAAATTGACTTTTTAAGCACCATTTGCGTTCAGCTGACACGGGGCGCATCGCCCCACGCCAGACGGCGAAGTGGGGCGTACCGTGCGGACCCATGGCGGCCAGATTTGTCACTTTTCGATTTTATCTTCGTTTCGCGATTCCGGACAATCCGTAACTCCGTTTCGCGCACGGTTTTCGCCCACGTTCACCATTTTTCGCGTACTATCATCCTGTAAAAATTTCGATTTTTAACTCAACGTGGATTTTATGCGCGATCAATTGTACTAAATCTTCGGCTGTTACAAATCTACCCTCCTTACAATAGGTTTCGTCCTCGAAACCTGTTACGTTTCAAACAAATGTGGGTAAAATCGTTTCATCTCGTCTTCAGTCTCCCCTATAGCCTCCGATTCTTTTCGGTGTTTCCATGAAACCGTAATTTGTCTGATTGTCTTGTTATGCTATTGTTTTTCTTTCCTGTTAACAATTGCCACAGGTTCTTCTATGTAGCTTAACATTTCATCAACTTCAATATCGTTTAATGGTACATATCCTACATCATCCGCTAGACATTTTCTTAAGTGTGACACGTGGAATGTCGGATGAATTTCACTCAACTTATCGAGAGGATATAATCGATAGGCTATCCTATCGACTCGTACCATTACTCAAAAGGGTCCAATAAACTCAAACTTCGTTTTCCTCTTTTTCTGAATCTAATAATTCCTCTTCATAATGAAGCCTTAAACAATACCTGATCGCCTTTCTCGACTCTATTGGTCTTTGTCTTTTGTCAGCATAGGACTTTTATCAATCCTGTGCAACTTTCCTCCGTACTTTAACTAGTTGAAACTTTTCAATTAATCTTACTATTACCACTAATGGTAAATGATCCTTTAAAGGAACATGTGCCTGCTCGTCTGCCAGACACTTCCTAATCATCATACAACCACTACTGCCAAGCGTAATTATGAGCTTATGCCGGCACAAGGCTCCATAACCGTTGATCTGACCCACCGAAACATTTTGCAGATCCATACTTACCCAGTAACAAGTACTGGAGCAACCATACTTACCCCATAAGAATATGGGAGCAACGTCATACTTACCCCGTAACAAGTACGAGAGCAACCATACCCGGTTATAGTCGTGGTTGACTATCATACCCAGTTATAGTCGTGGTTGACTCTGTGTTTATAGCCCGATCGGCTCCATATCCTGATATTATCAGGTCATCATTCATACTTACCCTATAGCACTTATAGGGACATCATTCATTCATCATACATGATACACTAGCATCATATCACCATTCATCATAATCATCATACATTTCATGCTAGCATCATAACGGCATTCATCATAGTCACCATGACATCCTAAACCTGTCATGCTAGCACTACTTCATCATATCAATTTCCTAGTAACATAGGAATCATCATACTACATTATGCTGGTATCATGTCATCGTATCATAACATCATGGCATCACATACATGATACATTAGGACCTATTCCTCATATCATACATCATACTTTCATACTAGCAGCCTAGTATTTCATCATAGCATAACATCTATAATTATCATCATAGCACGTTTATCATACAGCTCATCATCATATCTTACTAATACCCATTCATCATACTTAGTAGACTTTCATACATAAATCATGCTAACACATAAACGTGCGTACATAGTCATGGCATATCTATCCTATCTTCTCATGCTTCAACCAAATGTTGAAGATCATATGGTAACGAGTCTTTTTCCCCGTTATGTCATAATCTTTAGCTATAACAGGTAGCTTATTATGACACTTAATCCTTACGTCCTTATCTTTTCCTAACTTGTATGCTATAACATGTCATATTCTTTAGCTACAGCATGCATTATTCTTTAAGTTGTGGATTGTGCTAACATTTTCACATTTGGTCTCTACTAAAACTTATCTCTCTTGGCATTAAACCATTTACAAAGCACTCGTTGGAAGTTGGTCATAAATAAACTTTCTTAACATAACTTACATACACCTCTTAACACATAAGGTTGTCAATGCATATGACCAACCAATTTTTTTTTCTTGCATAAAACCGGACAAAACCAACTCTTGGTGTTGTTACAATATTTCATTAGTCGCCATATAATGAGGATTTCTTGTTTCTCTCAATAAAAAGGCTTCATTGTTTACCTCATCATTTGCCTCATTAAGAGGACTTCATCATTTGACCCACTTTATGCATGACAATCTTATCATAAAACTTTCCTTTGATAACATACGTATGCCCACTATCACATAACAATACCATAAATCTTCTTATACATAGGACAGTGGCAATTATCCTTTATCATTAAACTTGTACTAATACAAAGCTACTTGAGTAGTTTCTTGCAACAGATGCAAGTCTCTTTTAACACCTGTAACCGTATTAAACCCACATTTTACAATCTATACTTTAAGCTCCATACATATTCTATACATGTTCAACATCTGTTATCTTGTGAAGACAAGATAGTTCATTAAACGATAACCATGTTGCAACACTTATGTATCCTCCTCTAGCATAAATAGCTTTCCGTTAGAGTTATTAAAATCATCTCTAACATCTTTAGCATACCAGTTCTTGGTTTAATCGGTCTTTACATCACTTCTTGTCAAAAGCAATTCGTATTATTTCAACCTTTCATAACCTTCGAACTTTCTTGATGGTTTAACATTTCTTTTCATTCGCATTTGTCATAAGACCAACTCTATACTTTTCATTCACTTATACCTAATGCTAGGCATGCGTTCATTTACCATCATTTATCTTTGCTTATCAATCCCTAATCACACCTTTATCACCAATGTTCGTGTAGTCAGCTTTAATATCTCACTTTAACGTTTAGTAAACATCAGTGAAATTTCCAAATCCTAATGTCAACATGCATTTCTCAACCTAGTGGGACCTTTTCAGGATTTAGGATACTAACAAAACATTATTATTCATAACACAGAGAATAATCTCATCAAATCTAGGTCAAATTTTAACTCACATTAATCAAGAATGTACCGGTCACCACATCAGGGTCTTTGTCTACCTGATCTTTCATCATGGTAAAGGCATGAGCTTTTGCCTTGTGCTTCTCAACCCCCTTGCTACCTTCAGGTTTGGTAGATTCAGTATTCTTTGTCTTCGATTTTAAGCAATTCTTGCTGACGTGACCGAATCCACCACAATTATAACATTGGTGCACGCTTGAACAATTATACGAGAAATGTCCAGATTGTCCACAACGGTAGCACAAGGTAGTCCCCAGACGACATTTTCCCCAATGTTTCTTTCCGCACTTAATGCATGTTTCAACTTCTTCTACCTTAAGCCTCTTCATAAAGAGTCCCAGTTTATCATTTCTGTTTCTTTTTACTCCAGATGACCACTTTTGCTTCGGCTCTTCCTTTGTGCTCTCCTTAGTCCCTTCAGACTTGTCTTTCAAAGTATCCTTCAGTGCCTTTGCAATCAAGGCTTGTAACTTCTCCTCCATGATTTTGCAGACCTCATCAGGAATAGTCTTCGCTACCCTAGGCTCTAGAGTAAGCTCGTCTTCATTCTCCGGTTGCTCGTTGTGCTCGTGGTTATCTTCGTTGACGAGTTCTTCATTCTCGATACGTGGTTCTTCATGTTCCTGTGGTTGCTTACGTAGTCTACCCTTTTGTTCCGCCATCTAACTACCTACAGGATGCAACAATTGATGAGTCAGTACAGGATCAGTTTAGCACGAAATAAGCTTTGTAAATCGTTAATGATGTTGATCAGGTGTTATTAACCATTTACCCAACTCATAGGCTCTAAACGTTTCCCATCCCGTCACCCCAACGTGCATGAATCTAACTACCTTTCTAACCTTACACCTACGTCTTAACTCATACATAACATTCAGCTCGTGGCATCAAACTATCCTTGACTGGCATTCTTATCATTCTGTCCCATTTTCAGTTTAAGTCCAGTCATTAGGGATGACCGGATCTCTCAAACTATGGCTCTGATACCAACTTGAGAGGCCCCGAATCCCTGGAGTCCCCTTGGTTGGTAAACATCAAACTCATAGTCATTAAACCAAATTTTACATTACTATGGCAGCGGAATTTCAGGTGATTACATAAAACATGACACACATATTATACAAACGTTAAACATAGCCCATACTCTATGGTTTTATACATAGCCAGTTTATGCCAGATTATGCCAGGGTAGTCTTCCGGGTATGCCTCGAGCCTTCCTGCTATTCTTTCTCAATACCATTCAACCTGATATGCATGCTAAAACAAGTCAGCTTTCGCTGGTGAGTTCTAAGTTAACTTTTCATAAAAATAAAATCTTTACAGTATTCACTGTTGACTGAAGTCAACAGTCTCAATCACCCTGAACATAGCACATTTCATATATATATATATATAGCATACATGATATCATAAAATCAATCACACAGTGCACAAACGTAGCCTGTTCTGTTGACCGAAGTCAACATGCTTGCACAAGACTTCTTAAACTATCAACCCGAAGTTGATAACTTATACATGCATAAGATTTCCTTAACTGGCGACACATAGTCGGCAGGCCTGTTCTTGCACAGGACTTCTGCCTGTTCTTGCACAGGACTTCTTAAACCATCAACCGAGATTGACGGCTCATACCGGTACAAGACTTCTTAACATACATCATAACCTGGTTTAAATCATTTAAACCATCATACACATAAGCAGCTCCTTTCACCGCAGTGCGCATGTTTTGCCCAACCGCAGCCGGGACTTTCATAACACATTTCCTGCTCGACCTCGGTCGATGTCTTTCAAAAATCATTTTCTTCTCAACCACAGTTGAGACTTCAAACACTCTATACATCGCAGCTGAGATTCTTAAAATCATATACTTTTCAACCATAGTTGAGACTTAAAACAGTCTTTACAATTCAGCTGAGACTCTTAAAATCATTTACTTCTCAACCGCAGTTGAGTCTTAAAACATTCTTTACATAAAAACATTCTTTATTTGAAAACATACTTTACCTGAAAACATATTTTACCTGACCATAATCAGGTTGCAATCACTTTCATACAATAATTTTATAACATGAAACGTTCTTTACTTTATCATACTCTTTTATCTGACCGTAGTCAGGTAAAGCAATCCTTTACATAAAATAACTTTATAAAATGCATATCAGCCCAAAATGATAAAACATTTAAAATAGGGCTATAAGAACTCACAATCATTTCAAAGATATTTATCATGCATGCACATCAACCCTAAAACGTTAAAATAGTAAAAGAGGGCTCATAGAACTCACCTGAGCTTTAGCACACTCCGCTAACTTTTCTTCATTTCCTTCCTTTCTCACTTCACAATGATATCCTATTAATATGAACATATCATCATGATTATAACCTTATCATGAAGGTTCTAAATTTACGATTACCGCTCAAAACTTCGGCATATCGTAACTTTCATTCGGAACTTTATTTCAAAATTCCGCTTACACTCATTTTGATCATTCTTATCTCTACAATCTTGTTATGCCTAAAAATTTCTTATTTGCTCGGCTTAAATAAGCGTATTCTCTTATTTACTTAATTCGTCTTAGGCATTGCTAACTTACTGATTGAATCTTTTTGAACGTTCAATGTCAAAGACATTGCCTTGATAGTCATCAAATAGTTAATGTTGTTGATTATCTCACTAGACAGGTTCCTAGACAGATTAATGGCTTAGAAATGATCCATCCTTGTTATTGATTACCCAGATATCATGAAGTATCACAAGGTAGTATTAAAATAGGTTTAATAACCATGTCTAACATACTGATCTGCCTGTTATCATAAACATCAGATACTCGTTCCAGTGAGTATGTTAATGATTGTGATTAGTTTAAAACACTTAGAATTAACCTTGCATATCAAAACTAATCAAACTAATCACCTACCTTGTCATAATCATATGGTTTAAACCACTATAACCATTGTTATGATTCCATGCAAACCGGGCATTACAACGGCTCAAAACAAGGATTTACCCATTAATAGTTAAAGTTTGTCATTTATAATCAATCCTAGCCATCATCTAGGCAATAATCAACAACCCTAACTATATCATCACGTTCAGAAACAAGATTTAACCAATCATAATCAATCTAGAAGGTGAAAATGAACCGTTACCTCTCCAAACGAAGTTCTGTGCGTAACAAGACGATCCGGACTTGTATTAACGATCCTTGGAGCGATCCACGTGATTAAGAGGCTTCAAAATAGAGATTGGATGGCTTAGAAGATGATTTTTCGTGGTGTGGGGTGCTGATCGTCTAGTAGAAGGAGAAAAATGAGATTTCTAGATGAAAATTGACTTTTTAAGCACCATTTGCGTTCTGCTGACACAGGGCGCATCGCCCCACGCCAGACGGCGAAGTGGGGCGTACCGCGCGGACCCATGGCGGCCAGATTTGTCACTTTTCGATTTTATCTTCGTTTCGCGATTCCGGACAATCGGTAACTCCGTTTCGCGCATGGTTTTCGCCCACGTTCACCATTTTTCGCGTACTATCATCCTGTAAAAATTTCGATTTTTAACTCAACGTGGATTTCAAGCGCGATCAATTGTGCTAAATCTTCGGCTGTTACAAGTATCGACCAAGAGCCTATCGATACTGCTAACTTCGATGGAGGCTTATCAAGTTTATCCACTTCGATGAGAGTGTTGTTGAGACTATCAAGTTTGGCAGGGCTGGGTGAGACTATGAAGTTCGACAGGGCTATGTCGAGACTATCAAGCTTGACAGGGTTGTTCATCGTCTTCCACCTCCAGCCTTTATCAAGTTGCAGGTTTGTTTGAAGCTCCTAAATCAATTGTAGGGTACTTGTTTATGATATTTAAGGATACAAAACCTGTTTTAAAGGTAAAGTTGTCGTGTCCAAAAAAGAATCCATAGATCTACCTTTAAAACGTGTTGTTAAGCTCGAGATCCTTGTATTTCGAGTTCTAGGTTGATAAAGATGCGGTTTAAGTCAAAATGACGAAAATGGTGAACTGTTGAGAGAGTTCTCTAGAGAGAGAAAAACTGGTGAGAGAGGGACGAAATATATAGAGAGAGAAAGTTTAGGGCTGCCAAATGAAGGAGAAGGAGAAGAAAATGGGCTTTTATAGCCCGGTTTAACTTGCGTGTGCTCTGGTTCTTTCTGTTTACGTTTAATCATATTATCCTGTCGGGTTTTTATAAAATAAAATTAAGACATGAAATGTTTTGGAAAATAGTTTTATTTTAAATCTTTTAAGTGGTAATTCCTAATAAAAAATTTTCATTCCTTTTTATTAATTCAAAACGTCGTAATGATATTTATTTTAGTTATCTCTTCGGAATGTGTAACCTACATTTATATTCGTAAAGATTAGGATTCTGCATGAAACGGTCCGGACCGCTAGAACCGAAGACCAGAACTGTGAAAACATGTTCGAATACCCGTTTATAAAAGAAGGTTCGGGTTTCGGTTATATTTACGGGTTTAATCGGTTTCGGTTCGGTTCCGAGTTTTAACCCGCAGGTTACCCGTTAAACTCGGACCGATTTTTTAACCCAGTTTTTTTAGGAAAATTAAAAATGTCTACATGTACAAGCTAGTTTCTAATTGAGAATTGAGATTCATAATTCAAGATTCGACCCATAGTGACTATCCAACTTCAAGTTTTCAAATGTGGTTTTCGTTTTTTAATCCAATTCGTCATCAGTAAACACCAACTTGAATGTTTAAAGACATTTTTAAATGTTTGTGATATGATCATGTATGGAATTATGCCATATTCATGTTCCAAAACATTACCACCAAGTACACGAACCATTTCTCTATTTTTTTCAAACAGGTCTTTGATGTTATGTTTTAACTGGTTGCTTTTACATTAAACAGGTGCAAACCCGTGAAAACCGAATCGTGAAACCCGTATTACCCGGAACCGGTTTCTAATAATCGGTCCGGTTCTTGGTTCCCAAATTTATGTTAAAACGGGTCCGATTCGGCTCGGTCTGGTTCAGGACCGATAATCACCCCTAGTAAAGATCGTCAACTTTACAAATACAATGCTTGAATCGCATTCCAACTTGATTTATAAATTTATGGAATATCATTTCAGAATTATTAATCCTAATAGATGTATTAGTGTGAATCATCACCCACGGGAACACATTATTAGGTTAACCTTCTGAAACAATATTCGCGTTTTCATTTGATGTTCTTGTCCTCACCAACGTTTATTGCTTCCGAATCATTATTATTTTAACTCGTTTATTTCAATCCAATATACATGAATTCTCCTCACTAAATCATATCACCGACACACCCATGATAGACCGAAGTAAGTTTATGTATAGGTCATACGTAGAAGTCGGTCGCAACTTATTTAGCCGCCAGCCCACCACAACTTCGATAAACCACGACCTATGTTTTTGCCTATATTTAGTGATAGAATCTTAGACCTTTACCAAAATCATTCAAACTAGAATGTTTCTTACATGTGTAAACTACAATTACCACTCTACGTATGTTCTAGGTATATCACAACTACAACTTCCCGGTAGTGCCTGCGTTTTAGTTATATGTTCTCAATAGTGAAAATCAGAGTTTAAATCACGATGCAAAGTTATATAAACTCAATAGCATATTATGTTCTACCATCATTGACAATCTCTACAGTACATGTTTACCTAAAAACAATGAGGTTACAATTCTTAGGCTACTATTGTGTATAATGAATATGCATACAAGAATTCTAAGTCATCATATGTTTTATCATTCAAGAAATTCACAAAATACTTAAAGCCAATATACCAACTAAGTAATTGCATCATTTTTATGTTTTAACACCTTGATAATAATCTAGACAATATTTTATTTAAAATAAACAATAAAATATTATTCTACATGATTTTAATATATTTCAGAATATTTAAATAAAAATATTCAATATATATATATGTATGTATTTTCTTAAGAATCTTTATAAGTTTATAACGATTGAAGTTATCATAAAAATGATTTTATAAAATATAAAATAATATTCTGAATTTTTAGAATATTTTTATACTAAAGCTTCATTTTTTAAAATTTATTTAAACCATTAAAATATACATTTTAATAAACTAAAGTCCAAAAATTCTTCAAATTTTTCCAGAATCTTTATGAACATGTTTTATAATTTATGTAATTTTTTAGAATTTTTAAAAATGATTTAATATTCTTTTTATATTTAAAACTATTTAAAAATCATTTAAATAGCAGAATAATAAAAATAAATTATTAAAAATTCTAATATTTGTACAGAATTTTATAACGGTTATTTATAATTTTTATAAATTTTTTCGGAATTTTTAAAATTGATTTTGTATTTTTAGTATATTTTAAACTATTTAATTAAAATTTAAATCGTAAAATAATAGAAATCAAATCTGAAAATTTCTAATTTTTTTTACATAATGTCTAAAATATCATTTTTGATTTTTATAAAACTTTTTGTAAGTTTTAGAATTAAATGGATTGTAAAATAAAAAAGTGGGGTTTAATATCAAAATCATTTACAACCGGATTCAAACCCGAGACCATGCACCCCAAGTCCCATGTTCTAACCGGTAGGCTGCCATGGGTGTCATGGTTTGAATCCGTTTCAAATTGTCATAACTAATAACCACATTCCATGAAATCCCCAAATTAAACTATGAACCCTATTTTTAATTCGATCCCAATTCGATTAACACATGAATCGTGAGAGTATAAAACCTTAGGGCTTGTAATCTGCAACCTAAGAGGAGTCTAATGCAACAAAATTACCCGGAATGATGAAGTATTGAGCGAGTTAATGAAAACCTCAGTCGCGGTTGTTCTTGTGTAATTTCGAAGAGCTTAGATGCACTATAGATTACGATTTATTAAAATCTGTATCTTTAAAACATTAAGGGTTTTCCAAAGTGATAACCGGTCTTGTTAATCCATCGATATTATCATTACCATACTTCAACCACATATAAATTATAAATTAAGTGTTTTACTAACAATGGATGCCAAGGGGTGACTTAAATGGGTTAGTATGGGCTAAGAATCATTAGGGTTTTCCTTAAGGTGTTAACCGATTTTAAACTATGTAGATGTAACACTTGTTGAACATTTTTTTGTAACATATCAAATGATAATGTTTTATAACAAATAACTCGTGGTAGTATACTTAGGTGTTAATAACAAACCCTAGTTAAACAAAGAAGTGATGATCATGGTCATGGGTAAACTCTAATTTATGAAAGTTTAATGGTTACAAGGGTTGTGGTTTTTAAATTAAGTTATAACTTAGGAAAATAAATGGTTTCAAAAACATACATTATGTTAATGTTCAAGGTCAAACTCAGAACATATAACTAAGGAACATCATAACGTACTAAGTTTAACCTAAAACAGTTAAGTGTTAGTATATTATATTACAAAGTGGGTTTAAGGCTGATGTGCACAAAGTAGTTCAATTAAAAGTAACAAAATCACAACTAACCTAAGCACTAAGTAATACTATAGACTCTCTAAAACTAAACTACTGACAGGGTAGTGAACCTATCGGAAATAGTAAAGCAAAAGCAAGTCTGGATATCGAACCCACAGACTTCTGTAGGTCCCTAAACAGTTCAAGAACTGAGCTTTAAGCCTCCAATCTGCATCAAATGAATCTACAAAGTGCGGAATCCAAAATAGAATCACAAGAACAAGAAGAAAGATCAAAACTTTGATATATTTCAATGAAGTACACGAAACAATGCCTCAATGCGTCTAGAGAGCATGCCTCGGGAATCCAACCCTAGAACGGTACAAAATACATCTATTTATACTACTTCTAGGTGTACTCGAACCACTATACACGAAAATGTTCGAGTACACGAAATACAGATGTATACGAAATGCTAAGTACATGAAACATAACAAAATCAGAACAAAATATGGTCTTCGACTCTTCTCCGGTTGGCTTTGTCAGTCTTCATCTTCCGTTGGGCTCTACAAACCTACCTAGACTGTTGAAGTCAATCGATGGGAAGCGAGACAGAGTGAGGACCATCTCTGACTTACAACTTCAGCTCTATAGCAAACGCGACAGCACGACTGAAGGGCTTCGCTTCTTCGTCCCATCCACCGTAGACTTTGATGGGTGACTCGTGCAGCTTCATCATATCATTTTTGCCATACTTCAAAAGATCCATCGGGTCAAGTATCATATCAATGTCATTGATATCATTTTTGTTTCTGAGAATGATCACAACAAAAATCTTCTCATCAAAATACCACGACGGGAAGTTGGCCAAAGAGTTGTCTGGAACTCTTGGAGATACAGGCGCGGCTTCTTCAGTGTGAGACGGAGGATACTTGTAATATACACAAGGTTCCTTCTTTACTGGATCCATAATATAGGTCGAAACAAAGCGTCTTCCTTTAGTTGTTCGCATCACTGTAAAGTCCTTCTCGCACTGATCTTTGATGAACTTTGCAAACAAGTCGGCCTGAGAATCCTTTGAGGGATTGAAAAACATAACGTTATTGATGTTCCTTATATCGAACTTTGGCATGGTGCATAAATCCCTTGGCCTTTTGTAGTATTCAACCTTTTGATACGCTTTATCAGATAAAGATCTCTATCTTTGTCGTACATCCAACAGCAAACATTGAACCTGTCGTTGCGTACAACAAACGAGTTTGGTCATCTGTAATGAAGGTATGCTCTGGATTTTCTTCACTCATTTCCCCTATCCATGTAGCTTTAACCTCTGGAGGTGGAGGCGTCCAATCTTTTTGCTTATCGAACCAACTGTTAATAACAGTTCCCAGAGGGGGAACTCATGTCCATCTTTGTTGACGTACTTGTGAGCATACAAGTAGTCTACATAGGGGTCTTAGTTGACGTTGCCAAGAATCACGTTTTCTGGTTCTTCCTCCGCAGATGCCTCTGCAGGGGATTTGGCCTTTTTCTTCCTTTCTTGGTCGCACACTGCCTCAAATACCGAGTCCATGGATGCATCGGCAAATAAATCCCCTAGGCCCACTCCACCAATCTCTTCATCGAATCCATTGAACAAAAAGTTCTCTGGGAGATCCTCGAATAAGTCATCATACTAGTCCAGAGGTTTCTCCGAAGACTGTGGATTCTCTGAAGCATCGGTACTCTTGGTAGCGTCCTGTGCGGGCTCATCATGCTGTTGACCCGAAGAACTGGCACCCTGGCCCTGATCATCTCCCGCATCCTCATCCTCTTTCCCTTTTCCTTTGTCGTCTTTTGTAACATCAGTGCCGGAACAGTAATTTCAGAACAATAGGAAATTATTGTAGATACTGGTACGGAAAGTGTTCGTTTAATATTCCGTGTTAATATTTTATGAAACAACTGATGTTAACAGTACAGAAACTCAAAACTGACAAACAACATACACATACACAATACTAATATGTCTAAACATGTTAAACTAGGTCAAGATACTATGTATGAATGTTAGTTAGGACCTTATTGTGTATAAACATACGTGAGGAAATCCCAACTAAAACCATAACGGATGTCGTTAAATGAATATTAAACACATGGTATATTCGTGTGAGTGACGATTTGCATGAATATATTTGTAATTTTAACGTTCTAAACGGTATCTTATAATTAGAAAACCATATTGGAAAGTAACGTGGTCGTTGTGTTCGAACGGGTGACGATTCGTTCGAATACGCGCGAAAACGATACGATCCGATGAAACAATAAAAATAAACGTTTTTGAAATTTTAAAAATAGATAAAAGATATTTAGTTAATTTATTAGGGATTACTACTTTAAAGAGTTTCAAAATTTCCATCCTTATTAAGTTACGTAATATTACGAAAACGACGCGTGAAACCAAAACCGAACATACCCGGGCTATAAAAGCCCTTCTTCTTTCTTCTTCCTTCACATTTGCAGCCATCTCTCTCCCTCTTGAAACCCAAACCCGTCACCACTCTCTCTCTCTACACTTTCCCACCTTCAAACCTTCGTAACCTCTCAGTTTCTTCACTAAATTTGACGTTCTAGTAGTCAAAACGACCATGAGAACAAGGAGAACACTAAAGTACAGAAGATCAGAGCTGAAACAAGCTGATGTGGTTGCAGTTTTAGAGATAAGCTACGGTTTTTGTGGGTTTTCTACTATTCCGGTAAGTTAAGCTTCTAAATCGTTTTTAACACTTTAAATCAGTTAGGATCAACACTAAAATGACTGTAGAACGTGTAGATTTTGTTAAGAGGAAGAAATAAGCTTTGAATCATCAAAAACAGACCAAAAACGAGCTCAAACGAGCTGATTCTTGGCTACTACTGTTTCGGTAAGTTTCTCTCGAACAACAAGTTTTTAGCCGATTTTGAAGCCTTAAAACCCTAGGACTTGCACCAAATCGACTTAGGAATCTAAGAAACATGTTAGATTGATGTTTGGGTCAGTTGGGAATCGAATTGGAGTTGAATATTGGCACAAATCGAGTTCAAGAGTGGTTGTTTGTGTTGCTGTTGCTGTTCCGACGAACAACCCTGTTTCAACCGGTTTAGGATCCTCTAACGCCTTAGTATTTGCACCAATTTTGTCTAGAAACTCAAGAAACATCAGGGGTTAAAGATTGGAAGGGCTGGGAGTGGTTAAAACTAGGGTAAATGGCCGTATTGATGGCCTAAGGGCTGCCCAAAGTAAAACCGTTGAACCCATAGTGCAGGCAGGTTAGGGGCTGTTCCATCGATAATAGACAAACCATGGCAGTCGATATTGAGCTAAGGTATGTTGATATTAACAACTGATCATTTTCCAAGTGATTTGAACTTGGAACCAGCTCAAACCATCAAGAAATGAGATCATGAGGGTTGTTTGAACATGGGTTAGTCGATTGTGAGCCATTAGGATTTCTAAGTGTTTAAACCGGTTGTGTTGTTCATCGAAACTAAGTTTTTCAAAATAAAATCTTTTCTAAACTAATCTAAAACTTAAACAAGTGTTTCATGTAATCAATTGGGCTTAAAACACCTAAGTTTGCTTAATAAAATACAATGGAAAATTGTTAACATAAAAAAATGGTCCAAGTTGACTATTTTGAATTGTTAGCCGATTTTAGGGTCATCAAACCTAATAGTTTTTCCACATTCAATATTTATAAATCATTTTAAAAATATCAATTCAAGTTTAGTCATAAAATGGGACTACCACCCATGGGTTGTGAATGATGAAAAGGTTAAGGATCAAGGATAGTTAATTAGATTAAACTTACTATGTTAGCCGAAGGGATACAAATTAGATGCAAAGGTTTTGTGGAAACAAATAAGCTAAGTACATTGAGTGTGTCAAATGATTTCGAATATAAAGAACTAAGAACACATAGGAACGCTAAGGGATGTCAAGAAAGTAACTAAGTATGAGTAGGTTGTCTCTATGAGTCAACACTCAATACTTAGTGATCACATGCAATTGTATAATCAACATAGATTGTTCCGATTAAACGATCTAATGTAAGATATACACAAGGATGAACTAAGAGCAACGTTGTAACAAAGATTTAATGAGGGACTTGGAGTTAATCAGGTAAGATTAACTTAAGTTCTAACAAGTTTTAACTTACCTTTTTAAAAATAACTTATGTTTTTACTAAAATATAAAGACTTATAAATTATCTTAAATTGCCTTATTTAAAATGTTTCAAAAGTAAATTAAAGAATTTCTAAGCTAAATATTTTATAAACTAAATGGGTTATATAAGTGAAGTTTTAATTAAAAGGTCATGTAATTTACCAGTATAAACCTTATATAAATAAGGTTTAGTTGCAATTAACTAAGGGATAACGATTCATAGATAGTTGTAACATAGAATAATTTTAGAAATCTTAGTAACACATTAGCAAGTATATAGGACACATATTTGCACGTCGAGACCTAAACCCTATATATGTCAAAATATAAATACTTATAGTATTCGAATCATAATAAATCAACACAGGTGCTGAAGATACCTAGTTTACAAAAAATGAGCGCACATATTTTCTTGGTTGAATCATAAGAGCTACAACACAGGTGAGTTCATTGCTCCTTTTCTAAATTTTTTTTTTTACAAATACGGGGCTGAGAAGCATGTGTAAATTATTTCCTTGGATTATATTTTACTTAAATGCTATTACATTTGATATGTTTCATATTTATTGTTACCCTAGATTATGTCTAGGTAAACTTATTTCAGGTTTCATAAAGAACTATTTTCAAAGATCTATTTTCCAAGAACTATTTTCAAAGCACTATTTTCAACGATCTAATCATTTTCAAGGGGAATGTCTAGGAAATATCAAAGATAGCATGTGCCAATCCTATATTTCAAAAGATGTCCTAGCTAGACTGATTGATTATAGGACGAATGTTTGATGATATTTACAGAATCCCCTAATCATTTTCAGAGGAATATCTGAGAAATATTCATAGCATGTGCCAAAGAACTAACGATCTATACGAACAAGAACGAACATGGACGATCTTGAACGAACTATAAAATCATATATTTCATGAAGTCCTAGCTAGACTGACTGATTATAGGTCGCATGTTTGATGATATTTACAGATTTCCTCAATTACTAAGAACCTAGATTGCTAGACTAGTCTACTCGAGTTGACCAAGGCCCAATCATTAGGACTTAGCTTTTAATTAAATGTTTATTTATTCATTTTTTTAAGCATTTTAATTCACTACGATCTATTTTTGCCATGGTTGTTGTATGTGTATGATGTTGGTTGAGCATGAAACGCTTAATTATTATTAACAACAATATGTTATGTGGTTCGGTATGTGGTGAGCTGGCGGCTGGGCTGGCGGTAAGCTTGACCCTACGTATGCCCTATATATAAGCATACTTGGTTGGATAGCATAGGCGGTTGTTAGTGAGGTTAAGGTTGTCATTTCGGGTGTTCAAAGGTGGTCATTTTCAAATTGTTTAAAGGATAACATTTTCATGTGGCTCAAGGGTTAACATTTTCAGATTGCTCAAGGTTGTCAGTTCAGTGTATGGAATGAAACGCTTAATTATCACCAATAACAATATACTATATAACTCGGTATGTGGTGGGCTTGCGGCTGGGCTGGCGGTAAGCTTGACCCTACGTATGCCCTATATATAAGCATACCCGGCTAGATAGGATAGGTGGTTATTGGTGAGGTTAAGGTTGTCATTCGGTCAGGTTTTTTCAAATTCATTTTTCAATAACAAAACAATATGAACTCACCAACCATGTGTTGATTTTGTTTTATTACATGCTTTCTCACGTCATGTACATGATTAGATTAAGATTGCCGGATGCATACTAGGATGCCAGGATAGTGGACCTAGTAACTGTTGGAAGCACATATTTTGTTGTGGAGGGTGAATCATTTGATATCTTGTACGATCACAAGATAACCGACTTATGATTCTATTGGATATGTTTGCTTAGTTAAATTATCAAACATGAGAGTTGTAATTTAACTTTGAAACTTCTAGTTAATTATCATTGTGCTTTAATTATTCTCAACTGTTGTGCTATGTTTACAATCTGATCACTCCGATTATCACACGATATTGTGCCTTTAGAACCTTCCGCCCGACTAGACATTAGATCCGGCCCGCCGGCTCAGGGTGTGACATCTTTGGCATTGTCGTCGTCTTTGTCAACCCCTTGATCATCTTTGGCAACATCGCCATCCTTGTCATTTTCATCGTCTTTCTTTTCTTTGTCTTTCTTCTCCATCTCTATCTCTTCATCAACTTCATCGTCTTCATCCTCCTCATCTTCCTCTTGATCCACAATCTTATACCCGGTTAACCTCTTAATGACCTTTGTTAGGTGCTTGTTCTGTTTTTCCAGACGATCAACATCTCTGATTTTCCTTCTGAACATTTTGCAGACTCTGATTATGGATCCATGTAGCTCACTGATCTTTAAATACTTAGTGATGGAGTCTTGCTCTAGCAAAAAAAATCTCTCCTGCAGCCATACTTTGTCCATGGGAGACCCCTCGGGTGCATAAGGCAAAGGCGTACGCATGGGTGCCTTGCCTCCGTCTCTCATACTCCTGCCTGGCCATGGTGGTGGCTCTGTGTGAGGGATGTGGGTATGAGTGTGAGATGGTGATGATGTGGTTTGAGTGGCATCTGAAGTAGTGACAGGTGGTGGCTGAGGTGGAATAGGAATTTGGGTAGCGGTTATGGGTTTAAAGGGTTGAGTGGGTGGTTTTTGTTTAGGTGGATGTGGTGTGTTTGGCTATGTGGGTGGCTTAGGCTGAGTCGGTGGCTTGGGCTGAGTCGGTGGCTTGGGCTGAGTCGGTGGAATAGGCTGAATGGGTGGTATAGGCTGAACAGGTGGTAGAGTGGACTGTTTATGAAGTGGAGGTGGTTGGGTCTGAATCTGAGGTGGAGTGGGCAATATAGAAGGTGGAGGTAGTGGAGTCTGAGCAGGAGTCGAGGAAGTTGATCTAGTTGTCTTCTTCAGCAGCCTGGGGTCCTTCGGTCGCTTTGACATCATCTTCAGTCTCTTCTTCTTCAGCGAAGACTCAGGAGTCGGTGTATAATCAGCATCCTGAACGTCTTCCCATTCTGCTCTGGTAAGAGGAGGGATGACATGCTCCTTATCTCTAATCAGAATCCCCTCACTAGAAGAAGATGATGAATCAGAGACGAGTCTCTCGGCAGTCGCACTGGTCTGAGTACCCATGCCAGTAGAAGGAATGTCGTGCTCTTCGGCGATGATGGCAATAGGAGTCCTTGTTCTTCTACAACCGCGTCATCTCTAACAAATCGGCCAAACTTCATTAGAGGCCATTCCTCGATATATTGTTTCTTTCCTCGCTTGTTCATCATCATATAAGAAAAGATGTCTTCTCGCATCGTCTTGATCCTGAGAGTGCCTATGGTGGGAACAAGGTTGGGATGCCTTTGGTTGATGACGATCTGGATGAATCGGGGAAAAGCCAGAAATCTCTCCTTTTGCTTTCCCTTGATGTTGGCATGCATATCCCGAAAGATCATCTGAGAGAAATTGAAATCCATGCCTAGTGCCAGTGCAACCAAACAAGAGCTGAGGGTCTGATTCAGCACATCATAGCCGCCTTTCCTTCCAGATAAACACTGGGTCACCACGTGTGCGAGATATCTCTAGTATGAGTGTAGCGGCTTCTTCTCTTTAGGAGGGTAGACACCCTCATGACCCAACTGATATACGGTTCTGTGAACCAAGTCATGGTCAAGCTCAACAAGATCAGATGCCTTATCTCCGAACTGTAGGCATTCCCTCAGAATCTGCTCGGTGATGATAATAGGCTGGCCTTGAACCTTGCCAATCAGAGTGACTGTGCCGTTAGCGTCTGTGCACTCAGTGATAGTGTTCCAGAAGTCCTGGACAAATTCGGCAATAATCTCTGAATGTTCCATGATGGCGTGGTTCACCGGAGATAGAATAAGCCCATCCACCAAACTCTTGAACATAGCATGCTTCACTAGTGGATCTCTGACAAAGGCGGACATGTTGTGATCAGGGTCAAGTCAGTCAAAAATTGAAGTGAAAGTCAAAGAATAACATGTAGCAGTTCAATTTCGAGTTCTAGGAGTTAGACAAAATCTCGAAATCGAAATTAGTTCAAAGTTTTGGAAGGTTCACAAAGTTTGAGATGTTCTCGAAGTTTAGAATGTAGTCGAAATTAGACAGTATTCGAAAAATAAGTACTACTCGAAATTTGAATTGTATTCGAAAAATTGGTTTTACTCGAATTTTGAATCGTATTCGAAATCTGGATTCTATTCGAAATATGAATCGTATTCGAAATTTGTATTATTTGAAATTCAAAATTTCGAGAACATCAAAAACTTCATAACTTCTTCAATTTTGCTCCTTAGAACACCCAATTATACTCAAAATGCTCGGAATTAAGAGGCGACCAACATATAAGAAGATCCCCTTTTAATTTTGAGGTTTTCAAGGTGAATTTTGCAAGATTCTCTCTGTAAACGGAACATAGTATTCGAAATTGATTTTTGGTCCATAACTTTTTATTCAACGGACAAAACATGATGAAAATCTATACCTATGTACGCCTAAGTATGATCTACAATGTGGTCAGAATGGATTTTGAGAACTAAGCATGAGAATCGAGATCGCCTAGGTAGAAAGAAAATCGTATACGAACTCGAATGGCACTTGAACTTAGGCATACTCGGCCTATTAATAGGAAGAGTTCGAGTACTCGATTTTTCGTGTACTCGAAATCGAGTATGATTTATTTCAAGTAGATTAATTTTCAAAATTTTTAAACTGTTTCTGAATAAAATAAAATAAAATAAAGTAAAATAAAATAAAATAAAATAAAATTCAGAAACTTTGGACGAGTTCAAAGTTGAGTCGGATCAATTTCGTGGGATTAAATCTATATCAAAAATTTGACCACCTTAAAATAATTTCTTATGAAATCCAACCTTAAAATAATTATACTCAACCAATCATTTCCACGCGTTAATCTATAATTCAAAGTTAAGACTTATGATCAAAAGTTTTTATAACGGTTTTTCTGAAACTACTTTCGGGAAGTTTATGAATATTC
Organism: Mikania micrantha; assembly: GCA_009363875.1. NCBI lineage: Eukaryota > Viridiplantae > Streptophyta > Magnoliopsida > Asterales > Asteraceae > Mikania > Mikania micrantha. The sequence goes on from CM018686.1 coordinate 44,018,764, forward strand.
AGACTGTAGAACCAGATTATCATGCAACCTATCAATTTTGTGAAATCTTTGTTTAAAAATTTTATTTTGTTTCAACAAACTTAAATGTTTTGACAGAGTTTAAGATGAGAACAAAAAAAACAGACCGATTAGATTAGAATCAAGAACAAGAAGGGGTTCTATCATCTTTGTGCTCATTGGCATCTTTTACTTTACTGATCTGCAGGCACATTGGCCTTAACGTCACACATCCAGGTCTTTGCTTACGCAAAACAGAGGATGCTTCAGTAAGTATTTCCCGCTCTTTGCTTGCCCAAAACATGAAAAATACCAGAATTTTTCAAAAAACAGTTTCAAGTTTATCGAAACACAATCTTGTTTTGACTTAAAGATTTATACAAAAGTCAAATAGTCGTTACATCTATCCGGTTATCTTATTTTCCTTAATTATCTCTTATTTATCTTTTTGAATGATCATGTCCATTTCTTTCATTTTGGAAAAACTTGTTTTAACTTCTTAGTGAATTATAGTTATCCAAAGTTGTTATTCTTTAGAAATTACTTTTAGGTAGTGAATTTCTGAGTGTCAGAAATTATTTCACTTCCCAATTGAACCACTATACTTTAACCATCCAAATCAAAATCTTTTTGTATTTTCTTAAACTTTTGAAAATGTAAAATCTTTTTGTTGTTTTCTTAAAATTCACTCCCACTAAACTTGTAGATCGACTTAAATTGACTCAAAAACCAAAAATCTTTTTTTTTTGTTTTTGTGTATTTTGACTCAACGACCGAAAATCCTCTTGTTGTTTGTAAATTTACTCCCCCTAAATTTGTGATACAAAAATTAAAGTAAAACAAAACACAAATTTTACAGTATTTACAACACTGTTTTAATCAAAACTTATTAGTTTAAGAGATGCAAGGAGATGGTGAAATCGAGCTGTATCAAACAGTTTTGTGAAAAGATCCGCCAGATTATCATTTGTGTGGACCTTTTCAAGATGAATCAGTTTCCGTTCGAAACAGTCGCGGATAAAGGGAATCCGGATGTCAATATGTTTAGTTTTGGAGTTTTGTACCGGATTCTTGAAGATCTGAAGGGCAGCTTCATTGTCACAATAGATAGGAGAGTTAAGAAAATTCAAACCATAATCGAGGAGCTGCTGTTGCATCCATATAACCTGAGAACAGCAACTGGAAGCAACAACATACTCCGCTTCCACAATGGATGTAGACACGGTTGTCTGTTTCTTGCATTGCCAAGAGACAAAGCGATCTCCTAAGTACTGGCATCCTCCCGTGGTGGATTTCCTGTCTAAATTACAACCACCAAAATCACTGTCAGAGTAAGCATGTAAACGAAACTCAGAGTTCTTAGGGTTCCATAAGCCGAGACGAGGTTTTCCGATGAGGTAACGAAAGATCCTCTTGACAGCGATTAGGTGAGAAGCCTACAGATTGGCTTGAAATCTGGCACACTGACATACAGAGAACATGATGCCAGGTCAACTAGCGGTTAGGTACATCAATGAGCCAATCATTGAGCGGTAGAGGTGTTGATCAACATCTTCACCACCAGAATCCAAAGTTAAGACTGGACGGGCAACCATGGGAGTGGAAGCAGGTTTGGATTTCAACATCTTGAACTTTGACAGAATATCAGTAACATATTTGCCTTGATGAATCAGCACGCCCTTCGGATCTTGCTTTACCTGAAGACCCAAGAAGATGGTCATTTCTCCCGTCGAACTCATCTCAAACTTTTTCTTCATCACTGCTTTAAATTCATTGCATAGCACCGAGCTTGTGGAACCAAAAATAATATCATCCACGTAGATTTGGACGAGAATCAGATCGTCCTTATCCTTGAAAACGAACATTTTCTGGTCAATGGGTCCACGGGTATATCCATGAGCAAGCAGATGATCTGTAAGAGTAGCATACCACGGTCGAGGTGCTTGATGAAGACCATAGAGGGCTTTGTCTAACTTGTAAACATGGTCAGGATGTTGCGAATCCTCGAATCCTGGGGGATGGCACACATAGATCTCTTCTTTGACCTTTCCATACAAGAAAGCAGTCTTCACATCCATTTGATACACTGTGAAGTTCATGTAGGAAGCATAGGCCAAGAGGATCCGTATAGCCTCTAGTCATGCAACTAGTGCAAATACTTCTTCATAGTTGATCCCCTCTTGCTGGTAGAAGCCCTGAACTACCAAACGTGCCTTATTCCTGATGATTACCCCTGAATCATCCCTTTTGTTTCTAAAGACCCATCTGGTTCCAATTGGCAGCTTCCCTTGGGCAATGGAACCAGATTCCACACTTTGAGCTTCTGAAACTACATCAGCTCTTCCTGCATCGCTTCGACCCAGCTAGACTCCTTAAGAGCCATCTTGACATTCTTGGGCTCGACCTGCGAAATAAAACAGGAATACATACAAGAATTAATCGGACCTGATTGACTTCGTGAGAGAGTGCTTTCAGGCAAGGTGTTCTGAGTTGGAATGGACCGTCTTCGTGTGAGAACTCCATCTGAAAGAGGTCCAATAATGTTTTCCACGGGATAATTCTTATTGATGCTTAGGGTTGGTACTTCCTCCATAGCCAGATTATCGAGTAAATTGCTGATGTGGTTCATCTTGTCTTCACTGGAGGAAGAAAGATTGTCAATTGGAGCTGTTTCACTAGATTTGACTCCATGATCAACACAGTGTTCCTCAGGAATGTGGTCTAAGAACAGTGGATTATCAAAAGTTTGGTGGGAAGAAGATGAAGCTTGATCAGTCTCTTGGATTGGCTGAACAGACTGAGAAGTATCTGGATCTGATGGGATGAATTCATTTATCAGGGTTGGCTAAACTGGAGGGGCCCGATCGTACATGCCTGGAGGGTCAACCGTCAGAAGCTTGGGATCACATGGAACGTAGTCAACCCGATAGTCTACGTCATCACCCTTGTAGAAGTTGTCAATTGGTTCAGATGGTCCTATACTCTCTGATGTAGTGTTGAAGGGCTTGAAAGTAGAATCATACTAAAACAGCCAGTTTGGACCAGAACCGGCGTCGGTGTTGTTCATCTCTTGCCAATCGATATAGTATGATTACACAATCATTCGGGTCTTCTTGTTGTATACCCGGTAGGCAGCTTTATCTGATGAACAGCCCACAAAGTAACACTCATCAGCCTTGTCATCAAACTTATGATTCGACTCAGTATGGAGGAGAGTACACGGGCACCTGAATGACTTGAAATGACCAACTTTAAGCTTCTGGTTGAAGAATATCTCATAAGGGGTCTTCTAATGGCGTTTGTTCAGCAGTGCTTGATTTTGAACATAACAAGCTGTGTTAACAGCTTCGGCCAAGAAGAATATTGGCAGCTTGGATTCTGACAGCGTGGTTCGTGCAGCTTCAATAAGCGTTCTGTTCCTCTTTTCAGCAACTCCATTTTGCTGAGGTGTACGAGCTGCACTATACTGCCGAGCAATCCCCTTCTCATCGCAGAAATCAATAAGTTTCTGATTTCTAAACTCAGTGCCATTATCAATTCTGATCACCTTAACCTTCAAATTCTTCTGATTTTCGATCAAGGTGATAAACTTCTTCTGAATCTATGGTGTCTCATCTTTCTTGGCTAGAAAGAACACCCAAGTAACTCTAGAATAATCATCTGTCACAACCAGACAATATGACTTCTTCCCGATGCTCATAACGTTGACTGTGTAACACCCCGACCGATGGCGGAAACGTCGGGATGCCACGAGGGATGTGTAGATTGTTCATAAGCTCGTGGGCATCTAATTTAAATCATCACATATCATTTAATCAACCAAATTAATTACACAAAAATCATGTTCATCATGAATTTGTTACATCAAATACAAAAGAGATTTAGCTATCTAACTAAATTCTAATCTTCAGAATTTCAGTTATTTAGGTAAGTCCAAGATCCTACGTGATGATGTCCCAAAAGAAGGTAGAGCTATCCTGCCCTACTTACTTGTCTTCATTCCCTGAAACATGTGAAAATCAAGAGTCAACTACGAAGTAGTTGGTGAGAAATCATAAGTTTTTATGTATTAAAAATGTTTATAAAATGTTTATGAAAGTTTTAAAAATAGGTTTATGAAAGTTATAATTTCCCCTAGAAAGTCCACATGTGCACCTGCAAGATAATCCAACTCTGCCATAATCCAACAAATACAACATCCAACCAATCCAAGTAATCATATACACAATAATCACAATTAACTATCCACGTATATTCAACTAATCACATCAATTCAATAATCATCAATCATCATAATCATATCAATATAAATTACTGCGGAGGACCTCAGTCAACTCAATCAACGGCGGAATCATCGCGGAGGACCTCAGTCAACTCAACCAGCGATGTTCCTATAAGTGTCAATACGTGCACAACGGAGGACCGCAGTCAACTCAACCAACAGTGGAGTCTCTGAGGAGGACATTAGTCAACTCACCAACAGTATCTCAATCATCGCAGAGGACCTAAGTCAACTCAACCAACAATGACTCACGGATAAGTAATAATCCATCTCAATCAATAATCAATAATAATCCATTAATATGAATATCATATTGGTAATCCAGGTGTCACCCATGTGTTATCAAAATAATATTTAAATTGGTATACATGTTTCACCTCCGAGTTTTAAAACAAAACAGTTTAAAAGGAGGTTATGAGAACTCACCTGAGTCCTTAGAATCAGTGTTCTTGTAGTATGCGCGCTCGCGTAGGAGAAATCAAAACCACTCAACAATCTGTAATTATCGTATGTTCGTGTTCATAAGTGTATGCGTTTTATTTCAATTGAATAATCATAAGTATTTACTTTTATTTGTTAGGTGTTACATTAACTTAGTGTATTTAATCTAAGTTAAGTTGTAACACTCAATTCTTAATAAATGATCACCATAAAAAGTGCTTTAAACTTAGTAGTTTTACTTATCAAATTAGGATATTTAATTATGAATTTGTGTGTATACTCCTCATAACTATGTATGCTAACCAATATGTACTATCTTTTTCCATACACACCCGACATACATACATACATACATGGTTACTCATCTCCACCACCATTGTCTCGTTTATAAAATCCACTTTGTGTTTAAGATAATTGTAATTAGATTGTCCACATGAAAAGTTAGGTTCTTACACAACACTTTCAATACTTCTATAACTCTAAAATTTTAAAGAAACTTAGGTTAGAGTGAGAATAAGGTGGTTCTTGTAACATGCATGCATGCATGGCTATAGTTGATTTCACAATGGTCCTTGGCTACTCATTAACCCTAGTAAACTCTTAGGTTTATTAGCCGTAGCAAACCAGCGAACCTATCTCAACCCTCCCCTAGGTTCGGCTCCAATTTAGCCCACCGTCCTTAGGTTCGTTCACCTAGGTTCGTAAGTATTAGGGTTCTTCTAGAAGGAAAAACTCGGCCAGGAAAGGTTCGTGCAACAGATTCGGGTCTCCCTAGGGTTCGGCCACATAATAGTTCGGTGATAGGAGCCTTGGCCGAGAGCAGGTTCGCTGCTTAACTTAGGGTTCGGCCTTAAGGATAGGTTCGGCTCTCATGGACACACCGCCTAGGTTCGCTAGTACAAAGGTTCGTCCATCTAGGGTTTATCTAAGCCAAGGTTCGGCCAACACCTGGTTCGTCTTCAACAAGGTTCGGCCCTTCTAGGGTTCGGCTAACCCCAAGCAGATTCACAGCCTAATATGCATGCAGGTTGGTCTATGGGGTGATTGGTTCGGCTGAGATAGCACAAATAGGGTTCGGCTGCCCTTTTTCCCACCCAGAAGGTTCAGCTAATTGGAGAAACAGGGTTCGGCCCAAGCTGCTCCAGGGTTCGGCGGTTGGGGACGTTCAGCAACCAAGAACAGGTTCGTGAGCGAAAAGGGTTCGGCCCCCACCTGCTGTGGCGATCCAGCCCCTCAACCTCCTCATTCTCATCGTTTCTGGTTAAGCTCGGTCGTGTTCATGGCTTCTTTAGGTTCCCTACTAATCCTATTTACACATATAAACCCAAAGATGATGTACAAAGATGGTGTTCATATTTGAAATAGGGTTTTCATCTAAAACTGAAAATAAATTGGGCCTCTTACCTTTAAATCGTGAGCAAAAGCTGGTCTTCTTCGTATCTTCTTGTTCTCCTCGATCACACGAACGTGTGGACACCAAGATCCCTTGAATCCGACAAGAAACGAGAGAGATATGCTAGAGAGAAGTTCTAGTGAGAGAAGGTGACGAATTTTGTGTTGTAGAGAGAGAGAGAGTAACCCTTTCAAGAATGAGGAGGAAGAAAGAAATATGGGCTTTTATAGCTCGGGATTTCCCCACGTGCTCGGCCTCGTCTTTATCACGATAGAATTAATTAAATGCTCGGTTTTATTCGTAAATGGGTTTTGAAACATAACCCATGTAAATAATTATATTTCGTTTTCATAAAATGATTTAAATAAAATCGTTTAAATAAAACATCCCCGTTTATTTTCGTTAAATTATTTATTTAAATGAAACGTTTTGTTCGGTTTCGTTTTAGGTTGTGATTCCTAATAAACGTTTTTAGTTTTCATTTATTAATTTAGTATCGTTATATATTATTTCGTTATTTCGTCGAAACGTGTTACTTACGTACGTATTCGTAAAGATCGTCACCTTTTCGAATCCGTCGTTCGCATCGCATTTCGATTCGAGTTACGATTTATGGAATATCGTTTCAGAATATTTTTTTCTTAATAATTATATTCATGTGAATCGTCACCCACGCGAATACATTTATTAAGTTAATATTTATGAGTTAATATTCGTGTTTAAATTGTGTTCGTAACCTCACCATCGCGTGATCAATTCCAATTACACTTCCATTATTTTATGAACTTTAATATTATCAATCCCAATCCAAAACCCACTAAACCAAATCACTGACACATTCGTGATAGACCGAAATATGCATATGTATAGGGCATATGTAGGGGTCAATCGCAACTGCCCCAGCCACCGTCCCACCGCTATTTCGATAAACCATGACCATGTGTCCTTGACTATGTTTAGCAACCATACAACAACCAACTCCAATCCCCTTCCATTCCAAACCAAAAATCCATATTCTCAATGTAATTGTGATAAACTCTCTGGTTCTGTTTAGTTGGGTTACAACTAAATTTCCCATGGTTTACGCGTATAATAATATGTTTTCAATATGTATACCAAATCATACTAATATCATCCAATAGTTCATTATCATTTATAATTAACACATCGGATCGTAACAGTAAAATCGTACATATGTACGGACGACCTGAATTACAGTGATGTTACAGTCTCCCCTAGTTAAAGGAATTTCGTCCCGAAATTCAACTAGGAGTGACCGTAGTAAATAAATGTGGGTACTTAAGCTTCATCTGATCTTCCCGTTCCCAGGTGAATTCTGGACCATGCGTCGACTCCTAACGTACTTTGACAATTGGAATTCTACTGCGTTTGAGCTTCTTAACCTCACGATCCATTATCTCAACTGGTTTTTCAACAAAATGCATGGTATCATCGACGTGAATGTCATCGAGTGGTACCTGAAGATCCTGATCAGCTAAGCACTTTTATAAATTGGACAAGTGAAACGTTGGGTGCACGTTACTAAGTTCAGGAGGAAGTTCCAACTTGTAAGCAACCTTCCCGATCCGTTCAAGAATCTTAAAAGGGCCAACATATCGCGGAGCAAGCTTACCCTTCTTCCCAAATTGTACCACTCCTTTCCAGGGCGATACTTTAAGTAATACCATATCATTAACTTCAAACTCTAAAGGTTTCCTTCTCTTATCCGCGTAGCTTTTCTGTCGACTACGTGCAGCTAACAGATTGTCATGGATCTGGCGGATCTTGTCAGTCATTTCTTGAATAATCTCGGGACCAGTGATCTGCGATTCGCCGACCTCGGTCCAACAAATAGGTGACCGACATTTTCTGCCATACAGAGCTTCAAACGGCGCCATACCAATGCTCGCGTGATAACTGTTGTTATACGAGAACTCAACTAGTGGTAGATGGCTATCCCAGTTGCCACCGAAATCAATGACACAAGCTCTCAGCATATCATCAAGTCTCTGGATCGTCCGTTCTGTCTGTCCATCCGTTTGAGGATGATAAGCGGTGCTGAGATCCAATCTTGTTCAAAAAGCTTCATGAAGTGATTCCCAAAATCGTGCCGTGAAACGAGCATCACGATCCGATATTATGCTTAAGGGAATACCATGTCGACTAACGATCTCATCAACATAGATACGAGCTAATTTCCGCACAGGGTATGTCTCGCGTATTGGTAAGAAATGAGCCGACTTGGTCAATCTATCAACTATCACCCATATACTATCCTTACCGCTTGCGGTTCGTGGGAGTTTGGTAATAAAATCCATGGAGATATTCTCCCACTTCCACATGGATATTTCTGGTTGTAATAACAATCCTAAAGGACGCTGGTGTTCTGCCTTGACTTTGGCAGAGTTAAGGCACTTGGACACATGTTCAGCAATATTCTTCTTCATTCCAGTCCACCAGTACAAAGCCCGAAGGTCTTTACATCTTGTCAGCACCTGGATGGATTAAGTAACGAGTCTTGTGAGCTTTATCCAAAATCATCATCCTAAGATCATCCCGGTTCGGTATCCACAACCGATTCAAGTAATACATCAAACCATAATCCTTGGTTTCCAATAATATCTCAGCCCCGCAAGACATCTCATTTTTCAAGTTATCCTGAACCAATGAGTGTTGCTGGGCTGTGAGAACATCATTACGGAGATTAGTGTGCACTCGGACACTATAAATCTGAACTTGACTTTTGCGACTAAGCGCATCCGCTACTACATTCGCTTTACTAGGATGGTAGCGAATTTCACAGTCATAATCGTTCAACCCATCTCCGTTGTCTCATATTAAGCTCTTTCTGAATGAGAATATGTTGTAAACTCTTATGGTCAGTAAATATTACACACTTAGTGCCATAGAGATAATGTCTCCATATCTTCAAAGCAAACACGACTGCACCAAGTTCCAAGTCGTGTGTGGTGTAGTTCTTCTCGTGAACTTTCAGCTGTCTTGATGCATAGGCCACAACCTTTCCCCGCTGCATGAGAACACAACCGAGACCTAGGTTGGATGCATCGCAGTAAATCACAAAATCATCATTTCCATCAGGCAGTGTCAAGACAGGAGCATCACAAAGTTTCTGCTTCAAAGTTTGAAACGCCTCTTCTTGCTTCGGTCCCCACTCATATGGTTTATTCTTCTGAGTCAAAGAAGTGAGAGGGACAACAATCCTGGAGAAATTCGAAATGAACCGCTGATAGTAACTGGCAAGTCCAAGAAACGATCGAATCTCCGTCGGTGTCTTCGGTATACTCCAATTCTTCACCGCATCAATCTTCGCAGGATCCACGTGAACACCATTTTCATTGACTATGTGCCCCAAGAATTGAACTTCCTTAAGCCAAAATTCACGTTTAGAGAATTTGGCATACAGTCGCTCTTCTCTTAGGATCTCCAAAACCAACTTAAGGTGTTGCTCGTGTTCTTCTTTGCTCTTTGAGTAGATCAGAATGTCATCAATGAATACAATCACAAATTTATCCAAGTATGGCCTGCAAACACGGTTCATGAGATCCATATAAACCACTGGTGCATTGGTAAGGCCGAAAGGCATTACCAGGAATTCATAATGGCCATATCTTTTCCTGAAAGCCGTTTTGGGAATATCATCATCATGTACGCGAAGCTGATGATACCCAAACCAAAGATCGATCTTCGAAAACCATGCCGATCCTTGAAGTTGATCGAAAAGATCATCGATGCGTGGCAGTGGATATTGATTCTTGATTGTCAGCTTGTTCAATTCGTGGTAGTTGATGCACATTCAGAATGACCCGTCCTTCTTCTTGACAAACAGGACCGGTGCACCCCACGGCGAATGGCTCGGACGAATGAATCCCTTGTCAGTTAGTTCTTGTAGTTGACTCGCCAATTCTTGCAACTCTGAAGGTGCAAGTCTGTAAGGAGCTTTGGCGACTGGATTCGCACCAGGTACTAAGTCATTCGAAATTCTACTCGACGTTCTGGTGGAAGACCCGGCAAGTCGTCTGGAAATACTTCAGGAAAATCTCTGATTACAGGAACGTCTTCAATGCTCTTCTCTTTCTCTTTCTTCTCCACAATGTGTGCTAAGAATGCTATACACTTCTTCCTAAGGTACTTGTGTGCTTTAGTGCAGGACATTAGCTTAAGACCTTTACTAGAAGTTTCCCCAAAAACTCTCAAAGTTTCACCCGAAGGCAAGGGAATACGAATGTATTTTTCATGACAAGAAATCTCGGCTTTGTTGGTGGCTAACCAATCCATGCCTATGATAACATCAAAGCTACCAAGATGCATAGGTATAAGATCAATTAGGAAAACGTGATCATTTAAGTTCACAGTACATCCAATAATAACGGTGTCAATATCAATAGTGTTTCCGTCAGCCACCTCCACGTTAAATGGTTTATCTAAATGTGTACGTGTTCTACCAAGCATGCATTCAAACTCATATGAAACGAAACTCCTATCACCACCAAAATCAAATAAAACAGATGCATAAGAGTTATTGATTAGAAATGTACCATTGACTACATCCTGGTTGGCTTGAGCAGCTGGAGCATTCAGTTGGAACGCTCTGCCTCAAGCAACCCTTTGATTATTTCCAGTTAATCTCGGGCACTGGTTTCTGAAATGACCCACTTCACCACACTCGTAATAGGCTCTTGCCTGTACAGGTACCTGGCGAACTGGTACAGCAGGAATAGGTTGAGCTTGTGGAGCTGGTAGTGCAAGCGGTGCAGGTTGCATCCTTTGTGCTTGTGGTGCACTCCGACAGACATTTGTAAAATGTCCATACTTGCCACAGTTGTTGCAGACGCGACAAGGCAAGTTAGGTGCGTGATGATATCGGCAAGTATTACATTGAGGAACAGTCCCAACATAATTTCTGGCAGTTGAGCTATTTGTTTATTGTTGAGCAGACTTAGCTGCAGGAGCAGTTAAAGAAAAATATCTGGCCTTTCTCTTCCGATTGTTGCTTTTAGATGAGCTGCCTTGTTCAGTCTTGACTTCAGTTAAAGCCTCTTTTGCAGCTGTTTTGGTGTCAGTCTTCTTGGTTCCTTTCCTCGTGAGTGTTCCAGCTTTCACATGATTATCAGTAAGAGTTGTAGATAGACGGATTGCAGCCTCCAGTGTTTTGGGGTTGCTTCCGTAGACAGTGTCCTAGATCTGCATAGGCAGACTGCCGATGTATTTCTCAATGGCTCTCTCCAATGGTATCATCAGATGAGGCACCAGCAGACTATACTCGTGGAAACGAGTATTGTAGATCACGTTCTCTTCGCTGTCTTGCTTGAGTTCCCAGAACTCAGTCTCAAGCTTCCTCATCTCGCTACAGGGACAGAATTCAGAAGTCATCAAGTTTTTGACCTCCGTCCATGTCAGTGCTAGAGCAGTATCAACTCCCCTAGTTCGCTTCTCACCGTTCCACCAAGTCAGTGCTCTCTTTTGGAAAACACTGGTGGCATAGCGCACCTTCAGATTTTCGAGACAATCGCTGTTGATGAAAGTGTTCTCCATGCTCTCAAACCACTGCAGCAGACCAGTGGCTGTCTCAGAACCCGTAAACTACAGTGGATTACAGGAGTTGAAGTGCTTGAATGTGCAAACTAGTGGGTTTGCACCACCTCTGTTATGGTTTAGATTCTGATTGGCTTGAGTTAATTGGTTCACCAATCCAGAAATGAGGTTTGCTAACTCTTGCATGCCGGAATTGGCATTACCGTTAGCATTTTCAGAGTTCTTATCATCTCCGTTGTGACGGCGTGGCGGCATGTTTCTAAGGATATTAGAAACATGTTACTACCGTTTACAATGTAAGTCATACAAACTATGGTCAAATGAGTTCATTTAAACAGTTAGGATTACATATAGGAACTATATTTCTCTCCTATCTGTCATTAAACTCATAACAATTATAAATTTCCTAACATTATACTAAGTGTCCTAGTTGGTCATATCTAATATTATCTAATTATTCCTAAGTACTAAACATTCCCCACCCTATACTAACACTGACAACCTCCCGATGCAATGCAACAAGCTTATATATAGGGCATATGCGGGGGTAGATCGCAACCTTCCCGACACCGTCCCACCACCGTTGCATTGCACCACGATTATGCCCTTGTTAGAATTTAGGGTGTATCATGTCTCTTATCATTGTCTCACTTCACAAACCTTATCCTAGGTAGGATAATTTTGAGTGAAGTGGTCTCTAGTTCCCTTGGACAATTAGGTTTGCTTAATGTCTAAGTTCACCTGACATGTAGGCTTGCTTATTTCTAAGTTCACCTAATGTCTAAGTTCACCTGACATTAAAGTTTCCCCTAATGTCTAAGTTCACTAAAAGTCCATACTAATCCCAATGTCCATGATTATCAATGAGGGTTCATATCATCACTGAGTGCTCTTTTTGTCACTAAGTGTTCATATCCTCCCTATAATTTTATTCTCATCAAGTGTTCATACTATCACTAAGTGTTAGTATCATCACTATGCGTTAATATTGTCACCAAGTGTCTATATCATCCTCCAAATCTCTAGTCTATCACCAAGTGTTCGTATCGTTCGTTAATCCTATACACCCCACGTGTCCAATAAGTGTGTTCATAAGTGATTATATAAGGGTTCATCAAATATGATCATCCAAACTGTCAATCCAAACCAATTCCCAAACAACACGCCATCAACAACTTTCCCAGCACTTCCTAATAATATCATAAGTTCCTGACACAGACAGACCCCCGATATACTACAAATGGTATATGTATAGGGCATATGTAGGGGTTAGTCGCAACTGCCCCAGCCACCGTCCTACCACCTTTGTAGTATACCACGAGTAAGTCCTTGTCCTGTGATCCTAGATCAAACATATAATTACTAAAGCAGATAAGTTCCTAGGCAGTTAATTTCCTAAGCAATTAGTTTCCCAAACGGGTAGTTCTCTTATTCTTCAATACTGACATCCACCTAATGTACCGTAAATGGTATATATAGGGCATATATAGGGGTCAGTCGCAACTGCCCCAGCCAACATCCCACCACCTTTACGATACACCACGTGTATGTCCTTATCGAATCATGCGGGCACAGTCAATCAAATATAATCAACAAGTATCATATGCATGGCATATATATATATCAGGAGTTCAAATAACATGTAGTAAACACATAAGCATGAAATCCTGAATATAATAACTAGTGTATGAAACAGCTTCATACTAGGGTATCCTACGGTTATAGACTAGGTTAACCATATCTAGTAACCTAATTCCCTATAACCCAGGCTCTGATACCAATCTGTAAAACCCCGACCGATGGCGAAAACGTCGGGATGCCACGAGGGATGTGTAGATTGTTCATAAGCTCGTGGGCATCTAATTTAAATCATCACATATCATTTAATCAACCAAATTAATTACACAAAAATCATGTTCATCATGAATTAGTTACATCAAATACAAAAGAGATTTAGCTATCTAACTAAATTCTAATCTTCAGAATTTCAGTTATTTAGCTAAGTCCAAGATCCTACGTGACGATGTCCCAAAAGAAGGTAGAGCTATCCTGCCCTACTTACTTGTCTTCATTCCCTAAAACATGTGAAAATCAAGTGTCAACTACGAAGTAGTTGGTGAGAAATCATAAGTTTTTATGTATTAAAAATGTTTATAAGATGTTTATGAAAGTTTTAAAAATAGGTTTATGAAAGTTATAATTTCCCCGAGAAAGTCCACATGTGCACCTGCAAGATAATCCAACTCTGCCATAATCCAACAAATACAACATCCAACCAATCCAAGTAATCAAATACACAATAATCACAATTAACTATCCACGTATATTCAACTAATCACATCAATTCAATAATCATCAATCATCATAATCATATCAATATAAAATACTGCGGAGGACCTCAGTCAACTCAATCAAAGGCGGAATCATCACGGAGGACCTCAGTCAACTCAACCAGCGATGTTCCTATAAGTGTCAATACGTGCACAACGGAGGACCGCAGTCAACTCAACCAACAGTGGAGTCTCTGAGGAGGACGTTAGTCAACTCACCAACAGTATCTCAATCATCGCGGAGGACCTAAGTCAACTCAACCAACAATGACTCACGGATAAGTAATAATCCATCTCAATCAATAATCAATAATAATCCATTAATATGAATATCATATTGATAATCCAGGTGTCACCCATGTGTTATCAAAATAATATTTAAATTGGTATACATGTTTCACCTCCGAGTTTTAAAACAAAACAGTTTAAAAGGAGGTTATGAGAACTCACCTGAGTCCTTAGAATCAGTGTTCTTGTAGTATGCACACTCGCGTAGGAGAAATCAAAACCACTCAACAATCTGTAATTATCGTATGTTCGTGTTCATAAGTGTATGCGTTTTATTTCAATTGAATAATCATAAGTATTTACTTTTATTTGTTAGGTGTTACATTAACTTAGTGTATTTAATCTAAGTTAAGTTGTAACACTCAATTCTAAATAAATGACCACCATAAAAAGTGCTCTAAACTTAGTAGTTTTACTTATCAAATTAGGATATTTAATTATGAACTTGTGTGTATACTCCTCTTAACTATGTATGCTAACCAATATGTACTATCTTTATCCATACACACCCGACATACATACATACATACATACATACATACATACATACATACATACATGGTTACTCATCTCCACCACCATTGTCTCGTTTATAAAATCCACTTTGTGTTTAAGATAATTGTAATTAGATTGTCCACATGAAAAGTTAGGTTCTTACACAACACTTTCAATACTTCTATAACTCTAAAATTTTAAAGAAACTTAGGTTAGAGTGAGAATAAGGTGGTTCTTGTAACATGTATGCATGCATGGCTATAGTTGATTTCACAATGGTCCTTGGCTACTCATTAACCCTAGTAAACTCTTAGGTTTATTAGCCGTAGCAAACCGGCGAACCTATCTCAACCCTCCCCTAGGTTCGGCTTCAATTTAGCCCACCGTCCATAGGTTCGTCCACCTAGGTTCGTAAGTATTAGGGTTCTGCTAGAAGGAAAAACTTTGCCAGGAAAGGTTCGTGCAACAGATTTGGGTCTCCCTAGGGTTCGGCCACATAATAGTTCGGTGATAGGAGCCTTGGCCGAGAGCAGGTTCGCTGCTTAACTTAGGGTTCGGCCATAAGGATAGGTTCGGCTCTCATGGACACACCGCCTAGGTTCGCTAGTACAAAGGTTCGCCCATCTAGGGTTTATTTAAGCCAAGGTTCGGCCAACACCTGGTTCGTCTTCAACAAGGTTTGGCCCTGCTAGGGTTCGGCTAACCCCAAGCAGGTTCGCAGCCTAATATGCATGCAGGTTCGTCTATGGGGTGATTGGTTCAGCTGAGATAGCACAACTAGGGTTCGGCTTCCCTTTTTCCCACCCAGAAGGTTCGGCTAATGGGAGAAACAGGGTTCGGCCCAAGCTGCTCCTGGGTTCGGCGGTTGGGGAGATTCAGCAACCAAGAACAGGTTCGTGAGCCAAAAGGGTTCGGCCCCCACCTGCTGTCACGATCCAGTCCCTCAACCTCCTCATTCTCATCGTTTCTGGTTAAGCTCGGTCGTGTTCATGGCTTCTCTAGGTTCCCTACTAATCCTATTTACACATATAAACCCAAATATGATGTACAAAGATCGTGTTCATATTTGAAATAGGGTTTTCATCTAAAACCGAAAATAAATTGGGCCTCTTACCTTTAAATCGTGAGCAACAGCTGGTCTTCTTCGTATCTTCTTGTTCTCCTAGATCACATGAACGCGTGGACACCAAGATCCCTTGAATCCGACAAGAAACGAGAGAGATATGCTAGAGAGAAGTTCTAGTGAGAGAAGGTGACGAATTTTGTGTTGTAGAGAGAGAGAGTAACCCTTTCAAGAATGAGGAGGAAGAAAGAAATATGGGCTTTTATAGCTCGGGATTTCCCCACGTGCTCGGTCTCGTCTTTATCGCGATAGAATTAATTAAATGCTCGGGTTTTATTCGTAAATGGGTTTTCAAACATAACCATGTAAATAATTATATATCGTTTTCATAAAATGATTTAAATAAAATCGTTTAAATAAATATCCCCGTTTATTTTCGTTAAATTAATTATTTAAATGAAACGTTTTGTTCGGTTTCGTTTTAGGTTGTGATTCCTAATAAACGTTTTTAGTTTTGATTTATTAATTTAGTATCGTTATATATTATTTTGTTATTTCGTCGAAACGCGTTACTTACGTACGTATTCGTAAAGATCGTCACCTTTTCGAATCCGTCGCTCGTATCGCATTTCGATTCGATTTACGATTTATGGAATATCGTTTCAGAATATTTTTTTTCTTAATAATTATATTCGTGTGAATTGTCACCCACGCGAATACATTTATTAAGTTAATATTTCTGAGTTAATATTCGTGTTTAAATTGTGTTCGTAACCTCACCATCGCATGATCAATTCCAATTATACTTCCATTATTTTATGAACTTTAATATTATCAATCACATTCCAAAACCCACTAAACCAAATCACTGACACATCCGGGATAGACCGAAATATGCATATGTATAGGGCATATGTAGGGGTCAATCGCAACTGCCCCAGCCACCGTCCCACCGCTATTTCGATAAACCATGACCATGTGTCCTTGACTATGTTTTGCAACCATACAACAACCAAATCCAATCCCCTTCCATTCCAAACCAAAAATCCATATTCTCAATGTAACTGCGATAAACTCTCTAGTTCTGTTTAGTTGGGTTACAACTAAATTTCCCATGGTTTACGCGTATAATAATATGTTCTCAATATGTATACCAAATCATAATAATATCATCCAAGAGTTCATTATCATTTATAATTAACACATCGGGTCGTAACAGAAAAATCGTACATATGTACGGACGATCTGAATTACAGTGATGTTACAGACTGGTCCAAAGAGATCCATGTGAAGAAGTTTCAGAATTGAAGAAGTTGAATTGAACAATTTTGGCTTGTGGGGTCTCTTGTGATGCTTCCCCTTGGCACACGCGATGCACTTCTCAATTGTGGAGAATTCCTTAGAAGGTAGGCCAACGACGTGATCTCCCTTAGCAAGACGGTTGAGATTCTTCAGGTTGATGTGACCCAGTCGGCGATGCCAAAGTAGACAGTCATGCTCCGATGCCTTTGAGAATAAACAGGTGTTCTAAGTGAAAGAATCTGAATTCATATTGATGATGTAGGCATTATTGATTCTCGGAGTCCTCATCAAGATCAACTTCTCAGGCACAACAAATCTAGGCTTTAGAATAAGACACTCCATGTTTTTGAAGTGTGTTGAGAAGCTCTTGTCACAAATCTGAGAAACACTCAATAAGCTGTGATTGAGCTCTTCAACGCAATACACATCCTCAATGCCAAGAGTTCCATTAGTGATTGTGCCCTTCATGCTTATCTTCCCTTCATTGTCTCCAGCAAATGAGACGTATCCTCCATTGAAAGGTGTGACTTCATGTAACTAAGAGAAATCCCCAGTCATATGCCGGAAGCAGCCACTATCCACATACCAATTATTTTTGAGCTTATTTGGCCTTCCCTGCATTACACACACAATCAATGAGAGATGGGTACCCAAACCATAATAGGTTTAGGTACAGGTGGAACAACGGGTCCTTTCTTGAGAACCCCTTTGGGTTTGACTGATCTGGCCTTAACAATTTTCGGTCTTGCACCACTGCCATGGTCAACTGGTCTTAAAGGGGGTTTCATTGGTGGACTGTTCTTCCACTGTGACTTGCTTTTAGTTTTAAAAGACTTTGATTTTGGTTTTTGAAAACCAGATTGATTTTGTTAAACTGATTTGGCCTTTTTAGCAGTGGAAGGCTTCTGAGGTGTCACCCTATGCCTTGAGGATTGGTCAGTCCTCATTGATCTGATAGTAGGTTTGGCCTTGGGTGTGACCTTCTGATTCTTCCCATAGAAGAATTTAGTAGGTCTGTGCAGACAATTTCTGGCAATGTGGCCTGGTCTACCACATGCAAAACAACATACCTTCTAATGAAATTCTTTTCGGGTCAAATGGCTTTACATCACAATCACCATGACCAGAGGAAGTACTTGCAGAGGCTTGTTCCAGTGACCCGGTTGGAACAAAAGGTTCACAGTTAGGGTTCAACTTTGAACCTACCTCTTTGGTGATTGTGGAATGACCCTTGTACTCCTGATGCAAAGAAAAAGAAATTGATTCTAAAATAACATCATTCTTAACAAAAGTAGAATTAAAGTTTTTAGACATCTCATTAGGTTTTATTTTAATTTCATCAAATCTTCCAACAAAATCAGTTTTTGGAATAAAAGGTGATGTTCTAAATGATGTTGAACACTCTGTGCTCCTCCCAGCACTTCTTTCTTCATTCTTCCCCCTCAAACCTGTATCATTGAAACTATCTGCACACACCTCAGAATCATCAGAAATATTGGGGCCGGTCTCAACTGGATTTGCTGTCAAAGGAACTTGTTTGCTAGAACCAATGGTGAAATCAACCTTCGGTTTGATTTCAATAACAGATTATCAACAGATGTGTTGATGTTGGGCATGATGGAGTAATTGTGGTTAAACCGAGGTTTCACCTCAGTAAAACCAATCCTATTTTTACCTTTCTCCTACACTAGACATCAATCATATTGGCCAACGTAGTACTAGCATACTCATATTTATCAGCTTTAATTTTTGTTTAAGACAATTGAGACTTAGATGCTCCAACTCTGAAGCGAGTTCATCTATCCGACGCCTTGCGTCTCGATAGTTGGACTCTTTATCACTTAATAGTTCTTTCAATCGTGAAATGTCATGCCTTTCAACGTCAAGTTTCGTTTTTGAAAAGTGCTTCATTTTTGAGAAATTCAGAGTTAAAGTACTTAAGTTTTGTGGCCTCCTTGATCAAGTCCTCATTGTGAGAACGGTATTAAAAGACTTTATCAATGCAAGAAGTGGAGCAAAGATTTTGGGTTACCTCATTTTGCTTCTCATCCACCTCTGCCATAAAAGCATGACCCAGGGTTAACTCTAGTTCCTGCACTTGATCACTCCAATCATAGGAGTTTGTCTCCTGAGTCACCAATGCTTTAGACGTGCTAGTACGTCCCCCAGTAGCAGCCTTCTCATCTGGCTTCTTCTCACCTTCCTTAGCCACCTTTGGCTGTTTGCACTCCCTTGCAAAGTGACTCGGCTTGTCACAATTGTAGCATCGCAGCTTTGATTTATCAAAACCCAGCTTCTTCCCCAGGTTGTTGCCAAAATTGTTCCTTCCATATTTCTTGATGAATTTCTTTGCACGGAAGACTGCCATTGCCATTTGCCATGAAATGTCCATTTCTTCAACATCTGCCGGGTTAATCTGCTCTAGGTTATCTTGAGTGAGATTGGTCGGTGCCAACTCTCCAGTAATAAAAGCGTTGTAACTGTTCATAAACCCCTTGAACAGCAGCAGATTCTCTTCACTCTCCGGACTAACCTTGGGCACTGAACTAACTTTCCCTGATGAAAGAAATGCAGTCTCAAATGGAACAGACTGTGATGAAGGAGCTTGATAATGCTGATAACCGGATGCTTGAAAGTTGATGGCTGACAGAAGAGCAGCATTCTCTAATGCGGGTGCAATGCCCATAGAACTGGCATGATTGAGGGCTCTTTGCTTGTCATCCATGTCATAGGAGTTGATAATGGAGATCAACTCGCTCAGAGAGGTCTTGTACATGTCTTTGGTTCTCTTGATTGTGGCGCAATTTGAATTCCAGTTATATGGCAATGAGTTCAAAAGCTTTTTGTTGACCTCTCCTTTGGACATCTCAATCCCTGCACTAGTCATCTCAGTCATCAGATGTGTGAATCGGTTCAGTTGAGCTTCCAATGATTCTCAATTGATATGGTTGAACATATTGAACCTTTGCCTTAGCATATCCTTGCGACTCTCTCGCATGTCTTCATTACCTTTAAACCTTTCTACCAAAGCATCCCACAACTTCTTAGCTGTCTGATGTTCCTTGAACCCATGAGCAACATCAGTTGACAAAGACATGGTGATTGAGGCGTATGACTTATCATCTTTCTCTTTCAAAAGAATGTCGTTTTCCGTATACAGTTCTGGATCTTTGGGAGTTAATCCATTGAGCTCACTCTGGTAAATAGGCATGTAAGGCCCTCTTCAATTGACCTCCATAGCTTCGGGTCAGTGTACTTAATGAATGATTGGAACCTGAATTTCCAATCCTGAAAGTTATCTCTAGACACAAGCCTAGGTCGCTTTGTTCCGATGCCGATTTCATTATCCAAGTTGATCAGGTTGGTCAGGTTCTTTGATGCCATGATTAATCAGAAAATTTTCTAAGTGTAGTTCATGAATTCCCCAACAGTGCTAAGTACCAGACAATACTCGAAACAATCACAACTACCCAAAGTTCAATACATATTCGAAGTCCAAAGTGTTCGAATTTCCAGAATACTCGAACCTCATAAATACTCGAAGTCAGCAATATATCTGAACCCCTGATGTATTCGAACAACCTGTGTATTCGAAGATCTCAACGTATTCGAACTTAAAACCTCTATTCGAAATTTGACCGTGTATTCGAACTTAATGAGTAATCGAAATCTCCAAATAATCGAAATCATCAATCTGTTGTCGAACTCCAATTGTATCCAAACTCCACTATACTTGAAGAAGCTGTTTTCGAAATTTGAACTCGAAAATACTTGAAAAATTTCTGGAGAAATATTTTCTCAAGATTCAGAGTACTAAATTTGAATAGCAGCTAGAAGGAATGGAGTAGAAGAAGAAAGCAATAAACTTGCACTGAAAAGCTTGTACCTTGATGTAGAAAAGAGCACTAAGGCTCTGATACCACTTGTAGGTCCCTAAACAGTTCAAGAACTGAGCTTTAAGCCTGCAATCTGCATCAAATGAATCTACAACGTGCGGAATCCGAAATAGAATCACAAGAACAAGAAGAAATATCAAAACTTTGATATATTTCAATGAGATACACAAAACAATGCCTCAATGCGTCTAGAGAGCATGCCTCGGGAATCCACCCTAGAATAGTACAAAATACGTCTATTTATACTACTTCTAGGTGTACTCGAACCACTATACACGAAAATGTTCGAGTACATGAAATACAATTGTATACGAAATGCTAAGTACACAAAACTCAACAAATTCAGAACAAAATCTGGTCTTCGACTCTTCTCCGATTGGCTTTGTCAGTCTCAATCTTCCGTTGGGCTCTACAACTTTTACAGGAAAAATACTAACTAGACTCTATTACTTATCAATACAAGTTTAATTAATTAAAAGTATTATTTGAGGGGGTTTTGCTGAATAAATAAATTTAAATTAAAACAATTAAATAACCTAAAACCGAATTAAGACTAATTAGCAAAAAGTGAATCAAGAAGTAACAATGATGAAGTGACTACCTAAAGATGAACTCTATACATGTTTAACACTCTTTAGATTGATTATGGAACTATTGTGAAACCGTGATATTCAACTATTAACCTACAAACAACCTAGAGTACCTTCAACCTTTCTCAAAGATGTCTACAAGTTGCTAAATTACTAGTTTTAATGAGTTTCTTTCACAAGTTACCCAAACCATCAATGACAAATCCTAAAGACTATCTACCTCACGGAAACGAAAGTCTCAAACACATAAATCTGCAAGAGATAACAAGGACTCTCAACTTGGACTCGGCAGGCAAAGAAATGTTTAATTAACTACATATAATCTTCTCACAAAGATTACAACTAGAAACCAAACACCCAAGACAAACCAACAATCTCTCACCTCACGGCTTTTGAGATTGGTTAAACATTTAGACTATTTAAAACCTAATCAACATTCCTATGAACTACTACATCTAGCAATTCATTTACTAATCAAAAACACAAAATAATTGATCTAACATGCACCTATGTTATGAAAGACATTCATCAAAGCGCTTGAGGAATAATTTGATCAAATCATGAACATATCCAAACATTCATACACATTCAAGTTTCAAAACGAAATCATTATGTCATTGAATACTCACAACCATTGTGTTCCACAAATCAATCGAAATAAACGTCAAACATGCATAATTGTTCAAACCATAGGTAGTTCTAATAGTTTAGCCAACAATCATTTCACACAAACTGAAAGATCTGGTCCAAAACCTAGTAATAAACATCATTCAATGGATAAAAAAGAAAGAAATCAAAACCGATCGTTGTACACCCTTCGAATATCGATCCTAGGGGTTTCGATTGATGAATCTTGCCTTACTTGCCATCCAAGCCTTCCCGGTCACCTCCTATTCTCGTCCCAAATCGTGTCTAACCCTAAAAATCAAGCTTTCTGCCGTTTTGATCAACAAAACACGATTTCCTGAAAGAACCGTCGCGTCGCGTCGCGTACCGCGACGCCTTCAGAAACCATCGTGGAGTGTGAAACCATCGTATGTGCACATCCCGCTCATCTAGGCGTACAATCAAAATAAAAATAATTGGAATAAAACAACCTAACTAGTCAGAAACCATCGTGGAGTGTGAATCTCCATTGTCCGCAGGCCTGTCGTCATGCTCCTCCTCGGGATCCTCGTCGAAGTCCCCCTCCTCAAGGTCCTCCGCCTCGAACTGAGGCTCCTCCTCGGGTGGTGGCTCCACGATAAACTGCTCCACCCATGCATTCAGCATGGCGTCGCTGGCCTGGATCATCGTCGTGTTCTCTCCAGACACGACCTCTATCGCTACCTGTCGTCCGCCGTGCTCGTGCACGGATAGAGCAATGGCACCCTGTTGCTCCTCGAGCTGTCCGGTCCTGTCACGGATATCCGCGACTACAGCTGTCGTCTCGTCCTGTCGTCAGATCGAGTCCTTGGTCATACTGACCAAGCCGTTATGCACTCGGTCAGTATAAGTAAGCTCATCCTCTAGGTGGTTTACACGTCTCTGGAGGCGCTGGTTATCCTCTTGGAGAGTCCTGACCTCATCAGTCAGCACATGCAAGAGTCGGGACTTAAAAGTAAACCTCGAGACTAACGCGGCGAATGCCCGCTCCATGGACATGCGCAGTGGTGGTAATGCAGGTCTGCTAGATGCATCACCTAGCAAAGGTAATAGTGGGACTCTTTCCTCCCTAACCCAAGTAGCGACGGTAGCGGGATACCAATCCCACTGTCCAGTTTTGCTCGATGGTCGAGCTCTCTTAGACTCCTCAGAGTCTACTCAGGCTACTATGTCTCGTATCCTCTGCTTATCTTCTTCGGTCAGCTCGTACTCGGCCAGGCATTTTCCTGGGTTCTTCCCGTCCTGGTTGTTGTTGTTGTCCATTCCTACGTTCTTGGTTAAATAAGTAACAGTATACAATAATAGATAATATTATTGTGCCAAGTCTAGTGTAGTGTGTAGTGTAGAGCAGTGGCTATAGTCTAAGTTTACTACATACAAACCTAGTTCCCTATAACCAAGGCTCTGATACCAGTATGTCACAGCCCCAAATTCCCATGTGTGGTGTCAGACCGCGCGGGTGTGACGTGGCCAGGAATCATAGCTCTTGGTCATAAAGAACGAC
The DNA here is from genome assembly GCA_009363875.1 of Mikania micrantha. Taxonomy (NCBI): domain Eukaryota; kingdom Viridiplantae; phylum Streptophyta; class Magnoliopsida; order Asterales; family Asteraceae; genus Mikania; species Mikania micrantha. The sequence goes on from CM018686.1 coordinate 44,042,543, forward strand.
TCTATATGAGTTACACAATCATACAGTATTGTAATTCAAACAAGTTTTAATAATACGCAGTGGAAATATAAATTGTTGCAGCGTAAAAATTATAATGTATCAGACACTACATGTTTAATATTGTTTCAATCACAAAATCAAATGCAAGCCTAGGACTAGTGTCTAAATGCATGAGACTCTCTTGTGTATCCTCCAGTGCATCCTAGCTTGTAATCATCAATTACCTGAGAATACATGCGAAAACATTTCAACAATAAAGTTGGTGAGTTCACATGTTTAGACAGTAATAAAACAGTAAGACAGACATATACTGGATATGCTAAGTTTGTTTGTTGGATCTACGATCCGAAGTGTGTTAGTTCATCTTACCGAAACTCGACTGTTTCCTTTGCCTCCCTGGGTCATCGTTGAACCCAGCGTCAACATCGATATTACACTCATTATGACCTCCAGTCAATGTTGTTGCCGAGTGGGCTAGCCAAACCCAGTAGTACTACGTAATAATGACTCGTTTGTTACATAACTAACAGTAAGGATATATGATGACTTGTTGCGATTATAGTTACATTCAAAATGGTTTTACAACATACCAGTCATATATCTAAAACAGTTGCATAGTATTCTCACCCCAAAAGTTTAACAAAACAGTTAAAGAGTAAAAGTGGGGCTGTAAACTCACCTGAGTTTAGTAGTAGTGTTCTTCACGCAAACGCTTTAGTGCGCCTCTTAGCGGTTACCTATATCACATAGGTGTTATAAGATTGTGTTCACATTCGCGTGGGTCTCTCAGGACCGTATTCGTGTCCAAACAACTCCAAGTTGCTATGTGGGTCGCGTTGACTGCGTTTGACCGTGTTTGACCTAACGACCCCATTGGTGACGTGTTTAGTTCAAGTGATCGTTTAACGTGCGATTGGTGTTGTGTGATGTGTGTGAGCACCTGAATTGCATCCGTGGGGATAACTTACTATTTATAGTAAATTTCCTTTTTAGGAAAGTTTCTAAATAGAGCAAGTCATACAAGGCATCACTTTCCGATTGTTCTAGCATGCATAGTCAACCTATATGAACATGTTGTCACATAGCATATAGCTACACGTAGTCAATTAAACATACTCCTTGCTTAAAAGTTACTATACATAGAAAGTTCACATATCTCATTATACAAGTCATTAGTAATCCTTTCTAACATGGTCCTAGGTCTCTCAACATTATCATCATAACTCAAACTTGGCCAAATCGTCCTTTATGGATAAATTCTTTAGCCAAAGTTTCTATTTATGGAAACTTGTAACAAATACTCATGTTTCAATCATTCAAATAAATCAATACACGCAATATCATCATGTTAAGACCAAATAGTCATTTTAAACATACTACAACATCTAGTTCATTATCCCTTAACCATTTGTAATTTAAAAGTTACTATTTATAGAAACAATAGTGCCGATCACTTCTTTTAATAATTCTAATAACTCAAATACACCAATAATCATCATATTAGCTCCAAATCATCATTTTAACCACATACAAGTTCCTATTTCATCATCTATCATCATTTTGTAACGATAAAGTTGCTAAAAATAGTAACCATTACAAATAACCATCTCTTGACAACAATAACCAAAATGGACCTTGTAGATCATCCCTAATATCATCCATAATCATCTATTCACACTCAAAACTATCTAAGATATCATGGATTCATGTTGCATGTTAAGAGAAATGCCACCTAGTGGGTTTATGGCACCCATACTTCTAATACATCATCAAACCTTATCATAATCATCATATATCTTCTTCATAGCATCAAATCAGTAATATAACTCAAGAATAACACATTTATACAAGAAAAATTTCGTGATGGAGATGGTGATAGTGTTGCATGTGGCCATATTGGCTTGCATGTGTGTGTATGCGCAAGATTTGTGCAAAATGGATGCTAGGAACCACCTCAAGTGATCTTGAATATGCAAATATGGCCTGAGATTGCTGAATGCGGCTCTTGGAACATGTTGAGAAGGCCTCACAATGAAATGGTGGATGGTGGTGCTTCCTTCTAGCTCCTTATAACCTTCAACGCTCCACCAAGGATCATGAACACCTCCCCAATAGCTCTTGATTGAAGAAAATGGCTCCAGCAGAGGGTTTTTGCTTGGGTTCATCGAGTATAATCGAGAGATTTAGAATAGGGGTGAGAAAAATGATTACATCTTGGTTTTATAAAGATTTTGCGTGTTTGGAGCCGTCGCGCACCGCCAAGACTGGCAAGAGTGCGCCTCGACGTACCGTAATGATTAAAATAATAGCTAGTCTCCCGAAACCCGCCGCATACCGCTAAGGTGGAAATTTACCAGTCGTTGCGTACCGTGAAGATTTTCAGAAAATTCAAATTTCCCCGCCCAGGCTTCGCGTACCACCAAGGCCCAACCAGAGGCCTTTAGCGTACCACGATGGATCCCGGAAGAGCCCAATAGGCCCAATTTTGTTGTTTCAAACAGATTTTCGCGTATTTTACGATTATGATCATCGTTTCTCAACTTATTATTATCGTTTCACTTGTTTTAGGTTCTACAGAGTCCATAATGTTGTGAAATTGGATTTGTCGTTTGTTTATTGCTAGCCACCCTATATCACCATTTTCGAGTTCTGGCCACTTCTACTCGACATCATCACCTCCTACAGCCATCTTCAACCTCTGAAACCCCCATTGACAGCCATTGAAGGTCTTTTGAAGCTCAAGTTTGGTGAGATTGAAGCTTGGTAACCACCTACAGGCTTGAACACCATCACCTTCTTCTTGTTCTTAACGAATCCAATGAACCAGGGGTCGAGGAAGCTGATTAAACATCATCTTAGGGATTCAAGAAGTATTGGAAGGTAGCCTTATGATTCTTGTAGCTTAAAATCACTTCTACACTCACATGCTATGCATGAAACACACATGCAAGCACCTTTAGTACACATGCATGAAATTTTGATCTGGGTTTGTTGATTTTAATATGTTTCTTGATGATCTAAGATGGTATAATGATGAATCTTGACGATCCATGATAATATGTGTTGTTATGATGCATGGTTGGTATATAAAATGTTGAAAAACCCACATGCATGTATGATCCATGGCTTGTGAGATGATTTTGAATGTTCAAATGTGTTTCTTGATGATACTGGAAGTGTGCTACATGATTTGTTGTAGTTAAAATGGTTAAAATATGAGTTTATGATGAACTTACTATTATTAGTAACTTTTAAATTGCAAAATGATAAAAATGATGATATTGGTAACATGCATGCATATGGAATTGCTATTAAGATGTATTTCGGATGATATTGATGCTTAAAATGTGATTATTATGGTCATTTTTAACAAAGTTACTATATATAGTAACTTTTATAAACCAAATGTTGATAGTTAGTGATTTGATTTAGATCAACATGTTTAAATGATGCTAAATGACTTATTATGATGATATATGAAGTAAAAATGGATTAGAAATGCTTAGAGGGCTATTTGGATTGATTTCGGTCATTATTGGCATGGTTACTATTTTTAGTAACTTTATTTTGTAAAATATCGATCTAGGGATGCTAGATATGATTTGAGCATGCTAAGTGATTTAATATGCTTTAATATGATGATCATATGCTAAGTTAGATGGTTTCCGATGATAAACTTGCTAAATTTAGAAACTTTCCATTTTAGGAAACTTTTGTGTGCAAACATGACTTACGTGACTTATGTGATTTGCACGACAATGTGCTAAGTGTTAACATGATCACGTAGGACTTAACGAGCATGCTAGAACTTTAAAATCAATATGTGTTGTAAACTTGCCATAAATGGAAACTTACTATAAATAGTAAGTTGTCCAAAGACGCGACTTGCGCGTTGTGCACACGACGAGCACTTACACAAATGTTACACGATTCACAACCGACACTCGATTCACCAATGGGTTGTTGACTTGACACGGTCAAACTTGGTCAAACACGGTCAAACACAGTCAAACAAGGTCAATGTGGACCAACATGAGCAAACACGGTCAATGTGGACCGACACGGACAAACATGAACAACCGAGGGTTGTTGAGCACAAACACGAGCACTAACATGAACACGAGCACGGTCGCTTACACAAACTCACGTATGGTATACGATATAGGTAGCCGGTGACCGAAACCTTTCTACACGAGGAGCTTACGCATTTATTTCCGAACATCACTAAGGTGAGTTTACGGCCCCTCTTTAACTATTTTACAAGCTTTTCAAATAGGGGAGAATACTAGTTGAATCGAGTCAAACATTATTACTGTACAAACATTTTATGTGTATGCTGGTTTATTAGAAAAACATTAAGTGTTGAACTCGTAACAAGTCCTCACAAAGTCTTACCGTTAATGTACAAACAACGTGGTAGGTTTGAATGGATCCGTTTGGGTGTGACTAACCCCACGTGGCACAATTTTGACTAGATGTCATAACACGCGAAACTCTGACCTAACTTGCTATGTAATTACGAGACATAGGGAAGGCAAGGACAAACAAGTCTAGTTCGGTAGTGACGCACTGACACTTGGAGCCTAGGGCTCGGTACTAACATTATGATAAACAACATAACACATGTTTTCTTACTATGTATATATCAAAACCTGTGAACTCATCAACCTTTGTGTTAACACTTTTTCTTAAACTTGTATTCTCAGGTAACTGACAGGCACACGGAATATGAATGCACCTAGGGGACTAAGCATAGGATCCGCTTGCATTTCCATTTGTGTCTTTTAAACAAACAATATTTATTTTGATATGTCTATTTAAACCATGTAATGTATGACATTTTACATTCTGTTGCATGTTGAAACAATTATATTTTTCGCTGCTATTGTGACAATTAGGGTTTCTCACGACTATATTATTTCGAAATTCTGATAAACAAAAGTTCGTTGCATATATAATTAATTCTATTAAGACATATATATATATATGCACGTAGTTTATATGGCTCATAATACATAAATAACTAAACCGTAATAAAACAAAACAAACAGGATATGTATATAACTATATATATATATATATATATATCAATTATTAATATAAAAGCTTGATTACACGCATTAATATATATATGGATGCTTGTGAATAAGAAATAAGTTAGGGATTCAAAATATCACAAGAATTTTATAAATAAACATTATTATTTATCTTTAAAAAAAATGTGCGACAATTACAACCATTGCTATAAAATATAGTAATATAATAATAATAATAATAATAATAATAATAATAATAATAATAACAACAACAACAACAATAATAACAACAATAATAATATTAATAACAGTAATAATAATAAATAAATAAATAAATGAAGTAAGCGTAAAAGGAGCACAGCAAGGAAAAAAAATCGAAACTTTCCTTTTCAAATTAAAGGTTCACGCATTTTCGAATGGCAATGTTGCCGGACTCCGCCGACCTCCGGCCAGCCAATCCCACACAAGAAACCGACCCATCTTATCACCATTCGATCGGGTTTTTGATACCCCATGTCCCAAATTCGATTTCTAAAGTTCTAATAAAAACGTAACGAAAACAACATTTAATCGATTTATGATTATCCTAAACGTAAGCATTAACTCCAAAAATTAAAAGCGATCGTTTCGAAGGAATTGACCATCAAAACTATAGTGTTTTTACTCATCTCTTCATTACGAATCAAACCATACTCGTATCTTTCTCTCTAAGTCACTGAACTCTCGATCCATACTACATCAATCCAAGTAAGTTTTAGATGTTTTCTGATCGATTTTATATGGGAAACAAAGGCCCTATGATTATAAGACCAAACATTCAATCATTTGGGCGAATTGGATCGAGTAAATTTCTAGGGTTCATAGTTAAATTGGGGATTTGTTTGAATGTGTTTATTATGAATGTGAACTGGATTCCATCAAAGAAACACATGATAGATCAGTGGTTGGGTCGAAGAGTTTGAGAGGTTTGACCCGTGTTCAAATCCGGACTCAAACGGGTTTTGTTTCTTTTTCCTTTTTCTTCTAATTTTATTTATTTAACTAATCAAACAAACTCTAAAAATTCTAAAAAAATTCCTAAAATTCTAAAATAATGTTTCTAACATTCTGTAAAAATTTGGGAATTTTTCAGAATAAATTTATATTATTTTGCTATTTAAATATTATTTAAATGGTTTTAAATATATAAAAAAAATGCTAAAACATTTCTAAAATTCTGGAAAAATTCCAGAAATTATTTTTCATCTATATTAATATTCTGAAATTTTTAATAATTTCTTTGAATATTATTTTTACAAATTTATTATTTTATCGTTTAAGTAAACTTTAAAACCATAAGTATTATTTATAAAAGTGAATTAAAATAATTCAGAAAATTATTTTATATTCTAAGATTATTATAGTAAGTATAAGTTTTCAAAATTTTTATATATATATATATATATATATATATATTTAAGATGTAATTCTTTAACCATATAATTATTTATAAATCATTTTGTTAAATTTATTCATCTAAAAATCCTTTTAATATTTTTATGGTTTGTTAAACACTCACAGATATTTATAAAAATTAATTCATTTCATTTAAACTTTATGTATTTTAAACATTCATAATCATATATACTAAATGTTGATTTTTATGAAATCAATTACAAACATTTAACTATTATTCTCATATTCATAAATTTATACTCTAAATCTTTTACCTACAATGACAATAGTTCCCATGGACATATATAAACAAAGACTATAAGTTCTAATTTCTTTATACTTAGGTTGATTCTTTAATAAACAAATCAAGCATTACTGGGAAATTCTAATTCAAGAATATGTGAGTTTTCTTATACTCTCTTTTCACATTTTTGTAATCTTTGGGATGTTGCACATGTCATATCAAAAAATGTTATTCTAGAGTCATAAGCAAATACAATTATGCAATTCTATAGTTTATGATAGAAAAATATTTGAATGTTATGTGTTACCTATTTGTTTGTATATCTATGTGTTATTATTATTGAGTTATCATATACAATACATTAGTACTAGTAGCCTTTTATTAACATGACTTATGTCAATGTTTAATATTAAAGGTGAAATTGCCAAAAACTATGAGTATTACTAGTAGCCTTTCTTTAGTGACTTTGTGTCATTATGTTAGCAAAAGTGAAATTGCCAAAATCATATCATCAAACATTGTGGAATACATATATATTTAGATCTATTCTTATTAGACTATTGTTGCATCTTATTTCTTATATATACATATATCAAATTGTATGAGAATCTCACCAACTAAGCAAATAGTTAATCAAACTCTATTTTACATGTGTAACAGGTTAAAGCTATGGATGAAGATCATATAGGAATATGAGACCTAGTTGAAACATTAATCAATATATTGTATTTGAATTCATGTGTAATGTTGGAATGATTGTATTGAATTATTATGTAATGAATGTTGTGATTTAAATGAGATTGTTTAAATATGAAACTTACAAATAGCACCATGAGTTATGAACAATCAAACTCGCGCTCCGACGTATTCCGCCGTCAGTCGGGGTGTGACAGATTGGTATCAGGGACATGGTTATAGGGAATTAGGTTATCAGAAATGGTGACCTAGTCTATAACTAAGATAACCCTATATATGAGTTACCTCATATTATGTATACTATGCTTATGTGCCTATGTGCTACATGTTAAACTTTACATTATGTGTTACATATTATATGATATGCTATATCTTGTTACCATAGAGCAATGTCTTAGTTTATAAACAACATATGACATTCATAGTTAGGTATACCATAGAGGAATGACTTAGAATGTAAACATGATATGTTTTCCATAGTTTAGGTATACCATAGAGAAATACCTTAGACTATTATAAGGGATATGACATATATTATTCTTTAGTTTAAGAATAACTTAAAAATTATCTAAGTTAATTCTTATCTCACATTCACAAACACGCGATAACTCTTTAGATGTTAGGAATTCAAATCATTAGGCTAAATGCCTAATCAAATCTTCAATGTTAATTCAATACATATATGTTTATATGTATTTAAATTGATTTTATAATCCCGTTAGAATTCAGTTTGTAAGTGGACATGTAGTAACTGGAAGAGTGAAATGCCGGTAGTTGGGATTCTTGTCTAGGAAAGATTTTCGTATAAATCCCCGATGTACTGCGGGACCAGTCTATCTTTCCTGGGGAATCCTAATGAGAGTATTTTCACTTATAGGCCAAAGCATGTCACACCAAACACTTTACAAACTATATAATTCTAATATGTCAAGGGTGTTCAATTTTGAATACCATTCCTTATTGTTTTAAACAAGTCCAATTGATTTATTATGTGTTATTTTATTCTATGACATTTTATCTAAGAATAGTAATGTTATTACTATATCTAAGGTATTAACAATGTCACAATGTCAATGTACTCCCTAAATCTTCAAATTCTAATTCCAATCTAAACACCTAATACACACTTAAATATTCAACTTATTTGAAATTGCTAAACAAATTCCAAACCTCAAATTCTTTAAATATCTATCTTATCGTATAAATCCTAAGGTATATAATCTTATAATATCAAATATCTTTCAAATATGATTTTCAAAGTTCTGTTAGAGTTAAGTTTGTTAAGATGAACATGTACTAACTGGAAGGGTGAATATCGGTAGTTGAGACTCCTGTCTAGGAAAGCGATTCATAATCCTCGACGGGGGACCAGTCTAGCTTTCTTGGGGATATCTTAATGAGAGTATTTTACCTATAGGCCAAAGCATGATTTCATTTTGCAATTAAATTCTAACAAATCAAAGGTATCCAATTTGGATACTACTCCCTTGGTTTTATTCAAATTCAAATGATTTTAAAATTCTACATATGAAAATTTCAAATCATTTGACATCATATATTCAAAGTTTGTGATGGTGATTCATCACTATAACTTAAAAGATATGATGCCATTCGATGCAAGAAAACAATAACATCATCGTGATAGCAACACCTCACAACATCTAAAAGAATATGGTGATACATATTCTTAGTTGGATAAACATGATTCAAGAAAACAATAATATCATAATTGAAATTTGTGATGGTGATACATCATAATATCTCAAAGGTTATGGTATTACAATTCTTTGTTGATTTATGTATGAGTCATAATTCAATAAATCTATAGTATACCTAAAGATTAGTGAAGTTGATTCATCACTACATCTAAAATATGGTTTACAATTTTTATATTCATGATCAAACATTCAAAGATATAGTAGTAAACTTTGAATGGAAAACATTGAGACTTATTCAAATTTCGTTTTAGAATTCAAAACATATAGATCAACATCAGATTAATTATTCAGTTGCTATTGTGTACTTAAAGTTTAGGTTATTATTGGTAGGTGATTGGTATGTTTTCAAAGTACTATTGGTGTGGTGGGTTGGCTACGGTATACCATATATATAAGCACCAACAGTACATTGGGAGTAGAACCAAAAGCTTGACCAAGTAGGTTATAATTTCAATTAAGCGTTTAATCAAATCAAATATTACTTATATACTTAAGTTTGAGGTGTATTTTTATACACAAACTCAAATTCAAGGTTCATGATATTGTAACTATGATTAGTGATTTGTCACTGCATATAAAAAGTTGTAATGTCACATAATTTAATCATGAATTCTATATTACAAATCCATGATTTATTAGGATATTATGCTTCAGATTTAGTGATAAATAGTCTCACATTGGAAGTACTAAAATATCACACAACCTATGTATTTCATACAATCCAATATTGCTCATAATTGAACTCTTCCTATTCAAACGAAATCTTTCTATTCAAGCAAGATGACACATCATCAAAACTCATACAACTCCTCACTCACATTCCATTATTTTCTTACCAAAGATGTTAGTGGTGCAACAACCATATTCGTTTTGGTAATCATAATCAAAATGGTAGGTTACCACAAGGGCAAGCAATTATAATCATTGTATCGTTCATTATTGTTTCAAATACACCTCTTGTGACCCCGATCTATTGCGAATGTAATGAATTAGGTTATTTCGTCAACATTTTCCCATATTGGGCCAACTCGGGAATTAGTACTCTTGAATTGACTCTCCATACAGATCCAGAGCCAAACAAATAACAAGGCAATCAAACTTGATTTGGTTTATCTTAGTTACACATTGAAATTAAATGAACACTACTTTTCAATTAAATTTTATTGAAACAAATGGGAAGTTTGATTTAATTGTAGGTTTGAATTGGTTATGCAAGAGTTGTGCAAAAAAAACGGTCAAATTGCTTGATCGTCTCGTATCTTCTAAACTCCAATAACTTGCAAGATAATTCACAATCACAATCTAGAAATTTTTCATACTCAAAGAAAATGTTCATAACTCATCCTTACCATATTATAACAATTAGAGATATTAAAAAAATACGAACAATAATTATTATAACACATCTGATAGGATCTTAAAAAGGAAAACTATCATGTATTGATAATGTGGGTGGGGTTAATGACTAGGTTCACTCTACATATAACCTATTTATAAAGGTTGTCAGAGAATGGAATTTCTAAGAACAAGAACATTCAGAATGAAAGATTAAATATTTGGAGATAAAGGATGCAATTACAAATTCAATGAATTGTTGCTAAAACAAATATAAACATATACAAGATTATTTTCAATAGTTGATACTATAAATTTATCTTAAGTTCAATTCTAATCATAAGAGTTTACTAAAATGCAACTTATTTCAAAAATTCAAAAAGTGGTGAAAGAATATTTAGCATTTTAATATAATAGAAAATTGGTGTAGTAAATTAACCAACAAATTTATAACTATAAATCTCTGTGTATGACTCAATTGTAAGTGTATATTGGTGATTCAATGCACTTCTAATATAATATTATACAGATTTCATAAAATAAAACACTATGAGCTTTCCTAATGAAGTGTACATGGGTGACTCAATGCACTTCATACGGTAATTGATGAAAACTATATATTGAGAAGAAAACCAAGAATTTATACAAACTTCCTAACGAAGTGTACATTGGTGATTCAATGCACATTGTAAGGAAATGCGTATAAATGTTGACAAATAATTTAAGTAAATTAAAATTTAAAAGTTCAAGGATGCTTAAAATAACATAATTCGAATGAAAGATAAAAAAAAATCATTTACTATCTACAAAACAGTTTCTTCCAAATAAATTTCGGGACGAAATTTTATAAAGTAGGGGAGACTGTGACAATTAGGGTTTCTCACGACTATATTATTTCGAAATTCTGATAAACAAAAGTTCGTTGCGTATATAATTAATTCTATTAAGACATATATATATATATATATATATATATGCACGTAGTTTATATGGTTCATAATACATAAATAATTAAACCGTAGTTAAACAAAACAAACAGGATATGTATATAACTATATATATATATATATAGGGAAGGGTATAAAAAATAACCCTCATCTTTTGCTACAACTACATAACCCATTTAAACCAATCATAAACTTACACATAAGCATTACATTAAAATATTAAAAAGGGCATCATAATCATTTTACCCCTTATAAGTTTTCCCCCGCTCTTTTTTAAACATTAATAACTTTTTTATAATATATTATTTTTTAAAAAAAATTGCACCATTATATTCGTCTCATTTTTCTCTTTAATTCCGTTATAGTCTCGACTAATTTTTTTTACTTTTTTTAAACGCCCTATATTTACATCATTGTAACGAGGTTAAATATAACAAATTTATTTGAATTTTTTTTAAAAATGATAAATTACAGTGATGTAATTTACATTGACGTAATTTATCGTGATGTAATTTACATTGACGTAATTTATCGTGATGTAATTTACATTGGCGTAAAATTCGGTTTCGGGTTTTTTCGGTGAATTTGGTTTAAATTACAGTGATGTAATTTACATTGACAACAAATTAGTTTAAATTTTTTTCGAACAATGATAAATTACATCACTATAATTATCATTGTGAGAGAAAAAAATCAAAATAATGTGTTCTATTACATCAATGTAATTTATCATTGTAATTATCATTGACGTAAAATTCGGTTTCGGTTTTTTCGGTGAATTTGGTTTAAATTACAGTGATGTAATTTACATTGACAACAAATTAGTTTAAATTTTTTTCGAACAATGATAAATTACATCATTATAATTATCATTGTGAGAGAAAAAAATCAAAATAATGTGTTCTATTTACATCACTGTAATTTATCATTGTAATTATCATTGTTAGAGAAAAAAAATAAAATAATGTGTTACGTCACCGTTAATTATGTCATTCTAAATTACTTCATTTTGTGTTACATTACTTCATTTTTTGTTACATTACTGTAATTTACCATTGTTAGAAAAAATTTCTAATTAATTTGCTATCTTTAAGCTCGTTACAATGATGTAAATACATGACATAAAAAAAAAAAAAAACTATTCGAGACTATAACGAAATTAAAGAGAAAAATGAGACGAGTATAATTGTGCAATTTTTTTAAAAAAATAATATAGTATAAAAAAGTTATGAATGTTTAAAAAAATGGGGTAAACTTTACTTAAATAACAAATGTCTTAAATGCCCTTTATATTAAAAAAAGAAAAAAAAAAGAATCTGACACATGTCACCATCCTATACACTTACATTTTTAAAGTAACCATTGGATGATGGTTAATGGGTTGTAACAAAAGATGAGGGTTATCAAAAATTTTATACCCTATATATATATATATATATATATATATATATATATATATATCAATTATTAATATAAAAGCTTGATTACATGCATTAATATATATGGATGCTTGTGAATAAGAAATAAGTTAGGGATTCAAAATATCACAAGCATTTTATAAATAAACATTATTATTTATCTTTAAAAAAATGTATGACAATTACAAACATTGCTATAAAATATAGTAAATTTGGTTGTTACTAAACAAATTAAATAAAGTATTATAAAGTTTATAAAAGTTTTATAAAGATTTTTAAAAGCTTGTTAAAGACCGTTAGAAATATGTTTTATACATATTTGAAATAGTAACTTAAGATTAGTAATATAAAAATAATAATAATAATAATAATAACAACAACAATAATAATAATAATAAATAAATAAATGAAGTAAGCATAAAAGGAGCACAACAAAGGAAAAAAATCGAAACTTTCCTTTTCAAATTAAAGGTTCACGCATTTCCGAATGGAAATGTTGCCGGACTCCGGCCAACCTCCGGCCAGCCAATCCCACACACGAAACCGACCCATCTAATCACCATTCGATCGGGTTTTCGATACCCCATGTCCCAAATTCGATTTCTAAAGTTCTAGCATAATAAAAATGTAACGAAAACAACATTTAATCGATTTATGATTATCCTAAATTTAAGCATTAACTCCACAAATTAAAAGCGATCGTTTCGAAGGAATTGACCATCAAAACTATAGTGATTTTACTCATCTCTTCATTACGAATCAAACCATACTCGTATCTTTCTCTCTATGTCACTGAACTCTCGGATTCGACTCAAGAAGCACCCACGACTGAGCAATACTCGAACTCGTTCCAAGTAAGTTTTAGATGTTTTCTGATCGATTTTATATGGGGAACAAAAGCCCTATGATTATAAGACCAAACATTCAATCATTTGGGCGAATTGGATCGAGTAAATTTCTAGGGTTCAAAGTTAAATTTGGGATTTGTTTGAATGTGTTTATTATGAATGTGAACTGGATTCCAACAAAGAAACACATGCTAGATCAGTGGTTGGGTCGAAGAGTTTGAGAGGTTTGACCCGTGTTCAAATCCGGACTCAAACGGGTTTTGTTTCTTTTTCCTTTTCTTCTAATTTTATTTATTTAACTAATCAAACAAACTCTAAAAATTCTAAAAAAAATCCTAAAATTCTAAAATAATGTTTCTAACATTCTGTAAAAATTTGGGAATTTTTCAGAATAAATTTATAATATTTTGCTATTTAAATATTATTTAAATGGTTTTAAATATATAAAAAAATACTAAAACATTTCTAAATTTCTGGAAAAATTCCAGAAATTATTTTTCATCTATATTAATATTCTAAAATTTTTAATAATTTCTTTGAATATTATTTTTACAAATTTATTATTTTATCGTTTAAGTAAACTTTAAAACTATAAGTATTATTTATAAAAGTGAATTAAAAAAATTCAGAAAATTATTTTATATTCTAAGATTATTATAGTAAGTATAAGTTTTCAAAATATATATATATATATATATATATATATGTATGTATGTATATATATATAAGATGTAATTCTTTAGCCATATAATTATTATAAATAATTTTGTTAAATTTGTTCATCTAAAAATCTTCTTAATATTTTTATGGTTTGTTAAACACTCACAAATATTTATAAAAATTACTTCATTTCTTTTAAACTTTATGTATTTTAAACATTCATAATCATATATACTAAATGTTGATTTTTATGAAATCAATTACAAACATTTAACTATTATTCTCATATTTATAAATTTATACTTTAAATCTTTTACCTACAATGACAATAGTTCCCATGGACATATATAAACAAAGACTTTAAGTTCTAATTTCTTTATACTTAGGTTGATTCTTTCATAAACAAATCAAGCATTACTGGGAAATTCTAATTCAAGAACATGTGAGTTTTTTTATACTCCCTTTTTAACATTTTTGTAATCTTTGGGATGTTGCACATGTCATATCAAAAAATGTTATTCTAGAGTCATAAGCAAATACAATGATGCAATTCTATAGTTTATGATAGAAATAGATTTGAATGTTATGTGTTACGTATTTGTTTGTATATCTATGTGCTATTATTATTGAATTATCATATACAATACATTAGTACTAGTAGCCTTTAATTAACATGACTTATGTCAATGTTTAATATTAAAGGTGAAATTGCCAAAAACTATGAGTATTACTAGTAGCCTTTCTTTAGTGACTTTGTGTCATTATGTTAGCAAAGGTGAAATTGCCAAAATCATATCATCAAACATTGTGGAATACATATATATTTAGATCTATTCTTATTAGACTATTGTTGCATCTTATTTCTTATATATACATATATCAAATTGTATGAGAATCTCACCAACTATGCAAATAGTTGATCAAACTCTATTTTACATGTGTAACAGGTTAAAGCTATGGATGAAGATCATATAGGAATATGAGACCTAGTTTAAACATTAATCAAATATATTGTATTTGAATTTATGTGTAATGTTGGAATGATTGTATTGAATTATTATGTAATGAATGTTGTGATTTAAATTAGATTGTTTAAATATGAAACTTACAAATAGCACCATGAGTTATGAACAATCAAACTCGCGCTCCGACGTATTCCGCCATCGGTCGGGGTGTGACAGCTATGATATATGTATTTTCCGCTGCAAATATTTTAACTTTTATGACAAGCATTGTGTCTGAAAACGCATATAGAGTTGTTCTATATGACCATGAGTTGTAATTCTGGCCACGTCACACCCACGTGGACTAACACCACAAGTGGGATTTTGGGGGTGTGACAATAAAACCCACATGCACACACTCTAGCATCACATGCATGAATTTTTGATGATTCGAATATGGGTTTGATGATGTTATTATAGACAATGATGATCTAGAATGATTTAATGGTGTATTATGATGATCCATGATGTTGTAGATATGTCATTATGCATAACTTGATCATAGATGATGATATACTTACATGCATGTATGATCTAAAGGATTTTAGATAATTTTGGGTATTGATATATGACTATTGATGATGTTGGTGATGTATTACATGATTTGTTATCATTAAAATGGTCAAAAATTGGTTATTTGAGATTCTTTCCATTAATAGTAACTTTTGTGTTACAACATGATGATGTGAGTGAAATTATGAACATGCATGTGAATAGGAATATCATTTGTGTGATAATACGATGATATGTGGCATAAGAAATTGATTTTAGATTGATTTGTGGTCATTTTGGACCTAGTTACTATATATAGTAACTTTTATAAACTCAAATCTTGATAGATGGGTGTAAATGTGAAATGGTCATGTTTAAATGATGATTGATGATATATTATGATGACATTAGGTACGAAAATGGATTAGAAATGGTTAGAATGATCATTTCATGCGTATTTGTCATAGTTACTATTTTTAGTAACTTTATTTTGGGAAAACTCGATATAGAAATGCGAGATATGATTTGTACATGCTAAATGGGTTAACATGATGTAAGATCACCATTGAGTGAATAGTTAGGTTATTGTTGACTTAGAAAACGTCAAAACTAGAAACTTGCCATTTTAGGATGCTTTAATAATTAAAAACGAGCTATGTGTTTATTTGTTCGCATATGACTATGTGCTATGTGTTAACGTGATCACTTAGGACTAACGAGCGTGCTAGAATCTTTAAAACGATAAGTGTTGTGGAACTTGCTAAAAATGGAAACTTACTATAAATAGTAAGTTGTCCGTAAACGCGACTTGCGTATTTTGCACACAAGGAGCACGATCACAAATGTTACACGAATCACAACAAACACACAGTTCACCAACGGGTCGTTAACTTTTTTTTTTTTGGATAAAGGGCTTTTGCCCCAAAAAAATATATAGCAACGAACAAAAAAATTACATGTGGACTAGGGGCATACCCCCTCCAAATAACGGGTCGTTAACTTGACACGTCAAACATGGTTATTTTGGACCGACACAGAAAAACACGGTCAATGTGGACTGACAAGGACTAATATAACAACTGAGGGTTGTTGAGCACGAACACAAGCATGAACACGGACACTTGCACGAACTCACGTAAGCTATAAAATATAGGTATCCGGTGACAGATTTGCCACCAAGATCCAGAGCTTACGCTTTCATTTTCCCGATTATCACTAAGGTGAGTTTACGGCCCCTCTTTAACTCTTTTACAAACTTTTCAAATAGGAGAGAATACTTGTTGCATCGAGTCAAACATTTATTACTAGTACAAACATATTATGTATGCTAGTTTATTAGACAAACATAAGTGTTGTAATCGTAACAAGCCCTCGCAAAGTCTTACCGTTAATGTACAAACAACGAGGTGAGTTTGAATAGATCTGTTTAGGTGTTACGAACTCCACGTGGCACAATACTGACTGGAGTTTGGGAAACATGAAATCTTGACCTATCTTTCCATTGTTATTACGAGACATGGTGGAGGCAAGGACTAACAAGTCTAGTTCGGTAGTGACGCACTGAAACTTGTAGCCTAGGGCTCGGGACTAACATGTGACAAACATTTTGATTATTAACTATATGTATATCAAAACCTGTGAACTCACCAATCTATGTGTTGACACTTTTTCTTAAACATGTATTCTCAGGTAACTAGATGTGTTTGGATCAGGATACACAACAGGAACGAGTATAGGGTCAACTGCATACATAACATGATTTTGAAAACAAACAATTATTTCCTATGATTATGTATTAACAATGTAGTGTCTAACATTATACATAACGCATATAGAGTTGTTCTATATGACCATGAGCCGTGATTCTGGCCACGTCACACCCATGTTGATTGACACCACATGTGGGAATTTGGGGGTGTGACAGAGTGGTATCAGAGCCACATTATAGAGAACTAGGTTCGCATGTAGTAAACTTAGACTATAGCCATTGCTCAACACTAGACACTACACTTAGACATTGCACCTGATATGTTGTTATTGTTGATATTTGTTACTTATTGAACCACGATTTGCAGGATGGACAACAACAACAACAAGGAAGGCAGGAACCTGGGGAAACGCCCCGCGGAGTACGAGCTGACGGAGGAGAATCATCAGAGGATACGGGACATTGTATCCCGAGTAGACTCTGAAGAGTCAAACCGAGCTCGACCGACGAGCCAGACCAGAGCATGGGGCTGGTATCCTGTGACAGTTTGGGATTGGATAGAGGAGGAGCGCGTGCCTCTTCCCCGACTACAGAGTGATGCGCCGAGCGCTCACCGACTTCTGACACTAGATGTGCCACTAGAGCAGGCTTCCGCAGCCCATGTCGCTCGATCGGCCCGCGAGGCACAAAGCATACGTGAGCTGGCAAAGGAGGTCAGAGGTCTCCGTGAGGAGAATCGACGCCTCCACGGACGGGTGTACTATCTCCAGGGGAAGATGGCAGCCGAGGCCACAGATACCAGTGCGAGGACCGAGCAGCTAGAGGAGCAGCAGGGGACTATCGCTGCGGTAGTACAGGAGCACGGTGGACGGCTGGCAGCGGTGGAGGTCGTGTCTAAGGAGAAAACTGCGATGATTCAGGCTAGTGATGCCATGATGAATTCTTGGGTTGAGCAGTTCGTTGTGGACCCACAGCCCGAAGAGGAGCCTCAGTTCGAGGCGGAGGACCTCGAGGACGGGGGCTTCGATGAGGATCCAGAGGAGGATCCCGAGGAGGAGTAGGACGACGGGCCTGCGAACAGTGGAGATTCACACTCCACGATCGTTTCGAATTAGTTAGGTTGTCTGATTTCAGTTGTTCTATTTTCTTGTATGCCTAGATGAGCGAGATGTGCTCATAAGAATCATGTTAGTAGTATTTTGTTTTGAAAGCTATTGTACTCAAAAGATGTTGCTTAATGAAATGATGTTTTGATTTTTATCATTGTGTACTTTACTTATGATGTATTCAAACTCAACATCAAACACCACAAACTACTAACACAACATCTATTTAGTATAGAACTGACAATATGGCTAGGAGGGGAACACACTCTCGCGCACACAAAAGACAAATTGGAGCGGCGAACATTAAGATGATGGTTGACCGCCAGGTCAACAAGGCGATTGTCGAGTACGAGGCAAGTCATCTACACAACGAGACTAGCGGAACGAACAACGGTACTAGCATTTGCTTAACCCGACTAACATAATGTACCTAACACTATCACTAACACAAGATATTATTACTGACAAACAGGACCCCAAGGCAACGCTAACAAGGGGTGCTCATTCAAAACCTTCCTCAGCTGTCATCCTCATACCTTCAAAGGGACTGAAGGAGCTGTCAGAATGCTCCGACAGATAGAGAAGGTGGAATCCGTCTTCTCCATGTGTGCATGCGCTGACGAAAACCGGGTCAATTTTGCGACCTGTACTCTTGAGGGCCCGACCCTCACATGGTGGAATACATGTTCAGACACTGGGTCTGGACGGCGCTAACTCTATGACCTGGGAAGAGTTCACCAGGATGTTACAGAAGAGTACTGCCCAAGAAAAGAGATAAAGAAACTGGAGGAGGAGTTATGGGTTCATAAGATGGTGGGCTTAGAGATTGAACAATACTGCACACGGTTCCATGAACTGTGCAAACTGTGCCTGGGGATGGTGACCCCCGAATATAAGAAGATCGAGCAGTTCATCAGTGGACTGCCCAAACAAATTCAAAGCATGGTCATAGCCTCCGACCCGACTCAGATCCAACCTACCATCAGACTAGCCCACAAAGTGACTGACAAAGCAGTGGCTCAGGGAAAGCTGCCCAAACGAGGTGAACATCCGAAACCTCAGGAGAGCCACAAATGCAAGTGAGAACCCAGTCACCGTCAGTCACATTCTTCACAACAACAACAACAAAGACCAGCACCTGCCATAGCTTTTACTGCAACCCGACCCAACAATAAAGGGAAGGGGGTGTACGAGGGGAAATACCCTCTGTGTAACTGATGTTCATACCACCATTTCGGGCAATACGAGAGGTACCGTTGCCTGAAGTGCGGACGACATGGCCATATGGCCAAGGATTGCAGAACCAACCTACCCAACAACAATAACCCCAACCACAACCAGAACACCCTCAAGGGGTGTTATGAATGTGGGAAACCGGAGCATATGCGGAAGGATTGGCTGCAATTGAAGAAGGCTGGAGGAGGTGCAGCCAAGGGTCGTGCCTTCGTAATTGGCTCAGGGGAAGCCAAGGATGACCCGAACATCGTGACCGGTACGTGTCTTTTAAATAATGTCTATGCAAGTATATTATTTGATATTGGTGCCGATAGGAGCTTTATATCTAGTGAATTTAGCAAACTGCTTGATATTGTCCCAACACCACTAGACTATAAGTATACTGTAGAGTTAGCCGACGGCAAACTGATTGAGACACAACACATCTTTCGAGGATGCATCATGGTTTTGGCAGATCACGAACTCTAAATCGACCTGATGCCGGTAACTCTCGAGAACTTTGATGTGGACGTTGGAATGGACTGGCTATCCGCAAACCAAGCGGACATAGTGTGCAACGAGATGATTGTACGAGTTAAGTTGCTGATTGGAGAACAGATCTCAATTCAGGGAGAACGATGAGGAATACCACTAAACATCATGTCCTGCATGAAAGTGAACAAGTATATACTAAAGGGATACACTGCCATGCTAGCCCTTATTACAGAACAACCGAAGAAAGAGAGGAAGATCGAGGACATCCCTGTAGTCCGCGACTTTCCTGAAGTATTTCCCCAGGATCTACCTGTACTACCGCCGATACAACAAATCGAGTTTCAGATAGACCTCACTCCAGGAGCAGTACCGATAGCTAAAGCTCCATACCGACTAGCACCAACAGAAATGCAAGAGATGTCTAACCAGTTGCAGGAACTGTTAGACAAAGCATTTATCCAACCGAGCTTCTCACCATGGGGAGCACCGGTCTTATTCGAGAAGAAGAAGGACGGATCATTTCGTATGTGTATCGACTACAGGGATCTGAACAAAGTGACGATCAAGAATCGATACCCGTTACCACGAATAGACGATTTGTTTGACCAGTTTCAAGGGTCAAGCTCCTATTCAAAGATCGATTTGAGATCAGGCTACCATCAACTGAGGATACAGGAAGATGATATTCCTAAGACTGCCTTTAGGACCCGATATCGACACTATGAATTTCTAGTCATGCCCTTCGGACAGACCAATGCAACAGCCATATTCATGGTCCTCATGAATCGAGGACATCGTTGTAGTCCGCGACTTTCCTGATGTATTTCTTGAGGATCTACCTGTACTACCGCCGATTCAACAAATCGAGTTTCAGAAAGACCTCACTCCAGGAGCAGCACCGATAGCTAAAGCTCCATACCAACTAGCACCAACAGAAATGCAAGAGATGTCTAACCAATTGCAGGATTTGTTAGACAAAGGATTCAACCGACCAAGCTTCTCACCATGGGGAGCACCGGTCTTATTCGTGAAGAAGAAGGACGGATTATTCCGTATGTGTATCGAATACAGGGAGCTGAACAAAGTGACGATCAAGAATCGATACCCGTTACCATGAATAGACGATTTGTTTGACCACTTTCAAGGGTCAAGCTACTATTCAAAGATCGATTTGAGATCAGGCTACCATCAACTGAGGATACAGGAAGATGATATTCCTAAGACTGCCTTTAGGACCCGATATGGACACTATGAATTTCTAGTCAAGCCCTTCGGACTGACCAATGCACCAGCCGTATTCATGGACCTCATGAATCGAGGACATCGTTGTAGTCCGCGACTTTCCTGAGGTATTTCATGAGGATCTACCTGTACTACCGCCGATACAACAAATCGAGTTTCAGAAAGACCTCACTCCAGGAGCAGCACCGATAGCTAAAGCTCCATACCGACTAGCACCAACAGAAATGCAAGAGCTGTCTAACCAGTTGCAAGATTTGTTAGACAAAGGATCATCCGACCGAGCTTCTCACCATGAGAAGCACCGGTCTTATTCGTGAAGAAGAAGGACAGATCATTTCGTATGTGTATCGACTACGGGGAGCTGAACAAAGTGACGATCTAGAATCGATGCCCGTTACCACAAATAGACGATTTGTTTGACCAGTTTCAAGGATCAAGATACTATTCAAATATCGATTTGAGATCAGGCTACCATCAACTGAGGATACAGGAAGATGATATTCCTAAGACTGCCTTTAGGACCAGATATGGACACTATGAATTTCTAGTCATGCCCCTCGGACTGACCAATGCACCAGCTGTATTCATGGACTTCATGAATCGAGGACATCGTTGTAGTCCGCGACTTCCCTGAAGTATTTCTTGAGGATCTACCAGTACTACTGCCGATACAACAAATCGAGTTTCAGAAAGACCTCACTCCAGGAGCAGCACCGATAGCTAAAGCTCCATACCGACTGGCACCAACAGAAATGCATGAGCTGTCTAACCAATTGCAAGATATGTTAGACAAAGGATTCATCCGATCGAGCTTCTCACCATGGGGAGTACCGGTCTTATTCGTGAAGAAGAAGGACAGATCATTCCGTATGTGTATCGACTACAGGGAGTTGAACAAAGTGACGATCAAGAATCGATACCCGTTACCACGAATAGACGATTTCTTTGACCAGTTTCAAGGGTCAAGCTACTATTCAAAGATCGATTTTAGATCAGGCTACCATCAACTGACGATGTGCCTTTAGGACCCAATATGGACACTATGAATTTCTAGTCTAGCCCTTCGGACTTACCAATGCACCAGCCGTATTCATGGACCCCATGAATCGAGGAGATCGTTGTAGTCCGCGACTTTCCTGAAGTATTTCTTGAGGATCTACCTGTACTACCGCCGATACAAAAAATCGAGTTTCAGAAAGACCTCACTCCAGGAGCAGCACCGATAGCTAAAGATCCATACCGACTAGCACCAACAGAAATGCAAGAGCTGTGTAACCAGTTGCAAGATTTGTTAGACAAAGGATTCATCCGACCGAGCTTCTCACCATGGGAAGCACCGGTCTTATTCGTGAAGAAGAAGGACGGATCATTCCGTATGTGTATCGACTACGGGGAGCTGAACAAAATGACGATCTAGAATCGATGCCCGTTACCACGAATAGGCGATTTGTTTGACCAGTTTCAAGGATCAAGATACTATTTAAAGATCGATTTGAGATCAGGCTACCATCAACTAAGGATACAGGAAGATGATATTCCTAAGACTGCCTTTAGGACCAGATATGGACACTATGAATTTCAAGTTTTAGTCGATCTATATCGATTTGAAGTCAATTCAGGTAATCCTTAACACCTACATGTTCTTCTTAACCTGTCTAAGCATAGACCTAACCTAATTGAGGCTTCTAATATCGAATCGTACGAGTTCGATAACTAGGGTTCATCGTTTATAACGATTTGGGGTTTTCAACTCAAATGAATTCAAAAGTCGAATTAAATTATACCCGTAGCTTCGCAATAGTTTGTTGAAGGAAAAACCTATGATAATTACAACAGACAACATCGAATTGTATGAGTTCGATCATTAGGGTTCATCTTGTAAAACGATTTGGGGGTTTCGGTTCAATCGAGTTTAAAAATAAAATCAAATGATACAGAGAGGATCGGAATCATCTTATTAATGAAAACAATATCTTAATTTCATCCAATAACAACGAATTGAATGATTTCTATCTCTAGGTTTCTTGAGAGAAAACGATTTGGGGATTTTCGAACAAAGGAGTTTAGAAATCAAATCAAATAACACCCTCAGTTTCGCGACATTATTCTAAACGAAAACCCTATGACTATTTCAAATGATTATAACGACTTGAAGGAGAACTAATTTTAGGGTTCTTAAAGAAAAACGAAATGGGACTTTCAACACAAATTGATTTCATAATCAAATTAAACTACACATACTGTTTTGGAATGAGATCTTTGATGAAAACCCTATGAATGTATATGTTCTTATATACTAACTTAGCTCAATCGAATTAGGAACTTGGGAACCCAAGTTCGAAACATATAAGATCTTATTGGAATAACTTCTGGTGATTTTTAAACAAATTGAGATCATGGTTAAGCTCGTCTAGACCTGTGGAATCACAGCTTTATGATTATGGGATCGAATGGGTTCAAACCATGGTTCAATTGGAGCTCTTGGGTTTCGGTTTGGGATTAGCCAAGGGAGACCGGCTGCTTGTTGGTTAAAAACAATAGAAAACCAATATGTTAACGAAAATTGAAATAGAGGAACTGGTAAGGTGTGGGTCTGTGGAGTTAGGGGTCACGGGTTCGAACCCGGGCTCTAACTGTTTTGGATATTAAAACCATTTTTTTGGTTTTTGAGACATAAAATCTTCGTTCTAACTCCGTTTTAACTCGTTCGAAATCCGTTGGAATCAGAATTGAATTCCGAACAGGCTGAAATAATAAAAATCAACATTTTGAATAAAAATTCATGTTTTAACCTGAAAACGAAATCGCGTATAATTACGCTTGTTTAAATAAATCATAAACGATGATATGATTTTATTAAACAATTTCAAAGTTACGCATACATACGTATGTACATTCCTAACACTCTAACATACGTGTGTTGACACGTATGTGATTTCAAGCACAAAACGACATCCCGAATAACACAATGTAATTGTTTAAACACAGATTCTTCGTAGAGGATTTTCTACGCGAGTTCACGTGTGTTTGATCATTCTGCTACAATCAAAGGTGCGTACACGGCCCCTTTCTTATTTCAACTGTTTTGGGGGAGAAAACATGTGCAACAAACACTTTTAGATACATATCACTTGCATGAGTTAGCTGTTTACATTGAGTGCAAACATAGCATTACAAGTCCTTACATTTCGAACCGTTTAGTTTGCCGTAGTGCAAAGCGTGGTAGTTGGAAATAGATCTATTAGGTTTGACAAACCTCACTTGGTAGATGGGATCTACGCAAGTGTTTGACTAGCCAATTCACATTACTATTGTTTGTGCTAGACAATAGTGGCAAGGCAAAACATGCGTTAGCATGCAACAGTCAGCTTCGGTGTCGACCACTTATGTAAATAGTATAAATGACTAGCTATCATGACTATGCATGTGCGATTATGTTATCTGCAAACATTATATTCAAACTGTTGTTTCAAACATTTGTGAATGCTTAAACCTGTGTAATGCACCAACCTTTGTGTTGACTTGATTTACATGTTTTCTCAGGACGCTAAGGTACACAAGCAAGCAAGCATGGGCTAGGAGATCGAGTCGCATGGATGTTTTTACATTTCTGTTATTTGGATTTGGACATTTGAAACTTTGTTTTGTTATTTACAGTTTTCAAACTATTATGGTTGTTTTGTTTTAAAAACGCTTCCGCAACTTAGAACTTTGATATTACAGTTATAGACCAAGGTATGTTTTGAAATTCATATAGAGGTCTTCGTTATGTCTAATGATCTGAGATCCTGGTTTGTCACGTCCCAAACGGTATGATTCCGTTAGTTGAAAATTGGGGGTGTGACAGATTGGTATCAGAGACATTGGTTATAGCGAACTAGGTTTGCATTAGTAGACTTAGACTATAACTGTTAGACATTAGACACTTGTTTACACAACTGCTTTTGCCTAGTATTTACATATGGTCTTATGTAACAGATATGGCAGCACCGCCACCACCGTACGTGATCGTAACTGATGACGAGGAGCCGATAGCTCCAGCATTTCAGGATCATGAGGATGATCCGGAGGAGGATCCCGTAGAGGACCCGGACGAGGATCTGGAGGACGATCCGCAAGAGGACGACCCAGAGGAGGATCCTAAGGAGGATCCTAAGGATGACCCACAGGAGGAGCCACATAGAAACCCAGAGAAAGCACCTGTGGAGGATTCCACCGAGGAGTCTTCATATCATATGCCACCTAGGTTTTGTGCCTGTAAGAGGCCACGATTTGAGTCAGATGATATCGCCTGATTGACATGGGAGTCAAAGTGGGCGAATGATCGGATTGAGCACATGGCACAGGAGCTTCGGGATGTAAACGCCCGATACGCAGAGCTTCGTAGTGTGGTTCAGGGGATGGAGTCACACATTGTGCATCTGACTACTCGAGTGCAGGACGAGGAGCACCGAGCCGACATCGCAGAGGGGAGGTTGATTGCACTAGAGGAGCAGTTCGTATCTGAGGCAGAGGAGGAAGAGGAGGAGGAGTTGATACCAGTACAGGATGTAGATTCTGATGCTGACTCCACTATCGAGGATGCTTGACTTTCTTTATTTTGTTTAAAAACTTATTAGGGGCGGGTTGTGTCCCTACATTAGATGTTTGAGAAATTTATGTTTTGATTTTGAAAGTATTGTACTCAAATCAAGTTATTATCTATTGAAAACTATTACTTATTGCCAACAGTTGCGTTGATTTCTACATTACATGTTTGTTGTTTGTTGTATTGTTTACACGTTTCACATTGGACTTTGATAACACTCTAATATTTCTTTTAACTAGGAAGATAATGGCCGGTGAGAACATTCAAATGACAGTTGCTGAGCTCAATGAGCTGATTAACAACAAGGTCGCGGAGGCTATCGCGAACTACACTCAGACACACACGACAGGACCACAGGGTCCAACAGGAGGATTGGTGAATCCACCGGTGTGCACGTTTAAGATGTTCTTGGATTGCAAGCCACATAACTTCAAAGGATCGGAAGGAGCCATTGGACTCCTACGATGGATTGAGAAAGCCGAATCAGTTTTTGAAATGTGTAACTGTCCTGATGAGAATAAGGTCAAGTATGCTACGGGTACGTTGGAGGGTCCAGCATTGACTTGGTGGAACTCGAATGTTCAAACTCTGGGATTGGGTGAGGCAAATGCCTTAACTTGGAATGGTTTCAAGACCCTACTGCAAGAGGAGTACTGTCCTCGCAGTGAAATGCAGAAACTAGAAGAGGAGTATTGGCACCTTAAGATGGAGGGGTCAAACATCGAGGAGTACACGACTCGGTCACATGAACTGGCCAGACTTCTACCTCACATGGCTACTCCAGCAAGTAAGTGGATAGAGAGGTACATCAGAGGGTTGGTGCCTCAAATCCAGGGATTGGTCACCTCTGCAAATCCCACAACGATTCAACAAGCAGTTCGACTAGCGCACCAATTGACTGACCAGACAGTGTTACAAGGAACTCTGCCTAAACGGACATCAACTACTAAGGTGGGAGACCACAAAAGGAAGTGGGAAAGCAGCAACACCAAGAATTTCAACCAACAGCCATTTCAGCAGAACCGAAGGCAGGATTCACACAAATCTTATCAAAACTCGAATAGTGGTCAGCAGTCATCATCATCAGGGGGTATATTGGTAAGCACCCAAAGTGCAACAAGTGTGGATTTCATCATGCTGGGAATCAATGTGATAAGTTTAAGTGTCAGCGGTGTGGTAAAGGAGGACATGCAGCTAAGGATTGCCGCGGAGAGCTGCAAAACAATTCCAACAATCAAAATAACAACCAGAACAATGCACAGAAGGGTTGTTTTGAGTGTGGTAAGCTGGGACACTTTAAAAAGGATTGCCCACAACTCAAGAAAGACGGGACTAACGATGCAAATGGCAACGGCAACGGCAATGGCAATGGCACCAATAACAACAACAACAACAACAACAATGGTGCTAGGGGCAGGGCGTTTGTGATTGGAGGACGTCAGGCACGGGAGGATCCCAACATTGTCACGGGTACGTTCCTCTTAAATAATCACTATGCCTCTATGCTATTTGATACTGGTGCAGACCGGAGTTTTGTATCTAGTACATTCTCTAAATTGCTAAATGTTAGTCCCACTGCCTTAGAAAACCCATACATTGTATAGCTGATGGCAAGTTAATTGTAGTTGAACATATCCTTAAGGGATGTATCCTTGATTTGATGGGTCAAACATTGGAAATTGATCTTATGCCTATCACTTTAGGCAGTTTTGATGTAGTCATTGGCATGGACTGGTTGTCCAAACACCAGGCTGAAATAGTATGCCATGAAAAGATCGTTCGTATACCTCTTCCGCATGGAGAGACATTGTATGTACAAGGTGAAAAGACCAGTACGCCACTGCGTCTCATAACTTGTATGAAAGCACACAAATGTCTGCGTAAAGGTCATACAGCAGTTATAGCACTTATAACTGAGAAGCCGGTAGTTGAGAAGAAGATTGAAGACATCCCAGTAGTTTGTGAATTTCCTGAAGTATTTCCAGAAGACTTACCGGGATTACCACCTATCAGGCAAGTGGAATTCCGAATCGACCTTACACCAGATGCAGCACCGATAGCTAGGGCGCCTTATCGACTTGCACCATCTGAAATGCAAGAGTTATCTACACAACTACAAGAGTTGTTGGATAAGGGCTTCATACGACCTAGTTTTTCACCGTGGGGAGCTCCAGTCTTATTTGTTAAGAAAAAGGACGGGACTTTCCGTATGTGTATCGATTACCGGGAACTGAACAAGGTTACCATCAAAAACCGGTATCCGTTACCTAGAATTGACGATCTGTTCGATCAGTTGCAAGGTTCGAGTTACTACTCGAAAATTGATCTCAGGTCTGGTTACCATCAACTCAGAGTACAGGAAGAAGATATCCCAAAGACAGCATTCCGAACGCGTTATGGCCATTATGAGTTCTTGGTCATGCCATTTGGGTTGACAAACGCTCCAGCTGTATTCATGGATCTCATGAATCGTGTTTGTAAACCTTATCTTGATAAGTTTGTCATTGTTTTCATTGATGACATTCTAATCTATTCCCAGACTGAGGAGGAGCACGCTGAACATCTCCGATTACTACTAGAGTTGTTGAAACAAGAACAACTGTACGCTAAGTTCTCGAAATGTGACTTCTGGATGCGAGAAGTTCAATTCTTGGGTCATATAGTTAATGAAAAGGGTATACATGTTGATCCAGCAAAGATTGAAGTGATTAAGAATTGGGAAGCACCAAAGACCCCTACTGAGGTACGATAATTCCTTGGTTTAGCGGGTTATTACCGACGATTCATTGAGGGTTTCTCAAAGATCTCTCAACCACTTACAGCTCTTACGCACAAAGGGACGAAGTATAACTGGACGGATAAACGGGAAGATGCATTCCAGTTATTGAAACAGAAACTCTGCAGTGCACCGATTCTGTCCTTACCAGAAGGGACGGAAGACTTTGTGGTGTATTGTGATGCATCTGCACAGGGTTTGGGATGTGTGTTGATGCAACGTGATAAAGTGATTGCTTACGCTTCAAGGCAACTACGACCACACGAAAAGAATTACACTACTCACGACTTGGAGTTAGGAGCAGTGGTTTTTGCTTTGAAGATTTGGAGGCATTACCTATATGGAACCAAGTGTACCATTTACACTGATCATAAGAGTTTGCAACATATCTTTGATCAGAAGGAGCTTAATATGAGACAGCGACGGTGTGTCGAGTTGTTGAATGACTACGAATGCGCGATCAAGTATCATCCGGGGAAAGCTAATGTAGTAGCTGACGCTTTAAGCAGAAAAGACACAACAGGAACAAGACGGGTTCGCGCACTTATGATGACAATACAGACTGACTTACCTGACAAGGTACGCAGTGCTCAGCTCGAGGCCTTAGAAAAGAAAAATTTGGTACAGGAATCCTTACGAGGAATGGAGGAACAATTGGATGTTAAACCTGATGGAATTCGTTATTTCATAAATCGACTATGGATACCTCTGCATGGTGGTTTAAGGGAACTCGTGATGGATGAAGCACACAAGTCTAGATATTCAGTCCATCCGGGGTCAGACAAGATGTATCATGACTTGAAGGCGTTGTATTGGTGGCCTCACATGAAAGCTGACATTGCTAGATATGTTAGCAAATGTTTGACTAGTTCAAAAGTCAAAGTTGAATACCAGAAACCATCTGGTCTGCTGCAACAACCAGAAATACCAATGTGGAAATGGGAACAGATTTCGATGGACTTCATTACTAAGTTACCCCGTACACCGAGTGGTTGTGATACGATATGGGTAATTGTCGATCGATTAATGAAATCTGCACATTTCTTGGCAATCAAGGAAACCGACAAGATGGAGAAACTGACTCGCATTTACATCAAGGAAGTGGTAGCACGGCATGGCGTGCCAATTTCCATTATATCAGATCGGGATGCTCGATTTACTTCCAACTTTTGGAAATCACTTCATAAGTCATTGGGAACTCGTTGGATATGAGTACCGCATATCATCCACATACCGACGGTCAGAGTGAACGCACAATTCAAACGCTCGAGGATATGTTACGAGCTTGTGTAATTGATTTTGGTGATAGCTGGGAAAACCACTTACCGTTAGTGGAATTCTCTTACAACAATAGTTATCATACAAGTATTCAGGCAGCACCGTTTGAAGCTTTGTATGGTCGTAAATGTCGTTCACCAGTTTGTTGGGCTGAAATCGGTGACAGTCAGATAACAGGTCCTGAATTAGTACATGAAACGACAGAGAAGATAGTTCAAATCCGGAACCGTATGGCAGCGGCCCGGGATCGACAGAAGAGTTACGCGGACAAACGTCGTAAACCATTGGAATTTCAAGTGGGAGACCGAGTTCTTCTAAAGGTATCACCTTGGAAAGGTGTGATACGATTCGGCAAGCGCGGGAAGCTTAGTCCACGTTACGTAGTACCTTTTGAGATCCTGAAAAGGATTGGTCCGGTTGCGTATCAACTCAAATTACCGGACGAACTCAGTGGAGTTCATGATGTCTTTCATGTTTCAAACTTGAAGAAATGTCTTTCTGATGAGACATTGATTGTACCACTCGAGGAAATACAAGTGGACGAACAGTTACGATTCATTGAAAAACCAGCTGAAATCATGGATCGAGAGGTCAAACAACTTAAACAAAGCAAGATTCCGATAGTCAAGGTCCGGTGGAATTCAAGACGTGGTCCTGAATTCACATGGGAACGGGAAGACCAAATGATGAAGAAGTATCCTCATCTGTTCAAAACAACAGCAACAAACACTGAGAGCGCACGTTAAATTTCGGGACGAAATTTCCTTCAACAAGGGGATGACGTGATGCTTCACACATCAACCTTTCAGATTTCAAACTGTAAGCACAAACACTTTATTCAATTGGTTTTGTTACAAATATTTGTGCTACATTACATTTTATGTGCTACATTTCATATGTTACGTGTTATGGTAGTACATACATGATTAGTTACACACATTTTACTATGTACGAGACTACATAGTTCAAACAGTTACAAACATTCACTAGGTGCAAGGTTACACAACACAGTATGATCAAACACAAACAGTCACAGTTAGGAGTACTAACTGGTGGGCACGCAAACAGTTACATAGAACGATCACATTTAGGTGTGATGTTGCAAACATTGGGTTTTGTGTGTGAGTACACACAAGCGCACAGAATGATCAGACATCACACTAACACGCACAATCTGAACTCACAGGTAGTTTCCTAACTACTTCTAACACTAAGCAATTTTCGGGACGAAAATTCCTTCAACAAGGGGATGATGTGACAATCCGGCAATTCACGGTTAACCCCGTTAACTGGAAATTAACAGAAAGTATGCGAAATCAAACAAGAAGGATTAGATTTGAACAAAACAAGTTTAAAAACAATTAAACTATGAGAATTTAACTTGAAATTACAAGAAATGACTCATTTTGACTTTTAAAGTCAAAATTCGAACTATAATCTATAAGAAATTCGAATTTTGTATTAAAACTATGAAATTAATCGAACTAAATAATCAATCAACACACAATGATTATGGACAACGGTTATCAACAGTTATTAACCTCATAATTGTCGAATTTAAACGAAATATTAACTTAGAAATGGTAACCGAAGTCGGTTGAAGTCGAATGCATATAATACGATCTCAATTCATCAAATTGAAGTTCTAGAAACCCAAATCGGCATCATTAGGATATTTCACACACAAGAATTCAAGACCAGAAGCATCGAGAGACGGACTTGATCGTGGGAGTTGCCGAAGATCAAGTTTTAGTCGATCTATATCGATTTGAAGTCAATTCAGGTAATCCTTAACACCTACATGTTCTTCTTAACCTGTCTAAGCATAGACCTAACCTAATTGAGGCTTCTAATATCGAATCGTACGAGTTCGATAAGTAGGGTTCATCGTTTATAACGATTTGGGGTTTTCAACTAAAATGAATTCAAAAGTCGAATTAAATTATACCCGTAGCTTCGCAATAGTTTGTTGAAGGAAAAACCTATGATAATTACAACAGACAACATCGAATTGTATGAGTTCGATCATTAGGGTTCATCTTGTAAAACGATTTGGGGGTTTCGGTTCAATCGAGTTTAAAAATAAAATCAAATGATACAGAGAGGATCGGAATCATCTTATTAATGAAAACAATATCTTAATTTCATCCAATAACAACGAATTGAATGATTTCTATCTCTAGGTTTCTTGAGAGAAAACGATTTGGGGATTTTCGAACAAAGGAGTTTAGAAATCAAATCAAATAACACCCTCAGTTTCGCGACATTATTCTAAACGAAAACCCTATGACTATTTCAAATGATTATAACGACTTGAAGGAGAACTAATTTTAGGGTTCTTAAAGAAAAACGAAATGGGACTTTCAACACAAATTGATTTCATAATCAAATTAAACTACACATACTGTTTCGGAATGAGATCTTTGATGAAAACCCTATGAATGTATATGTTCTTATATACTAACTTAGCTCAATCGAATTAGGAACTTGGGAACCCAAGTTCGAAACATATAAGATGTTATTGGAATAACTTCTGGTGATTTTTAAACAAATTGAGATCATGGTTAAGCTCGTCTAGACCTATGGAATCACAGCTTTATGATTATGGGATCGAATGGGTTCAAACCATGGTTCAATTAGAGCTCTTGGGTTTCGGTTTGGGATTAGCCAAGGGAGACCGGCTGCTTGTTGGTTAAAAACAATTGAAAACCAATATGTTAACGAAAATTGAAATAGATGAACTGGTAAGGTGTGGGTCTGTGGAGTTAGGGGTCACGGGTTCGAACCCGGGCTCTAACTGTTTTGGATATTAAAACCATTTTTTTGGTTTTTGAGACATAAAATCTTCGTTCTAACTCCGTTTTAACCCGGAATCAGAATTGAATTCCGAACAGGCTGAAATAATAAAAATCAACATTTTGTATAAAAATTCATGTTTTAACCCGAAAACGAAATCGCGTATAATTACGCTTGTTTAAATAAATCATAAACGATGATATGATTTTATTAAACAATTTCAAAGTTACGCATACATACGTATGTACATTCCTAACACTCTAACATACGTGTGTTGACACGTATGTGATTTCAAGCACAAAACGACATCCCGAATAACACAATGTAATTGTTTAAACACAGATTCTTCGTAGAGGATTTTCTACGCGAGTTCACGTGTGTTTGATCATTCTGCTACAATCAAAGGTGCGTACACGGCCCCTTTCTTATTTCAACTGTTTTGGGGGAGAAAACATGTGCAACAAACACTTTTAGATACATATCACTTGCATGAGTTAGCTGTTTACATTGAGTGCAAACATAGCATTACAAGTCCTTACATTTCGAACCGTTTAGTTTGCCGTAGTGCAAAGCGTGGTAGTTGGAAATAGATCTATTAGGTTTGACAAACCTCACTTGGTAGATGGGATCTACGCAAGTGTTTGACTAGCCAATTCACATTACTATTGTTTGTGCTAGACAATAGTGGCAAGGCAAAACATGCGTTAGCATGCAACAGTCAGCTTCGGTGTCGACCACTTATGTAAATAGTATAAATGACTAGCTATCATGACTATGCATGTGCGATTATGTTATCTGCAAACATTATATTCAAACTGTTGTTTCAAACATTTGTGAATGCTTAAACCTGTGTAATGCACCAACCTTTGTGTTGACTTGATTTACATGTTTTCTCAGGACGCTAAGGTACACAAGCAAGCAAGCATGGGCTAGGAGATCGAGTCGCATGGATGTTTTTACATTTCTGTTATTTGGATTTGGACATTTGAAACTTTGTTTTGTTATTTACAGTTTTCAAACTATTATGGTTGTTTTGTTTTAAAAACGCTTCCGCAACTTAGAACTTTGATATTACAGTTATAGACCAAGGTATGTTTTGAAATTCATATAGAGGTCTTCGTTATGTCTAATGATCTGAGATCCTGGTTTGTCACGTCCCAAACGGTATGATTCCGTTAGTTGAAAATTGGGGGTGTGACAGATTGGTATCAGAGACATTGGTTATAGCGAACTAGGTTTGCATTAGTAGACTTAGACTATAACTGTTAGACATTAGACACTTGTTTACACAACTGCTTTTGCCTAGTATTTACATATGGTCTTATGTAACAGATATGGCAGCACCGCCACCACCGTACGTGATCGTAACTGATGACGAGGAGCCGATAGCTCCAGCATTTCAGGATCATGAGGATGATCCGGAGGAGGATCCCGTAGAGGACCCGGACGAGGATCTGGAGGACGATCCGCAAGAGGACGACCCAGAGGAGGATCCTAAGGAGGATCCTAAGGATGACCCACAGGAGGAGCCACATAGAAACCCAGAGAAAGCACCTGTGGAGGATTCCACCGAGGAGTCTTCATATCATATGCCACCTAGGTTTTGTGCCTGTAAGAGGCCACGATTTGAGTCAGATGATATCGCCTGATTGACATGGGAGTCAAAGTGGGCGAATGATCGGATTGAGCACATGGCACAGGAGCTTCGGGATGTAAACGCCCGATACGCAGAGCTTCGTAGTGTGGTTCAGGGGATGGAGTCACACATTGTGCATCTGACTACTCGAGTGCAGGACGAGGAGCACCGAGCCGACATCGCAGAGGGGAGGTTGATTGCACTAGAGGAGCAGTTCGTATCTGAGGCAGAGGAGGAAGAGGAGGAGGAGTTGATACCAGTACAGGATGTAGATTCTGATGCTGACTCCACTATCGAGGATGCTTGACTTTCTTTATTTTGTTTAAAAACTTATTAGGGGCGGGTTGTGTCCCTACATTAGAAGTTTGAGAAATTTATGTTTTGATTTTGAAAGTATTGTACTCAAATCAAGTTATTATCTATTGAAAACTATTACTTATTGCCAACAGTTGCGTTGATTTCTACATTACATGTTTGTTGTTTGTTGTATTGTTTACACGTTTCACATTGGACTTTGATAACACTCTAATATTTCTTTTAACTAGGAAGATAATGGCCGGTGAGAACATTCAAATGACAGTTGCTGAGCTCAATGAGCTGATTAACAACAAGGTCGCGGAGGCTATCGCGAACTACACTCAGACACACACGACAGGACCACAGGGTCCAACAGGAGGATTGGTGAATCCACCGGTGTGCACGTTTAAGATGTTCTTGGATTGCAAGCCACATAACTTCAAAGGATCGGAAGGAGCCATTGGACTCCTACGATGGATTGAGAAAGCCGAATCAGTTTTTGAAATGTGTAACTGTCCTGATGAGAATAAGGTCAAGTATGCTACGGGTACGTTGGAGGGTCCAGCATTGACTTGGTGGAACTCGAATGTTCAAACTCTGGGATTGGGTGAGGCAAATGCCTTAACTTGGAATGGTTTCAAGACCCTACTGCAAGAGGAGTACTGTCCTCGCAGTGAAATGCAGAAACTAGAAGAGGAGTATTGGCACCTTAAGATGGAGGGGTCAAACATCGAGGAGTACACGACTCGGTCACATGAACTGGCCAGACTTCTACCTCACATGGCTACTCCAGCAAGTAAGTGGATAGAGAGGTACATCAGAGGGTTGGTGCCTCAAATCCAGGGATTGGTCACCTCTGCAAATCCCACAACGATTCAACAAGCAGTTCGACTAGCGCACCAATTGACTGACCAGACAGTGTTACAAGGAACTCTGCCTAAACGGACATCAACTACTAAGGTGGGAGACCACAAAAGGAAGTGGGAAAGCAGCAACACCAAGAATTTCAACCAACAGCCATTTCAGCAGAACCGAAGGCAGGATTCACACAAATCTTATCAAAACTCGAATAGTGGTCAGCAGTCATCATCATCAGGGGGTATATTGGTAAGCACCCAAAGTGCAACAAGTGTGGATTTCATCATGCTGGGAATCAATGTGATAAGTTTAAGTGTCAGCGGTGTGGTAAAGGAGGACATGCAGCTAAGGATTGCCGCGGAGAGCTGCAAAACAATTCCAACAATCAAAATAACAACCAGAACAATGCACAGAAGGGTTGTTTTGAGTGTGGTAAGCTGGGACACTTTAAAAAGGATTGCCCACAACTCAAGAAAGACGGGACTAACGATGCAAATGGCAACGGCAACGGCAATGGCAATGGCACCAATAACAACAACAACAACAACAACAATGGTGCTAGGGGCAGGGCGTTTGTGATTGGAGGACGTCAGGCACGGGAGGATCCCAACATTGTCACGGGTACGTTCCTCTTAAATAATCACTATGCCTCTATGCTATTTGATACTGGTGCAGACCGGAGTTTTGTATCTAGTACATTCTCTAAATTGCTAAATGTTAGTCCCACTGCCTTAGAAAACCCATACATTGTATAGCTGATGGCAAGTTAATTGTAGTTGAACATATCCTTAAGGGATGTATCCTTGATTTGATGGGTCAAACATTGGAAATTGATCTTATGCCTATCACTTTAGGCAGTTTTGATGTAGTCATTGGCATGGACTGGTTGTCCAAACACCAGGCTGAAATAGTATGCCATGAAAAGATCGTTCGTATACCTCTTCCGCATGGAGAGACATTGTATGTACAAGGTGAAAAGACCAGTACGCCACTGCGTCTCATAACTTGTATGAAAGCACACAAATGTCTGCGTAAAGGTCATACAGCAGTTATAGCACTTATAACTGAGAAGCCGGTAGTTGAGAAGAAGATTGAAGACATCCCAGTAGTTTGTGAATTTCCTGAAGTATTTCCAGAAGACTTACCGGGATTACCACCTATCAGGCAAGTGGAATTCCGAATCGACCTTACACCAGATGCAGCACCGATAGCTAGGGCGCCTTATCGACTTGCACCATCTGAAATGCAAGAGTTATCTACACAACTACAAGAGTTGTTGGATAAGGGCTTCATACGACCTAGTTTTTCACCGTGGGGAGCTCCAGTCTTATTTGTTAAGAAAAAGGACGGGACTTTCCGTATGTGTATCGATTACCGGGAACTGAACAAGGTTACCATCAAAAACCGGTATCCGTTACCTAGAATTGACGATCTGTTCGATCAGTTGCAAGGTTCGAGTTACTACTCGAAAATTGATCTCAGGTCTGGTTACCATCAACTCAGAGTACAGGAAGAAGATATCCCGAAGACAGCATTCCGAACGCGTTATGGCCATTATGAGTTCTTGGTCATGCCATTTGGGTTGACAAACGCTCCAGCTGTATTCATGGATCTCATGAATCGTGTTTGTAAACCTTATCTTGATAAGTTTGTCATTGTTTTCATTGATGACATTCTAATCTATTCCCAGACTGAGGAGGAGCATGCTGAACATCTCCGATTACTACTAGAGTTGTTGAAACAAGAACAACTGTACGCTAAGTTCTCGAAATGTGACTTCTGGATGCGAGAAGTTCAATTCTTGGGTCATATAGTTAATGAAAAGGGTATACATGTTGATCCAGCAAAGATTGAAGTGATTAAGAATTGGGAAGCACCAAAGACCCCTACTGAGGTACGATAATTCCTTGGTTTAGCGGGTTATTACCGACGATTCATTGAGGGTTTCTCAAAGATCTCTCAACCACTTACAGCTCTTACGCACAAAGGGACGAAGTATAACTGGACGGATAAACGGGAAGATGCATTCCAGTTATTGAAACAGAAACTCTGCAGTGCACCGATTCTGTCCTTACCAGAAGGGACGGAAGACTTTGTGGTGTATTGTGATGCATCTGCACAGGGTTTGGGATGTGTGTTGATGCAACGTGATAAAGTGATTGCTTACGCTTCAAGGCAACTACGACCACACGAAAAGAATTACACTACTCACGACTTGGAGTTAGGAGCAGTGGTTTTTGCTTTGAAGATTTGGAGGCATTACCTATATGGAACCAAGTGTACCATTTACACTGATCATAAGAGTTTGCAACATATCTTTGATCAGAAGGAGCTTAATATGAGACAGCGACGGTGGGTCGAGTTGTTGAATGACTACGAATGCGCGATCAAGTATCATCCGGGGAAAGCTAATGTAGTAGCTGACGCTTTAAGCAGAAAAGACACAACAGGAACAAGACGGGTTCGCGCACTTATGATGACAATACAGACTGACTTACCTGACAAGGTACGCAGTGCTCAGCTCGAGGCCTTAGAAAAGAAAAATTTGGTACAGGAATCCTTACGAGGAATGGAGGAACAATTGGATGTTAAACCTGATGGAATTCGTTATTTCATAAATCGACTATGGATACCTCTGCATGGTGGTTTAAGGGAA
Organism: Mikania micrantha; assembly: GCA_009363875.1. Classification (NCBI taxonomy): domain Eukaryota; kingdom Viridiplantae; phylum Streptophyta; class Magnoliopsida; order Asterales; family Asteraceae; genus Mikania; species Mikania micrantha. The sequence goes on from CM018686.1 coordinate 44,081,026, forward strand.
CTCGTGATGGATGAAGCACACAAGTCTAGATATTCAGTCCATCCGGGGTCAGACAAGATGTATCATGACTTGAAGGCGTTGTATTGGTGGCCTCACATGAAAGCTGACATTGCTAGATATGTTAGCAAATGTTTGACTAGTTCAAAAGTCAAAGTTGAATACCAGAAACCATCTGGTCTGCTGCAACAACCAGAAATACCAATGTGGAAATGGGAACAGATTTCGATGGACTTCATTACTAAGTTACCCCGTACACCGAGTGGTTGTGATACGATATGGGTAATTGTCGATCGATTAATGAAATCTGCACATTTCTTGGCAATCAAGGAAACCGACAAGATGGAGAAACTGACTCGCATTTACATCAAGGAAGTGGTAGCACGGCATGGCGTGCCAATTTCCATTATATCAGATCGGGATGCTCGATTTACTTCCAACTTTTGGAAATCACTTCATAAGTCATTGGGAACTCGTTGGATATGAGTACCGCATATCATCCACATACCGACGGTCAGAGTGAACGCACAATTCAAACGCTCGAGGATATGTTACGAGCTTGTGTAATTGATTTTGGTGATAGCTGGGAAAACCACTTACCGTTAGTGGAATTCTCTTACAACAATAGTTATCATACAAGTATTCAGGCAGCACCGTTTGAAGCTTTGTATGGTCGTAAATGTCGTTCACCAGTTTGTTGGGCTGAAATCGGTGACAGTCAGATAACAGGTCCTGAATTAGTACATGAAACGACAGAGAAGATAGTTCAAATCCGGAACCGTATGGCAGCGGCCCGGGATCGACAGAAGAGTTACGCGGACAAACGTCGTAAACCATTGGAATTTCAAGTGGGAGACCGAGTTCTTCTAAAGGTATCACCTTGGAAAGGTGTGATACGATTCGGCAAGCGCGGGAAGCTTAGTCCACGTTACGTAGTACCTTTTGAGATCCTGAAAAGGATTGGTCCGGTTGCGTATCAACTCAAATTACCGGACGAACTCAGTGGAGTTCATGATGTCTTTCATGTTTCAAACTTGAAGAAATGTCTTTCTGATGAGACATTGATTGTACCACTCGAGGAAATACAAGTGGACGAACAGTTACGATTCATTGAAAAACCAGCTGAAATCATGGATCGAGAGGTCAAACAACTTAAACAAAGCAAGATTCCGATAGTCAAGGTCCGGTGGAATTCAAGACGTGGTCCTGAATTCACATGGGAACGGGAAGACCAAATGATGAAGAAGTATCCTCATCTGTTCAAAACAACAGCAACAAACACTGAGAGCGCACGTTAAATTTCGGGACGAAATTTCCTTCAACAAGGGGATGACGTGATGCTTCACACATCAACCTTTCAGATTTCAAACTGTAAGCACAAACACTTTATTCAATTGGTTTTGTTACAAATATTTGTGCTACATTACATTTTATGTGCTACATTTCATATGTTACGTGTTATGGTAGTACATACATGATTAGTTACACACATTTTACTATGTACGAGACTACATAGTTCAAACAGTTACAAACATTCACTAGGTGCAAGGTTACACAACACAGTATGATCAAACACAAACAGTCACAGTTAGGAGTACTAACTGGTGGGCACGCAAACAGTTACATAGAACGATCACATTTAGGTGTGATGTTGCAAACATTGGGTTTTGTGTGTGAGTACACACAAGCGCACAGAATGATCAGACATCACACTAACACGCACAATCTGAACTCACAGGTAGTTTCCTAACTACTTCTAACACTAAGCAATTTTCGGGACGAAAATTCCTTCAACAAGGGGATGATGTGACAATCCGGCAATTCACGGTTAACCCCGTTAACTGGAAATTAACAGAAAGTATGCGAAATCAAACAAGAAGGATTAGATTTGAACAAAACAAGTTTAAAAACAATTAAACTATGAGAATTTAACTTGAAATTACAAGAAATGACTCATTTTGACTTTTAAAGTCAAAATTCGAACTATAATCTATAAGAAATTCGAATTTTGTATTAAAACTATGAAATTAATCGAACTAAATAATCAATCAACACACAATGATTATGGACAACGGTTATCAACAGTTATTAACCTCATAATTGTCGAATTTAAACGAAATATTAACTTAGAAATGGTAACCGAAGTCGGTTGAAGTCGAATGCATATAATACGATCTCAATTCATCAAATTGAAGTTCTAGAAACCCAAATCGGCATCATTAGGATATTTCACACACAAGAATTCAAGACCAGAAGCATCGAGAGACGGACTTGATCGTGGGAGTTGCCGAAGATCAAGTTTTAGTCGATCTATATCGATTTGAAGTCAATTCAGGTAATCCTTAACACCTACATGTTCTTCTTAACCTGTCTAAGCATAGACCTAACCTAATTGAGGCTTCTAATATCGAATCGTACGAGTTCGATAAGTAGGGTTCATCGTTTATAACGATTTGGGGTTTTCAACTCAAATGAATTCAAAAGTCGAATTAAATTATACCCGTAGCTTCGCAATAGTTTGTTGAAGGAAAAACCTATGATAATTACAACAGACAACATCGAATTGTATGAGTTCGATCATTAGGGTTCATCTTGTAAAACGATTTGGGGGTTTCGGTTCAATCGAGTTTAAAAATAAAATCAAATGATACAGAGAGGATCGGAATCATCTTATTAATGAAAACAATATCTCAATTTCATCCAATAACAACGAATTGAATGATTTCTATCTCTAGGTTTCTTGAGAGAAAACGATTTGGGGATTTTCGAACAAAGGAGTTTAGAAATCAAATCAAATAACACCCTCAGTTTCGCGACATTATTCTAAACGAAAACCCTATGACTATTTCAAATGATTATAACGACTTGAAGGAGAACTAATTTTAGGGTTCTTAAAGAAAAACGAAATGGGACTTTCAACACAAATTGATTTCATAATCAAATTAAACTACACATACTGTTTTGGAATGAGATCTTTGATGAAAACCCTATGAATGTATATGTTCTTATATACTAACTTAGCTCAATCGAATTAGGAACTTGGGAACCCAAGTTCGAAACATATAAGATCTTATTGGAATAACTTCTGGTGATTTTTAAACAAATTGAGATCATGGTTAAGCTCGTCTAGACCTGTGGAATCACAGCTTTATGATTATGGGATCGAATGGGTTCAAACCATGGTTCAATTGGAGCTCTTGGGTTTCGGTTTGGGATTAGCCAAGGGAGACCGGCTTCTTGTTGGTTAAAAACAATAGAAAACCAATATGTTAACGAAAATTGAAATAGAGGAACTGGTAAGGTGTGGGTCTGTGGAGTTAGGGGTCACGGGTTCGAACCCGGGCTCTAACTGTTTTGGATATTAAAACCATTTTTTTGGTTTTTGAGACATAAAATCTTCGTTCTAACTCCGTTTTAACTCGTTCGAAATCCGTTGGAATCAGAATTGAATTCCGAACAGGCTGAAATAATAAAAATCAACATTTTGTATAAAAATTCATGTTTTAACCCGAAAACGAAATCGCGTATAATTACGCTTGTTTAAATAAATCATAAACGATGATATGATTTTATTAAACAATTTCAAAGTTACGCATACATACGTATGTACATTCCTAACACTCTAACATACGTGTGTTGACACGTATGTGATTTCAAGCACAAAACGACATCCCGAATAACACAATGTAATTGTTTAAACACAGATTCTTCGTAGAGGATTTTCTACGCGAGTTCACGTGTGTTTGATCATTCTGCTACAATCAAAGGTGCGTACACGGCCCCTTTCTTATTTCAACTGTTTTGGGGGAGAAAACATGTGCAACAAACACTTTTAGATACATATCACTTGCATGAGTTAGCTGTTTACATTGAGTGCAAACATAGCATTACAAGTCCTTACATTTCGAACCGTTTAGTTTGCCGTAGTGCAAAGCGTGGTAGTTGGAAATAGATCTATTAGGTTTGACAAACCTCACTTGGTAGATGGGATCTACGCAAGTGTTTGACTAGCCAATTCACATTACTATTGTTTGTGCTAGACAATAGTGGCAAGGCAAAACATGCGTTAGCATGCAACAGTCAGCTTCGGTGTCGACCACTTATGTAAATAGTATAAATGACTAGCTATCATGACTATGCATGTGCGATTATGTTATCTGCAAACATTATATTCAAACTGTTGTTTCAAACATTTGTGAATGCTTAAACCTGTGTAATGCACCAACCTTTGTGTTGACTTGATTTACATGTTTTCTCAGGACGCTAAGGTACACAAGCAAGCAAGCATGGGCTAGGAGATCGAGTCGCATGGATGTTTTTACATTTCTGTTATTTGGATTTGGACATTTGAAACTTTGTTTTGTTATTTACAGTTTTCAAACTATTATGGTTGTTTTGTTTTAAAAACGCTTCCGCAACTTAGAACTTTGATATTACAGTTATAGACCAAAGTATGTTTTGAAATTCATATTGAGGTCTTCGTTATGTCTAATGATCTGAGATCCTGGTTTGTCACGTCCCAAACGGTATGATTCCGTTAGTTGAAAATTGGGGGTGTGACAGATTGGTATCAGAGACATTGGTTATAGCGAACTAGGTTTGCATTAGTAGACTTAGACTATAACTGTTAGACATTAGACACTTGTTTACACAACTGCTTTTGCCTAGTATTTACATATGGTCTTATGTAACAGATATGGCAGCACCGCCACCACCGTACGTGATCGTATCTGATGACGAGGAGCCGATAGCTCCAGCATTTCAGGATCATGAGGATGATCCAGAGGAGGATCCCATAGAGGACCCGGACGAGGATCCGCAAGAGGACGACCCAGAGGAGGATCCTGAGGAGGATCCTAAGGATGACCCACAGGAGGAGCCACATAGAAACCCAGAGAAAGCACCTGTGGAGGATTCCACCGAGGAGTCTTCATATCATATGCCACCTAGGTTTCGTGCCTGTAAGAGGCCACGATTTGAGTCAGATGATATCGCCCGATTGACATGGGAGTCAAAGTGGGCGAATGATCGGATTGAGCACATGGCACAGGAGCTTCGGGATGTAAACGCCCGATACGCAGAGCTTCGTAGTGTGGTTCAGGGGATGGAGTCACACATTGTGCATCTGACTTCTCGAGTGCAGGAGGAGGAGCACCGAGCCGACATCGCAGAGGGGAGGTTGATTGCACTAGAGGAGCAGTTTGTATCTGAGGCAGAGGAGGAAGAAGAGGAGGAGTTGATACCAGTACAGGATGTAGATTCTGATGCTGACTCCACTATCGAGGATGCTTGACTTTCTTTATTTTGTTTAAAAACTTATTAGGGGCGGGTTGTGTCCCTACATTAAATATTTGAGAAATTTATGTTTTGATTTTGAAAGTATTGTACTCAAATCAAGTTATTATCTATTGAAAACTATTACTTATTGCCAACAGTTGTGTTGATTTCTACATTACATGTTTGTTGTTTGTTGTATTGTTTACACGTTTCACATTGGACTTTGATAACACTCTAATATTTCTTTTAACTAGGAAGATAATGGCCGGTGAAAACATTCAACTGAGGATACAGGAGATGATATTCCTAAGACTGCCTTTAGGACCGATATGGACACTATGAATTTCAAGTCATGCCCTTCGGACTGATCAATGCACCAGCCGTATTCAAGGACCTCATGAATCGAGGACATCGTTGTAGTCCGCGACTTTCCTGAAGTATTTCATGAGGATCTACCTGTACTACAGCCGATACAACAAATCGAGTTTCAGAAAGACCTCACTCCAGGAGCAGCACCAATAGCTAAAGCTCCATACCGACTAGCACCAACAGAAATGCAAGAGCTTTGTAACCAGTTGCAAGATTTGTTAGACAAAGGATTCATCCGACCGAGCTTCTCACCATGGGAAGCACCGGTCTTATTCGCGAAGAAGAAGGACGGATCATTCCGTATGTGTATCGACTACGGGGAGCTGAACAAAATGACGATCTAGAATCGATGCCCATTACCACGAATAGACGATTTGTTTGACCAGTTTCAAGGATCAAGATACAATTCAAAGATCGATTTGAGATCAGGCTACCATCAACTGAGGATCCAGGAAGATGATATTCCTAAGACTGCCTTTAGGACCAGATATGGACACTATGAATTTCTAGTCATGCCCCTCGGACTGACCAATGCACCAGCCGTATTCATGGACCTCATGAATCGAGGACATCGTTGTAGTCCGCGACTTTCCTGAAGTATTTCTTGAGGATCTACCAGTACTATCGCCGATACAAAAAATCGAGTTTCAGAAAGACCTCACTCTAGGAGCAGCACCGATAGCTAAAGCTCCATACCGACTGGCACCAACAGAAATGCAAGAGCTGTCTAACCAATTGCAGGATATGTTAGACAAAGGATTCATCCGATCGACCTTCTCACCATGGGGAGTACCGGTCTTATTCGTGAAGAAGAAGGACAGATCATTCCGTATGTGTATCGACTACAGGGTGCTGAACAAAGTGACGATCAAGAATCGATTCCCGTTACCACGATAGACGATTTGTTTGACCAGTTTCAAGGGTCAAGCTACTATTCAAAGATCGATTTGAGATCAGGCTACCATCAACTGAGGATACAGGAAGATGATATTCCTAAGACTGCCTTTAGGACCCGATATGGACACTATGAATTTCTAGTCAAGCCCTTCGGACTGACCAATGCACCAGCCGTATTCATGGACCTCATCAATCGAGGACATCGTTGTAGTCCGCGACTTTCCTGAAGTATTTCATGAGGATCTACCTGTACTACCGCCGATACAACAAATCGAGTTTCAGAAAGACCTCACTCCAGGAGCAGCACCGATAGCTAAAGCTCCATACCGACTGGCACCAACAGAAATGCAACAGCTGTCTAACCAATTGCAGGATATGTTAGACAAAGGATTCATCCGACCGAGCTTCTCACCATCGGGAGCACCGGTCTTATTCGTGAAGAAGAAGGACGGATCATTCCGTATGTGTATCGACTACAGGGAGCTGAACAAAGTGACGATCAAGAATCGATTCCCGTTACCACGATAGACGATTTGTTTGACCAGTTTCAAGGGTCAAGCTACTATTCAAAGATCGATTTGAGATCAGGCTACCTTCAACTGAGGATGCAGGAAGATGATATTCCTAAGACTGCCTTTAGGACCCGATATGGACACTATGAATTTCTAGTCAAGCCCTTCGGACTGACCAATGCACCAGCCGTATTCATGGACCTCATGAATCGAGGACATCGTTGTAGTCCGCGACTTTCCTGAAGTATTTCATGAGGATCTACCTGTACTACCGCCGATACAACAAATCGAGTTTCAGAAAGACCTCACTCCAGGAGCAGCACCGATAGCTAAAGCTCCATACCGACTGGCCCCAACAGAAATGCAAGAGCTGTCTAACCAATTGCAGGATATGTTAGACAAAGGATTCATCTGACCGAGCTTCTCACCATCGGGAGCACCGGTCTTATTCGTGAAGAAGAAGGACGGATCATTCCGTATGTGTATCGACTACAGGGAGGTGAACAAAGTGACGATCAAGAATCGATTCCCGTTACCACGATAGACGATTTGTTTGACCAGTTTCAAGGGTCAAGCTACTATTCAAAGATCGATTTGAGATTAGGCTACCTTCAACTGAGGATACAGTAAGATGATATTCCTAAGACTGCCTTTAGGACCCGATATGGACACTATGAATTTCTAGTCAAGCCCTTCGGACTGACCAATGCACCAGCCGTATTCATGGACCTCATGAATCGAGGACATCGTTGTAGTCCGCGACTTTCCTGAAGTATTTCATGAGGATCTACCTGTACTACCGCCGATACAACAAATCGAGTTTCAGAAAGACCTCACTCCTGGAGCAGCACCGATAGCTAAAGCTCCATACCGACTGGCACCAACAGAAATGCAAGAGCTGTCTAACCAATTGCAGGATATGTTAGACAAAGGATTCATCCGACCGAGCTTCTCACCATCGGGAGCACCGTTCTTATTCGTGAAGAAGAAGGACGGATCATTTCGTATGTGTATCGACTACACGGAGGTGAACAAAGTGACGATCAAGAATCGATTCCCGTTACCACGATAGACGATTTGTTTGACCAGTTTCAAGGGTCAAGCTACTATTCAAAGATGGATTTGAGATCAGGCTACCTTCAACTGAGGATACAAGAAGATGATATTCCTAAGACTGCCTTTTGGACCCGATATGGACACTATGAATTTCTAGTCAAGCCCTTCGGACTGACCAATACACCAGCCGTATTTATGGACCTCATGAATCGAGGACATCGTTGTAGTCCGCGACTTTCCTGAAGTATTTCATGAGGATCTACCTGTACTACCGCCGATACAACAAATCGAGTTTCAGAAAGACCTCACTCCAGGAGCAGCACCGATAGCTAAAGCTCCATACCGACTGGCCCCAACAGAAATGCAAGAGCTGTCTAACCAATTGCAGGATATGTTAGACAAAGGATTCATCCGACCGAGCTTCTCACCATCGGGAGCACCGGTCTTATTCGTGAAGAAGAAGGACGGATCATTCCGTATGTGTATCGACTACAGGGAGCTGAACAAAGTGACGATCAAGAATCAAGTCCCGTTACCACGATAGACGATTTGTTTCACCAGTTTCAAGGGTCAAGCTACTATTCAAATATCGATTTGAGATCAGGCTACCATCAACTGAGGATACAGGAAGATGATATTCCTAAGACTGCCTTTAGGACCAGATATGGACACTATGAATTTCTAGTCATGCCCCTCGGACTGACCAATGCACCATCCGTATTCATAGACCTCTTGAATCGAGGACATCGTTGTAGTCCACGACTTTCCTGAAGTATTTCTTGAGGATCTACCAGTACTACCACCGATACAACAAATCGAGTTTCAGAAAGACCTCACTCTAGGAGCAGCACCGATAGCTAAAGCTCCATACCGACTGGCGCCAACAGAAATGCAAGAGCTGTCTAACCAATTGCAGGATATGTTAGACAAAGGATTCATCCGATCGAGCATCTCACCATGGGGAGTACAGGTCTTATTCGTGAAGAAGAAGGACAGATCATTCCGTATGTGTATCGACTACAGCGAGTTGAACAAAGTGACGATCAAGAATCGATACCCGTTACCACGAATAGACGATTTGTTTGACCAGTTTCAAGGGTCAAGCTACTATTCAAAGATCGATTTTAGATCAGGCTACCATCAACTGACGATCTGCATTTAGGACCCAATATGGACACTATGAATTTCTACTCTTGCCCTTCGGACTTACCAATGCACCAGCCGTATTCATGGATCTCACGAATCGAGGAGATCGTTGTAGTCCGCGACTTTCCTGAAGTATTTCTTGAGGATCTACCTGTACTACCGCCGATACAAAAAATCGAGTTTCAGAAACACCTCACTCCACGAGCAGCACCCATATCTAAAGCTCCATACCTACTAGCACCAACAAAAATGCAAGAGCTGTCTAACCAGTTGCAAGATTTGTTAAACAAAGGATTTATCCGACCGAGCTACTCACCATGGGGAGCACCGGTCTTATTCGTGAAGAAGAAGGACGGATCATTACGTATGTGTATCGACTATAGGGAGTTGAACCTAGTGAAGATAAAGAATCGATACCCGTTACCACGAATAGACGATTTGTTTGACCAGTTTCAAGGGTCAAGCTACTATTCAAAGACCGATTTGAGATCAGGCTACCATCAACTGAGGATACAGGAGATGATATTCCTAAGACTGCCTTTAGCACCCGATATGGACACTGTGAATTTCAAGTCATGCCCTTCGGACTGACCAATGCACCAGCCGTATTCAAGGACCTCATGAATCGAGGACATCGTTGTAGTCCGCGACTTTCCTGAAGTATTTCATGGGGATCTATCTCTACTACCGCCGATACAACAAATCGAGTTCCAGAAAGACCTCACTCCGGGAGCAGCACCGATAGCTAAAGCTCCATACCGACTGGCACCAACAGAAATGCAAGAGCTGTGTAACCAGTTGCAGGATTTGTTAGAAAAAGGATTCATCCCACTAAGAGTCTCACCAAGGGAAGCACCGGTCTTATTCGTGAAGAAGAAGGACGGATCATTCCATATGTTTATCGACTACTGGGAGCTGAACAAAGTGACGATCAAGAATCGATGCCCGTTACCACAAATAGACGATTCGTTTGACCAGTTTAAAGGATCAAGCTACTATTCAAAAATCGTTTGAGATCAGGCTACCTTCAACTGAGGATAGAGGAAGATGATATTCCTAAGACTGCCTTTAGGACCCGATATGGACCCTATGAATTTCTAGTCATGCCCTTCGGACATACCAATGCACCAGCCGTATTCATGGATCTGATGAATCGAGGACATCGTGGTAGTCCGCGACTTTCCTAAAGTATTTTATAAGGATCTACCTGTACTACCGTCGATACAACAAATCGAGTTTCAGAAAGACCTCACTCCGGGAGCAGCACCGAAGGTTAACCTCCATACCGACTGGCACCAACTGAAATGCAAGAGCTGTCTAACCAGTTGCAGAATTTGTTAGACAAAGGATTCATCCGACCGAGCTTCTCACCATAGGAAGCACTGGTCTTATTCGTGAAGAAGAAGGACGGATCATTCTGTATGTGTATCGACTACAGGGAGCTGAACCTAGTGACGATCAAGAATCGATACCCGTTACCACGAATAGACGATTTGTTTGCCCAGTTTAAAGGGTCAAGCTACTATTCAAATATCGATTTGAGATCAGGCTACCATCAACTGAGGATACAGGAAGATGATATTCCTAAGACTGCCTTACGGACACTATGAATTTCTAGTCATGCCCTTCGGACTTACCAATACACCAGCTGTATACATGGACCTCATGAATCGAGGACAACATTGTAGTCCGCGACTTTCCTGAAGTATTTTTTGAGGATCTACCAGTACTACCGCCGATACAACAAATTGACTTTCAGAAAGACCTCACTTTAGGAGCAGCACCGATAGCTAAAGCTCCATACCGACTGGCACCAACAGAAATGTAAGAGCTGTCTAACCAGTTGCAGGATTTGTTAGACAAAGGATTCATCCGACCGGGCTTCTCACCATGGGGAGTACCCGTCTTATTCGTGGAAAAGAAGGACGGATCATTCCGTATGTGTATCAACTACAAGGAGCTGAACAAACTAACGATCAAGAATCGATACCCGTTACCACGAATAGACGATTTGTTTGACCAGTTTCAAGGGTCAAGCTACTGTTGAAAGATTGATTTGAGATCAGGCTACCATCAATTGAGGATCTGCCTTTAGGACCCGATATGGACACTATGAATTTCTAGTCGTGCCCTTCGAACTTACCAATGCACCAGCCGTATTCATGGACCTCATGAATCGAGGACATCGTTGTAGTCCGCAACTTTCCTGAAGTATTTCTTGAGGATCTACCTGTACAACCGTCGATACAACAAATCGAGTTTCAGAAAGACCTCACTCCAGCACCAACAGAAATGCAAGAGCTGTATAACCAGTTGCAGGATTTGTTAGACAAAGGATTCATCAGACCGAGCTTCTCACCATGGGAAGCACCGGTCTTATTCTTCAAGAAAGACAGATCATTCCGTATGTGTAAGGACTACGGGGAGCTGAACAAAGTGACGGTCAAGAATCGATGCCCGTTACCACGAATAGATGATTTGTTTGACCAATTTCAAGGATCAAGCTACTATTCAAAGATCGATTTGAGATCAGGCTACCATCAACTGAGGATACAGGAAGATGATATTCCTAAGACTGCCTTCTGGACCCGATATGGACACTATGAATTTCTAGTCAAGCCCTTCGGACTTACCAATGCACCAGCCGTATTCATGGACCTCATGAATCGAGGACATCGTTGTATTCCGGGACTTTCCTGAAGTATTTCTTGAGGATCTACATGTACTACCGTCGATACACCAAATCAAGTTTCAGAAAGACCTCACTTAAGGAGCAGAACCGATAGCTAAAGCTCGATACCGACTAGCACCAACAGAAATGCAAGAGCTGTCTAACCAGTTGCAATATTGATAAACAAAGGATTCATCCGACCAAGCTTCTCATCATGGGGAGCACCGGTCTTATTCGTGAAGAAGAAGGACGGATCATTACGTATGTGTATCAACTACAGGGAGCTGAACAAAGTGACGATCAAGAATCGATACCCGTTACCACGAATAGACGATTTGTTGGACCAGTTTCAAGGGTCCAGCTACAATTCAAAGATCGATTTGAGATCAGGCTATCATCAACTGAGGATACAGGAAGATGATATTCCTAAGACTGCCTTTAGGACCCGATACGGATACTATGAATTTCTAGTCATGCCCTTCGGACTTACCAATGCACCAGCCGTATTCATGGACCTCATGAATCGAGGACAACATTGTAGTTCGCGACTTTCCTGAAGTATTTCTCGAGGCTCTACCAGTACTACCGTCGATACAAAATATCGAGTTTCAGAAAGACCTCACTCCAGGAGCAGCACCGATAGCTAAAGCTCCATACCGACTGGCACCAACAGAAATGCAAGAGTTGTCTAACCAGTTGCAGCATTTCTTAGACAAAGGATTCATCCGACCGAGCTTCTCACCATGGGGAGTACCAGTCTTATTCGTGAAAAAGAAGGACAGATCATTCCGTATGTGTATCAACTATAAGGAGCTGAACAAAGTAACGATCAAGAATCGATACCCGTTACCACGAATAGACGATTTGTTTGACTAGTTTCAAGGGTCAAGCTACTGTTGAAAGATTGATTTGAGATCAGGCTACCATCAATTGAGGATCTGCCTTTAGGACCCGATATGGACACTATGAATTTCTAGTCGTGCCCTACGGACTTACCAATGCACCAGCCATATTCATGGACCTCATGAATCGAGGACATCGTTGTAGTCCGCGACTTTCCTGAAGTATTTCTTGAGGATCTACCTATAGAACCGTCGATACAAAAAATCGAGTTTCAGAAAGACCTCACTCCAGGAGCAGCACCGATACATAAAGCTCCATACCGACTAGCACCAACAGAAATGCAAGAGTTGTCTAACCAGTTGCAGGATTCGTTAAACAAAGGATTCATTCGACCGAGCTTCTCACCATGGGGAGCACCGGTCTTATTCGTGAAGAAGAAAGACGGATCATTCTATATGTGTATCGCCTACAGGGAGCTGAACCTAGTGACGATCAAGAATCGATACCCGTTACCACGAATAGACGATTTGTTTGACCAGTTTCAATGGTCAAGCTACTGTTGAAAGATTGATTTGAGATCAGGCTACCATCAATTGAGGATCTACCTTTAGGACCCGATATGGACACTATGAATTTCTAGTCGTGCCCTTCGGACTTACCAATGCACCAGTCGTATTCATAGACCTCATGAATCGAGGACATCGTTGTAGTCCGCGACTTTCCTGAAGTATTTCATGAGGATCTACCTTTACTACCGTCGATACAAAAAATCGAGTTTCAGAAAGACCTCACTCCATGAGCAGCACTGATAGCTAAAGCTCCATACCGACTCGCACCAACAGAAATGCAAGAGCTGTCCAACCAGTTGCAGGATTTGTTAGACAAAGGATTCATCCGACCGAGCTTCTCACCATGGGCTGCACCGGTCTTATTCGTTAAGAAGAAGGACGGATCATTTAGTATGTGTATCGACTACGGGGAGCTGAACAAAGTGAGGATCATGAATCGATGCCTGTTACCACGAATAGACGATTTGTATGAACAGTTTCAAGGATCAAGCTACTATTCAAAGATCAATTTGAGATCAGGCTACCATCAACTGAGGATACAGGAACATGATATTCCTAAGACTGCCTTTAGAACCCGATATGGACACTATGAATTTCTAGTCATGCCCTTCGGACAGACCAATGCACCAGCCGTATTCATGGACCTCATGAATCGAGGACATCGTTGTTGTCCGCGACTTTCCTAAAGTATTTCTTGAGGATCTACCTGTACTACCGTTGATACAACACATCGAGTTTCAGAAAGACCTCACTCTAGGAGCAGCACCGATAACTAAAGCTCCATACCGACACGCGCCAACAGAAATGCAAGAGCTGTCTAACCAATTGCTGGATTTGTTAGACAAAGGATTCATCCGACCGAGCTTCTCACCATGGGAAGCACCAGTCTTATTCGTGAAGAAGAAGGACGAATCATTCTGTATGTGTATCGACTACGGGGAGCTGAACAAAGTGACGATCAAGAATCGATGCCTGTTACCACGAATAGACGATTTGTGTGACAAGTTTCAAGGATCAAGATACTATTCAAAGATCGAATTGAGATCAGGCTACCATCTACTGAGGATACAGGAAGATGACTTTCCTAAGACTGCCTTTAGGACCCGATAGGGACACTATGAATTTCTAGTCATCCCTTCGGACGGACCAATGCACCAGCCGTATTCATGGACCTCATGAATCGAGGACATCGTTGTAGTCCACGACTTTCCTGAAGTATTTCATGAGGATCTACCTGTACTACCGCCGATCCAACTAATCGAGTTTCCGAAAGACCTCACTCCAGGAGCAGCACCGATAGCTAAAGCTCCAAACCGACGAGCACCAACAGAAATGCAAGAGCTGTCCAACCAGTTGCAGGATTTGTTAAACAAAGGATTCATCCGACCGAGCTTCTCACCATGGGGAGCACCGGTCTTATTCGTGAAGAAGAAGGACGGATCATTCCGTATGTGTATCGAATACAGGGAGTTGAACAAAGTGACAATCAAGAATCGACACCGGTTAGCACGAATCGACGATTTGTTTGACCAGTTTCAAGGGTCAAGCTACTTTTCAAAGATCGATTTGAGATCAGGCTACCATAAACTGAGGATACAGGAAGGTGATATTCCTAAGACTGCCTTCTGGACCCGATATGGACACTATGAATTTCTAGTCAAGCCCTTCGGACTTACCAATGCACCAGCCGTATTCATGGACCTCATGAATCGAGGACATCGTTGTATTCCGGGACTTTCCTGAAGTATTTCTTGAGGATCTACATGTACTACCGTCGATACACCAAATCGAGTTTCAGAAAGACCTCACTTCAGGAGCAGCACCGATAGCTAATGCTCCATACCGACTACCACCAACAGAAATGCAAGAGCTGTCCAACTAGTTGCAGGATTTGTTAGACAAAGGATTCATCCGACCGAGCTTCTCACCATGGGGAGCACCGGTCTTATTCGTGATGAAGAAGGACGGATCATTCCGTATGTGTATCGACTACAGGGAGCTGAACAAAGTGACGATCAAGAATCGATACCCGTTACCACGAATAGACGATTTGTTTGACCAGTTTCAAGGGTCAAGCTCCTATTCAAAGATCGATTTGAGATCAGGCTACCATCAAATGAGGATACAGGAAGATGATATTCCTAAGACTGCCTTTAGGACCCGATATGGACACTATGACTTTCTAGTCATGCCCTTCGGACTGACCAATGCACCAGCCGTATTCATGGACCTCATCAATCGAGGACATCATTGTAGTCCGCGACTTTCCTGAAGTATTTCATGAGGATCTACCTGTACTACCGCCGATACAACAAATCGAGTTTCAGAAAGAGCTCACTCCTCGAGCAGCACCAATAGGTAAAGCTCCAAACCGACTAGCACCAACAGAATTGCAAGAGGTGTCCAACCAGTTGCAGGATTTGTTAAACAAAGGATTCATCCAACCGAGCTCCTCACCATGAAAAGCACCGGTCTTATTCGTGAAGAACAAGGACGGATCACTCCATATTTGTATCGACTACACGGAGCTAAACAAAGTGACGATCTAGATTCGATACCCGTTACCACGAATAGACGATGTGTTTGACCAGTTTCAAGGGTCAAGCTACTATTAAAAAATCGATTTGAGATCAGGCTACCCTCAACTGATGATACAGGAAGATGATATTCCTAACACTGCCTTTAGGACCCGATATGGACACTATGAATTTCTAGTAATGCCCTTCGAACTTACCAATGCACCAGCCGTATTCATGGACATCATGAATCGAGGACATCGTAGTAGTCCGCGACTTTCCTGAAGTATTTCTTGAGGATCTACCTGTACTACCGCCGATACAAAAAATCGAGTTTCAAAAATCTCACTCCAAGAGCAGCACCGATAGCTAAAGCTCCATACCGACTGGCACCAACAGAAATGCAAGAGCTGTCTAACCAATTGCAGGATTTGTTAGACAAAGGATTCATCCGACCGAGCTTCTCACCATGAGAAGCACCGGTTTATTCGTGAAGAAGAAGGACGGATCATTCCGTCTGTCTATCGACTACAGGGAGCAGAACAAAGTGGCGATCTAGAATCGATACCCGTTACCATGAATAGACGATTTGTTTGACCAGTTTCAAGGGTCACGCTACTATTCAAAGATCGATTTGAGATTAGGCTACCATCAACTGAGGATACAAGAAGAAGATATTCCTAAGACTCCCTCTAGGACCCGATATGGACACTATGAATTTCTAGTCATGCCCTTCGGACTTACCAATGCACTAGCCGTATTCAGGGACCTCATGAATCGAGGACATCATTGTAGTCCGCGACTTTCCTGAAGTATTTCATGAGGATCTACCTGTACTACCGCCGATACAACAAATCGAGTTTCAGAAAGACCTCACTCCAGGAGCAGCAGCAGCAACAGAAATGCAAGAGCTGTCCAACCAGTTGCAAGATTTGTTAAACAAAGGATTCATCCGACCGAGCTTCTCACCATGGGGAGCACCGGTCTTATTCGTGAAGAACAAGGACGGATCATTCCGTATGTGTATCGAATACAGGGAGCGGAACAAAGTGACAATCAAGAATCGACACCTGTTAGCACGAATAGACGATTTGTTTGACCAGTTTCAAGGGTAAAGCTACTATCCAAAGATCGATTTGAGATCAGGCTACCATCAACTAAGGACATAGGAAGATGATATTCCTAAGACTGCCTTCAGGACCCGATATGGACACTATGAATTTCTAGTCAAGCCCTTCGGACTTACCAATGCACCAGCCGTATTCATGGACCTCATGAATCGCGGATATCGTTGTATTCCGCTACTTTCCTGAAGTATTTCTTGACGATCTACATGTACTACCGTCGATGCACCAAATCGAGTTTCAGAAAGACCTCACTCCAGGAGCAGCACCGATAGCTAAAGCTCTATACCGACTAGCACCAACAGAAATGCAAGAGCTGTCTAACCAGTTGCAAGATTTGTTAGACTAAGGATTCATCCAACCGAGCTCCTCACCATGAAAAGCACCGATCTTATTCGTGAAGAAGAAGGACGGATCACTCCATATGTGTATCTACTACACGGAGCTGAACAAAGTGACGATCTAGATTCGATACCCATTACCATGAATAGACGATCTGTTTGACCAGTTTCAAGGGTCAAGATACTATTCAAAAATCAATTTGAGATCAGGCTACCCTCAACTGATGATACAGGAAGATGATATTCCTAACACTGCCTTTAGGACCCGATATGGACACTATGAATTTCTAGTAATGCCCTTCGGACTTACCAATGCACCAGCCGTATTCAGGGACCTCATGAATCGAGGACGTCGTAGTAGTCCGCGACTTTCCTGAAGTATTTCTTGAGGATCTACCTGTACTACCGCCGATACAACAAATCGAGTTTCAGAAAGACCTCACTCCAATAGCAGCACCGATAGCTAAAGCTCCATACCGACTGGCACCAACAGAAATGCAAGAGTTGTCTAACCAATTGCAGGATTTGTTAGACAAAGGATTCATCCGACCGAGCTTCTCACCATGAGAAGCACCGGTCTTATTCGTGAAGAAGAAGGACGGATCATTCCGTGTGTGTATCGACTACAGGGAGCTGAACAAAGTGGCGATCTAGAATCGATACCCGTTACCACGAATAGACGATTTGTTTGACCAGTTTCAAGGGTCAAGCTACTATTCAAAGATCGATTTGAGATTAGGCTACCATCAACTGAGGATACAAGAAGATGATATTCCTAAGACTCCCTTTAGGACCCGATATGGACACTATGAATTTCTAGTCATGCCCTTCGGACTTACCAATGCACCAGCCGTATTCATGGACCTCATGAATCGAGGACATCGTTGTAGTCCGCGACTTTCCTGAAGTATTTCTTAAGGATCTACCTGTACTACCGCCGATACATAAAATCGAGTTTCAGAAAGACCTCACTCCAGCAGCAGCACCGATAGCTAAAACTCCATACCGACTAGCACCAACAGAAATGCAAGAGCTGTCTAACCAGTTGCAGGATTTGTTAGACAAAGGATTCATCCGACCGAGCTTCTCACCATGGGAAGGACCAGTCTTATTCGTGAAGAAGAAGGACGGATCATTCCGTATGTGTATCGACTACAGGGAGCTGAACAAAGTGGCGATCTAGAATCGATACCCGTTACCACGAATAGACGATTTGTTTGACCAGTTTCAAGGGTCAGGCTACTATTCAAAGATCGATTTGAGATCAGGCTACCATCAACTGAGGATAGAGGAAGATGATATTCCTAAGACTCCCTTTAGGACCCGATATGGACACTATGAATTTCTAGTCATGCCATTCGGACTTACCAATGCACCAGCCGTATTCATCGACCTCATGAATCGAGGACATAATTGTAGTCAGCGACTTTCCTAAAGTATTTCTTGAGGATCTCCCTGTACTACCGCCGATACAACAAATCGAGTTTCAGAAAGATCTCACTCCAGGAGCAGCACCTATAGCTAAAGCTCCATACCGACTGGCACCAACAGAAATGCAAGAGCTGTCTAACCAGTTGCAGGATTTTGTTAGACAAAGGATTCATCCGATCGAGCTTCTCACCATGGGAAGCACCAGTCTTATTCGTGAAGAAGAAGGACGGATCATTCCGTATGTGTATCGACTACAGGGAGCTGAACAAAGTGACGATCTAGATTCGATACCTGTTACAACGAATAGACGATTTGTTTGACCAGTTTCAAGGGTCAAGCTACTATTCAAAGATCGATTTGAGATCAGGCTACCATCAACTAAGGATACAGGAAGATGATATTCCTAAGACTGCCTTTAGGACCCGATATGGACACTATGAATTTCTAGACATGCCCTTCTGACTTACCAATGCACCAGCCGTATTCATGGACCTCATGAATCGAGGACATTGTTTTAGTCCGCGACTTTCCTGAAGTGTTTCTTCAGGATCTACCTGTACTACCACCGATACAACAAATCGAGTTTCAGAAAGACCTCACTCCAGGAGCAGCACCGATAGCTAAAGCTCCATACCGACTTGCACCAACAGAAATGCAAGAGCTGTCTAACCAGTTGCAGAATTTGTTAGACAAAGGATTCATCCGACCGAGCTTCTCCCCATGGGAAGCACCGGTCTCATTCGTGAAGAAGAAGGACGGATCATTACGAATGTGTATCGACAACGGGGAGCTGAACAAAGTGATGATCAAGAATCGATGGCCGTTACCTGGAATAGACGATTTCTATGACCAGTTTCAAGGGTCAAGCTACTATTCAAAGATAGATTTGAGATCAGGCTACCATCAACTGAGGATACAGGAAGATGATATTCCTAAGACTGCCTTTAGGACCCGATATGTACACTATGAATTTCTAGAAATGCCCTTCGGACTTACCAATGCACCAGCCGTATTCATGGACCTCATGAATCGAGGACATTGTTGTAGTCCGCGACTTTCCTGAAGTATTTCTTCAGGATCTACCTGTACTACTGCCGATACAACAAATCGAGTTTCAGAAAGACCTCACTCCAGGAGCAGCACCGATAGCTAAAGCGCCATACCCACTGGCACCAACAGAAATGCAAGAGCTGTCTAACCAATTGCAGGATTTGTTAGACGAAGGATTCATCCGACCGAGCTTCTCACCATGGGAAGCACCGGTCTTATTCGTGAAGAAGAAGGACGGATCATTCCGTATGTGTATCGACTACAGGTAGCTGAACAAAGTGACGATCTAGATTCGATACCTGTTACCACGAATAGACGATTTGTTTGACCAGTTTCAAGGGTCAAACTACTATTCAAAGATCAATTTGAGATTAGGCTACCATCAACTGAGGATACAGGAAGATGATATTCCTAAGACTCCCTTTAGGACCTGATATGGACACTATGAATTTCTAGTCATGCCCTTCGGACTGACCAATGCACCAGCCGTATTCATGGACCTCATGAATCGAGGACATCGTTGTAGTCCGCGACTTTCCTGAAGTATTTCTTGAGGATCTACCTGTACTACCGCAGATACAACAAATCAAGTTTCAGAAAGGCCTCACTCCAGGAGCAGCACCGATAGCTAAAGCTCCAAACCGACTGGCACCAACAGAAATGCAAGGGCTGTCTCACCAGTTGCAGGATTTGTTAGACAAAGGATTCATCTGACCGAGCTTCTTACCATGGGAAGCACCGGTCTTATTCGTGAAGAAGAAGGACGGATCATTACGTATGTGTATCTACTACAGGGAGCTGAACAAAGTGACGATCAAGAATTGGTACCCGTTACCACGAACAGACGATCAAGAATTGATACCCGTCGATACAACAAATCGAGTTCCAGAAAGACCTCATTTCGGGAGCAGCACCGATAGCTAAAGCTCCATACCGACTGGCACCAACAGAAATGCAAAAGCTATCTAACCAGTTGCAGGATTTGTTAGACAAAGGATTCATCCGACTGAGAGTCTCACCATGGGAAGCACCGGTCTTATTCGTGAAGAAGAAGGACGGATCATTCCGTATGTGTATCGACTTGTGGGAGCTGAAGAAAGTGACGATCAAGAATTGATGCCCGTTACCACGAATAGACGATTTGTATGACCAGTTTCAAGGATCAAGCTATTATTCAAAGATCAATTTGAGATCAGGCTACCATCAACTGAGGATACAGGCAGATGATATTCCTAAAACTGCCTTTAGGACTCGATATGGACACTATGGATTTCTAGTCATGCCCTTCGGACTGACCAATGCACCAGCCGTATTCATGGACCTCATGAATCGAGTGTGGAAGCCCTATCTTGATAAATTCGTGATAGTGTTCATCGATGATATCCTAGTCTACTCTAAGAATCAGGAGGAAAATGCTGAACATCTTAGGCTTGTTTGAATTATCAAAGAACGAGCAACTATCCGCTAAGTTTCCAAATGTGATTTTTGGATTCGCGAAGTCCAATTCCTTGGACACGTAGTTAACGAGAAGGGAATACACGTAGACCCAGCCAAGATCGAAGAAATCAAGAAATGGGTTTGGCAGGGTACTACAGACGATTTATTGATGGATTCTCAAAGATCGCTCAGTCTATGACATCCCTAACACACAAGGACAAGAAGTTCTATTGGGGAGATAAACAGGATTCTGCTTTCAATCTATTGAAACAGAAGTTATGTATTGCACCAATCCTATCCCTACCGGAAGGATGTGAAGATTTCGTGGTGTACTGCGACGCCTCGAAACAAGGACTCGGCTGTGTTCTAATGCAACACGAGAAGGTTATAGCATACGCATCACGACAACTGAAGGTACATGAGAAGAACTACACAACTCATGATCTAGAGTTGGGAGCCGTGGTGTTTGCCCTGAAGATTTGGCGACACTACTTATACGGCACGAAGTGTACAATCTTTACCGATCATAAGAGCCTACAGCACATCTTCGATCAGAAAGAGTTAAACATGAGACAGCGAAGATGGGTTGAACTTATTGGAGATTACGATTGAGCCATCAAGTACCACCCTGGTAAGGCAAACATAGTGGCCGACTCGTTAAGCCGAAAGGACACAACAAAACGCGTATGTGCACTACAACTCAAGATCCATTCTGAGCTGCCACAGCAAATCAAGAACGCTCAACAAGAAGCTCTGAAAGTCGAGAACCTCACCAAAGAATCCTTGCATGGAATGGACAAACAATTAGCAGTAAAGACCGACGGAGCGTACTACTTCATGGATCGGATCTGGATTCCACACTACGGAGGGCTGAGAGACGTAGTAATGGATGAAGCTCACAAGAGCCAGTATTCGGTACATCCAGTCTCTGACAAAATGTATCATGACCTAAAAATGACTTACTGGTGGCCGAATATGAAAGCAGAATTAGCAACTTACATAAGTAAGTGTTTAACGTGCTCAAAGGTCAAGGTTGAATACCAGAAGCCATCAGGTCTACTCCAACAACCCCAGATACGAAGGTGGAAATGGGATCAAATTTCCATGGACTTCATAACTAAGCTGTCTAAGACGGCAAGTGGTTGTGATACCATCTGGGTAATCATTGATCGACTGAAGAAGTTTGCACACTTCCTACCCATCAAGGAGACCGATAAATTAGAAAAACTGACTCGGATTTATCTGAAAGAAGTGGTCACTCGGCATGGAGTACCAATCTCGATCATCTCTGACCACGACAGTCGATTCACGTCGCATTTCTGTAAGTCCTTGCATAAGGCATTGGGCACGAGATTGGATATGAGTACCGTATACAACCCGCAGACTGATGGGTAGAGCGAACGAACCATACAAACCTTGGAGGGCACGCTCCGCGCATGTGTCATTGACTTTGTCAGTAGCTGGGAGACTCATCTGCCATTAGTTGAGTTCTCGTACAACAACAGTTATCACACAAGCATACAACCTGCACCATTCGAGGCACTCTACAGACGTAAGTGTCAATCACCCATCTGTTAGGCAGAAGTTGGAGAAAGCCAACTGACTGGCCCCGAACTTGTGCACAAAACGACCGAGAAGATCATGCAGATACGTAAACGAATGGCAGTAGCACGGAACAGGCAAAAAAGTTATGCCGACAAACGACATAAGCCATTGGAATTCTAGGTGGGAGACAGGGTGTTACTCAAAGTCTCGCCCTGGAAAGGAGTTATTCGATTTGGCAAGCGAGGAAAGCTGAACCCTCGTTACATCGGACCTTTTGAGATCACCAAACGGATAGGCCCCGTGGCCTATGAGCTGAACCTGCCGAACAAACTGAGCAGTGTACACAACGTGTTTCACATATCAAACCTCAAGAAATGCTTATCTGACGAGACACTTGCAATTCCTCTTGAGGAAATTCAGATTGACGAAAAACTAAACTTCGTTGAGGAACCGGCGGAGATTATGGACTGGGAAATCAAGAAGCTTCAGCTCAGCAAGATACCGATAGTGAAAGTGCGATGGAATTCGCGACGCGGACCGGAATTCACGTGGGAGTGTGAAGATCAAATGAAAAAGAAATACCCGCATCTGTTCGCTGAACAGACAAACACTGACAACGCAAGCTGAATTTTGGGACGAAATTTTTTCTAACAAGGGGATAATGTCACACCCCGTAATTTCCAGGTCAGCATATGTTTTAATTAAATGTTTATTTATTTGATAATTGTATACGTGGCACTAGAATGAGTTTAATTTAATGTGACACATGGCACGGCAGTACAAACACTGACACAAACATGATAATTCGGTAAATTATCGCAACACGCACACACGTGTCTAAGAAGATACGAACGTTGGTGAACGTTTAACACATCGTGCAAATAAACACTAGAAACGTCACGAAACGCTCAAAAATCGAACTTGAGAGTTTAAATGATGCCGAACAATGTTCCATAAGTGAGAAAACGTCGAAAACGAGCTAAACCATCGAAATTGGTCAAATAAGGCTCAACCGGGATCCTTCGCGATACGCTAAAGACCCTGGAGAGGTCCTTGGCGGTACGCGATGGATGGGCGGTGATTTTGAATCCCAAAATTCATTACGGTACGCCAAGTCCATAGGGACCTCCTTGGTGATATGCGACGACACCCAGACGCCAAATCTTTATAAAACCAAGAAAATCATTGCTATCCTACCATGCACACTCATCACCCTCGGCTCTACACCCCAAATCCCGAGCTTATCCTCTGCAAAACCACCTGCAACACCCTTTGGAAGCCATTTTTGCACACCTTGAAGCTATCTTAGAGTTCTTGGAGCAAGAAGAAGCTTTTGGAAGATCCACCATTCTCATCATCACCATCTAACCATTGAAGCACCAACATCAGCAGATTCTTGAAGCTTTTCCAGGCTGATTTGATCACCATCTCAACACCTTGGAGCTTTAGAAGGTAACCCCATGGCTCTTATGCAAATTCAACACTTGAAAACCCACATGCAATGCATAAAACCCACATGCACACACTCTAGCATCACATGCACGAATTTTTGATGACTGGAATATAGGTTTGATGATGTTATTATAGACAATGATGATCTAGAATGATTTAATGGTGTATTATGATGATCCATGATGTTGTAGATATGTCATTATGCAAAACTTGATCATAGATGATGATATACTTACATGCATGTATGATCTAAAGGATTTTAGATAATTATTGGTATTGATATATGACTATTGATGATGTTGGTGATGTATTACATGATTTGTTATCATTAAAATGGTCAAAAATTGGTTATTTGAGATTATTGCCATTAATAGTAACATTTGTGTTACTGCATGATGATGTGAGTGAAATTATGAACATGCATGTGATAATACGATGATATGTGGCATATGAAATTGATTTGAGATTGATTTGTGGTCATTTTGGACCTAATTACTATATATAGTAACTTTTAGAAACTCAAATCTTGATAGATGGGTGTAAATGTGAAATGGTCATGTTTAAATGATGATTGATGATATATTATGATGATATTAGGTATGAAAATGGATTAGAAATGGTTAGAATGATCATTTCATGAGTATTTGTCATAGTTACTATTTTTAGTAACTTTATTTAGGGAAAACTCGATATAGAAATGCGAGATATGATTTGTACATGCTAAATGGGTTAACATGATGTAAGATGACCGTTGAGTCAGTAGTTAGGTGATTGTTGACTTTGATTGTTGATTTGTACATGCTAAATGGGTTAACATGATGTAAACGCGACTTGCGTATTTTGCACACAAGGAGAACGATCACGAATGTTACACGAATCACAACCAACACACGGTTCACCAACTGGTTGTTGACTTGACACGGTCAAACACGGTCATTATGGATCGACACGGTCAATGTGGACCGACAAGGACTAACATAACAACCGAGGGTTGTTGAGCACGAACACGAGCACGAACATGAACACGGACACTTACGCGAACTCACGTAAGCTATACGATATAGGTAGCCGGTGACAGATTCGCCGCCGAGATCCGGAGCTTACGCTTTCATTTTCCTGATTATCACTAAGGTGAGTTTACGGCCCCTCTTTAACTCTATTACAAACTTTTCAAATACGATGAGAATACTTGTTGCATCAAGTCAAACATTTATTACTTGTATAAACATATTGTGTATGCCGGTTTATTATACAAACATCAGTGTTGTAATCGTAACAAGCCCTTGCAAAGTCTTACCGTTAATGTACAAACAACGAGGTGAGTTTGAATAGATCTGTTTGGGAGTGACGAACCCCACGTGGCACAATACTGATTGGAGGTCGAGACACGTGAAATATCGACCTATCTTGCCATTGTTATTACGAGACATGTCGGAGGCAAGGACTAACTGTCACACCCGAGCCGGCAGGACAGATCGTGTTCCCCGCCGGGCGGAAGGTTCTCGGGGCGCGATATCGTGTGCGATAATCATGATGATCAGATTGTTTACATAGCATCAATGTTAAGAATAACTAAGCACAATAAAGCATTAAACTAGGATTATAAAGTTAAATTACATTTGTCAATGAGAACTCTACTCGGTAGACGCATGAAATCAGACTTCGTTCTTTGCTTGCTAGGGAATCTTTACAAATTCTCACAAGTAGGTGTTTTGACATACACATGAATTTAACCAGGTGAAGTGCAAAGTCACACCTAGAGGTGTACAAATCGGGTTTTTTTTGGACCCGGTTCCGGTTCCAGAACCGGTTCCGGTTCCAATCGGTTCCAGTTCCAGTCAACAAAGTCAATACCCGGTTCCGGTTCCGGTTCCAGTTCCGGGTTTTAACCGGTTCCAACCGGTTTTTGACCGGTTCCGGTTCGGGTTTTGGCCGGTTCCGGTTCGGGTTTTGGCCGGGTTCAGGTGGAACCAGTTCCGGTTTTCCGGTTTCGGTTCCGGTTCCGGTTTTAATTTGTCTGAAAAACCGTACCCGTTCGTACCCACCGGTTCGGGTATGACCGGTTCCGGTTCCGGTTCGGGTTGTCGGTTCCGGTTCCGGGTCCGGTTTTTTTCTACACCTCTAGTCACACCGTGAGGTTTTTATGAACACAGAGTAACCAGAACTACAGCTGGCAATTTAATGAATGTTATATTGGAATCTCGACATGTTAACCAAATTCGCTACAACCCCCATAATGAAGGATAGGCAGATATCTTATGTATGCGTTTCGAAAAATAGGCTCACAATAGAATTTGCCAGAATTCATGCGTACTTGTAAATTCACGATTACGTTGCGCACCATGATCGTCAATTTACCTTACATAAGAATTCTAGTTCCTCCTACCTTGAGCTATATTGGTTTTGTGGGGTTCAGGGTTTATTCAGGACATCAGGATTCAGACAATAGTCACATAATGTATGATTGGATAGTCTATCCAAAGAAATAATTAGGAATAGTTACTGGAGTTGAATGCTAGTATAGGGCCTAGTGTAGATCCTTCAAGGATAGTTATTTGGCTTGAGTGTGTTTTTCTTATGTAGCCTGATGTCAAGACACTCATTGTGTGAGTGTTAGTGTAGCTGTTTGGAGTTGACCACCTTGCAGTCAATGTATCTCCCATAAGTTCCTAAGTTGATAGTTGACTCACAATAGAGGTCACCAAGGTTTTCAAATAATGTAATTTGCCTTAACGTATGCACCTGTAATGTAAATATTTCCTGCACGATCACTCTAGTGTCCGCTTGGTGGTACTTCAAGAGTGATAAGGAGTTGAGTTTGAATTCTCCCCATACAGTTAATGAGTTCATAAAGTGGTCCTTGTAAACGGTACATGTGGAAGTACCAAGAGCTATAAGAATGTTGTCGAGGTGTTAGAAAGAATTTTCTTATCAAGGCTGAAACCACAACCTTATTAACCACTGTCAGTGTTGTAAAGAGTGATGGATCATTTGTCAAAATTAGAAGTTTAGTGGAACTAGTAGATATAGTCCCGAACTAAGGAATGATTTTGTTTGAGTCATTGGGTTTATTTCATCCGCTGACTCGTTGAGTGAGCCACAGGGCCTATTTCATCCCCTGACTTGTTCAAGTGAGCCATAGGGTTTATTTCATCCCTTGACTTGTTTTAGTGAGTCACAGGGCCTATTCCATCCCTTGACTTGTTTTAGTGAGTCACAGAGCCTATTTCATCTCTTGACTTGTTTTTGTGAATCATAGAGCCTATTTCATCCCTCTAGTAATCTGGTGATCTATCCAGCTGCCTCTCGCATGTTGTGAATCTCCCGATTCATACAAGAAACAAAAGCTGCAAATGCTTGCTCTGGTGGGTATCTTAGAGTAGGTAATGTCCAATTACTACTAGTAGTGTCAGGAGTAGGTAACGGAAGTACTTGCTCCTCACGCACCCAGCTGTGAATGAGATCAGGGATCCACTACCAAAACTGGCTGTTCTCCCTAGGTTGTATGTGTATCCCCTCATCATAGTGAATCGTACCATCCACTGGCTCAAGTCTCCTCTTCTCGGATGTTGATGAAGATACGACTCGTTGTTCCTTGTCGCTAGTAGGTGTGGATGATAATGTCATGTCTGTTACATAATACCATATGTAATTTCTATGCAAACTATTGTGTAAGCAAGTGTGTCTAATGTCTAACAGTTATAGTCTAAGTCTACCAATGCAAACCTAGTTCGCTATAACCAATGGCTCTGATACCAATCTGTCACACCCCCAATTTTCAACTAACGGAATCATACCGTTTGGGACATGACAAACCAGGATCTCAGATCATTAGACATAACAAAGACCTCTATATGATTTTCAAACATACTTTGGTCCAAAACTGTAATATCAAAGTTCTAACATTGCGGAAGCGTTTTTAAAACAATAACAAACTTAACGGTTTCAAAACTGTAAATTACAAAGCAAAGTCTCAATTGCTTAAATTCAAAACAATAGGAATGTAAAATATGCATGCGACTCGATCTCCTAGTCCATGCTTGCTTGCTCGTGTACCTTAGCGTCCTGAGAAAACATGTAAATCAAGTCAACACAAAGGTTGGTGCATACACAGGTTTAAGTATTCACAAATGTTTGAAACCACTGTTTGAAACGAAATGTTTGCAGATAACATAATCACACATTGCATAGTCATGATAGCTAGTCATTTGTACTATTTACATAAGTGATTGACACCGAAGCTGACTGCTGCATGCTATTGCATATTTTGCCTTTCCACTATTGTCTAACACAAACAATAGTAATGTTGAATTGGCTAGTTAAACACCTGCGTAGATCCCATCTACCAAGTGAGGTTTGTCAAACCCAATAGATCTATTTCCAACTACCACGCTTTGCACTACGGCAAACTAAACGGTTCGATATTGAGGATTTGTAATGCTATGTTCGCACTTATCGTAAATAGCTAACTCATGCAAGTGATATGTATCTAAAATGTTTGTTGCACATGTTTTCTCCCCCAAAACAGTTAAAATAAGAAAGGGGCCTTGTACGCACCTTTGATTGCAGTAGAATGATCAAACACATGTGAAGTCGTGTAGATTACCCTCTACGAAGAATCTGTGTTTTAACAATAATGTTGTGTTATTCAGGATATCATTTTGTGTTTGAAATCACATACGTGTCAACACAAGTATGCTAGAATGTTAGAAATGCACATACAAAAGTATGCATGACATTGTATTCGGTTGTTTAAACCGTATAAACATATACGATTCCTTTTAAACACGCGAAATTATACGCAATCTTGATTTTGGTCAAAAATATGAATTTTATCGTTTTATTTTGTTCGAAATTCAAATCCGGTTCCAACGCAACTGGAATGAGTTGAATCGGAGTTAGAACGAACGTTTTATGACAAAAACACCAAAAATAGAGTTTTTGTACAAAATCGGAGGCCCTCAGGTTCAAACCTGTGACCTCCCCCTCACAACACATGCATCTTACCATCTCAGCCCGCTAGGGCTTCGCAACATGGATCCCAGATTAATTGTTTTAAACATTAAATAGCCGGTTCCCCCTTTGTTTGACTACCGAACCAACTTGGTTCCAATTGACCCACGACTTAAACCCGATCGAACCCATAAACATGGGGCTTTGGCTCGGGGAACCCAACCGAGTTCAACCATGCATCCAATTTGATAAATCATCAACTCAAATCATTGTAACTTGATTGTTCCTAGTTTCGAACGTGTATATTATGACTTGCAATTCAATTTGATCAATTTTGATTATGTTAATCTGAAAAATCATAAAGCTTTCATTAAACACGAGATTTCGAAACTATCAGTAACATTAAATTGTATTTTCATGCTCGTTTATACCCAAAACCCAAAATCATTTTATACTATGAACCCTAACATTAGAAATCATTCAATTCATTGTTGAAACATCGAATTGACATAGGGTTATCATTATTCGAAGTTATCTGAAACTCACAGAACCATTCAATTTGATTTTGGAACCCATCTCGACCAAATCCCCCAATTCGGTTCCAAGAATGAACCCTAGAACTTGAAATCTTATCTTTCGATGTTAAAACTCCAAATTATGATGGGACTATGCTTAGTCGAAATCATCTGAAGTTAAAGGTACTCTTTGATTTGATTTTAGAACCCATCTATATCAAAATCCCCAAAACGTTTTCTAGTTAGAACCCTAGAATTTGAAATCGATTAATTCGTTATTGTTTGTTAAACTTAACATAGGGATTTCATTAAAATGAGGTTTTCGAAACTCTCTGAATAATTTAATTGGATTTTAAAGTTCATTAGATTCAAAACCCCCAAATCCTTTTTCCTCAAGAACCCTAGAAATCGAATTCTTGAATTTCGTTGTTAAAACCCGAAATTAGCTTAGGTTTATGTCTAGTCGGTTGTTTTAGGTTATGTATGAGTAGGTTTTTACCTAGTTTGAAGTTAAATGATGAAGATCGACTTTGCATTTGAGTTCGGCTAACCCTTCGGTCGAATTCTTCTCCCCACACCATCTGCATCGAATTGTTGTATCATACACACTCTAAAAGTGCCGATTTATGTTTAGAAAGGTTCAATTGTATGAAACGAAATCGAATTGTATGAGTTTTGTACTTACACTTGACGGTTTCGTCCTTTGGTTTGTGTTTGGGTTTAATTTGATCATTACTAACCCCATAACTGATGATAACTGACAAGCATCATCAATATGATGCTTATGAACGATTATTACAATTAATTACAGTGATTTAATAAGAATTTCGAATTCAATTACTCATATGGACGAATTTTGACTTGTAAAAGTCAAAAATTGATTATTTAAATTAAGCTTTGTAATTCCAATGTTTCTAGACTAATTTGTTCAAATTTAGTCGTTATAGTTTGAGATTGTTCAACTTCGTGACATTTCTGTTACTTTCTGATTAACGGGTTTAGTCTGAAATGCCGGATTGTCACAAAAGATGTGCTTTCAAAATCTACGAGGTCCTCTATTTAGGCAGCCTAGCATGCAATCCTGGAGCATTAGTCTATTCCTGTACGTCACCTGAGAAAGCATGTAATAAAACAAAGTCAACACAATGGTTGGTGAGTTCATGTAGTTTATAAGTTTAAGGAAAATAGCTTTAGCAAACCTCTTTCGGTAAAACCTTAACCTCATTAACTCCACATGTAATATCCAAATCGGTATGCTTATATATAGGGCATACCCCTGAGTCGAGCCTACGACCCGCCCAGACGCCATCCCACCACATACTAATTCGCATATGACACTGTTGTTAATAATAATTAAGCATTCTACCTATCATCCATTCCCATTCCCATCATAGCTTTAGCATTTTGTTTGTAAGTTTCAACACGCACACAATAGCATCTGCAAGTCTAGTTTTGAGATTACCTTTATGGACAACTGAACACCCTAAGGAGTCCAGTATCAATCCATATCAGATTTAATTATGTTTAGCAACATTGGTGTTTTGATTAAGGATTTCTAAGATGACACAAAGTCAACTAGAGAAATCCAGAATCATCCTAGTCACATATCACAACCATGAGTGGACAATGAGGAATCACTGTATGGCAAGCACTGAGAGACCAACAATCTGTTCCCCTAGTCCGGACTATGAAGGTCAACCTATGGCAAGCACTGAGAGACCGACGGTCTGTTCCTTCAAGTCCCGACTATGGTAGACAACCTATGGCAAGCACTGAGAGACCAAAACAGTATGTTCTACCATAGCCAATAGTTTTAGCATACAAGTTTATATCATTCAAATAGCATAGCGTTTACGTATCTTGTGCACAAGTACTAGCTTCACAACCGGTAAGGCAAGCACTGAGAGGCCAAACCGTTGTTTTAGCATGGCAAGCATATAAAGCATACAAAGTTTAAAGCATTCTGAGCATTTCAAGCATTTAGTATGTATGTATATATCATTAGCATTAGCATAGAATCATTAGCATTTAGCGTTAACATCTGCATTATTCGGTAGCATTAGCATATCGTATCAGCATTTAGCATTAACATTAGCATTTAGCATAAACCCATAGCATTAATATGTAGCATTAACCCGTAGCATTAGCGTTTAGCATTAACCCGTAGCATTAACTTTTAGCATTATTCCGTAGCATTAGCATTTAGCATGAACCCGTAGCATCAGCTTTTAGCATAATTCCGTAGCATTAGCATTAGCATTTAGCATGAATCCGTAGCATTAGCATTTAGCATAAATCCGTAGCATTAACATTTAGCATGAACCCGTAGCATTAGCTTTTAGCATAATTCCGTAGCATTAGCATTTAGCATAAATCCGTAGCATTAGCATTTTGAATAAATATGAAAGTATAATTGCAACATTTAAACATTTGTTTAAAAGGTTTAACATGCTTCTCAGTCCCGAAGTAAAAACTCAAAATAGTTTGAAAAGGGACAATGAACTCACCTTGTAATTGTTGTAGTTGACTTAGCCTAGAACAAGAATGCACACGCGCTCTTTGTTGTAATTCGTTGTTGTATTCGCGATCCTATATTGATTTTCACATTGTTTGCAACTTGTAAGTATGTGTTGTAAAGATTCGTGAATGTGTACGTGTAGGTGTTAGCCCTAAAATTGGCTAACACACGTGAGTCTTGGTCATCATTCGGCCCTGATTCATTTATTTATAACTATACTAATATTTACTACTTGAATTAATATTAGTATGTAATGTTGCTTATTTCGTGTTTAACCCATCATAACCCCATGATGAGTTGTAATTAGTCACCCTTGTAATAGTTGGTTTAGGTTTTTGCTTATTTTACTTAGCCAAAACATTTACCACTTTTGTAGTAATCTCTTAATCAAAACCCATGTAAGTTGTATTAGATTTAGATGATTCAAGTGTTTGTTTTAGTTAACTCACGTGGGCCAAACAACCAAAGTGGGCCGAATGATAGAATTTGGGCCATAGAATAAGGTTGGGCCGAAGTCTTCACATGGTCCAATTAAATCCTGGTGAGCCAACTAGTGGACCCTAGCCGAACCAGTGGACTCTAGCAGTGGGGTGGTCCACGTTGTTGGGCCAAATTAATGTCTGGGCCAAACAGATGGACTGAGTAAGTGTTCTGTGGGCCGAATTTTTGGGCTTTGAGCCTAGTGCATAAGGATGTTGGGCCTGGATGTATGTCATTTAGCCTACAACTGAAATTTGGGCCTGCTAAGGTCATTGGGCCTCATCAGTATCTGTTTCAAACAGATGTGGCCGAATGAAACTGATGGTCGAATGGGAGTTTTATTGTCCAATTGTGGTTGCCGAATGGGGATGAGAGTATGAGGGTCGAATGAGGATTGACCTGCGAATGAACCATGTGTCGAATGGTGAGGTTGTGGCCGAATGTGGCCTTTGGCCGACTGAGGACTTATCCCGAATGAAGATGAGATGGCAGCACCGAATAGGGTTTCTTGTGGTCGAATGAACCACTGGGTGGCGACTGAGTGACCGCCGAAAGAGAGTGGCCATTCGGCCTTGGTCCCTCGGCCCTAGGTCATTCGACCAACTGGGTTTGTGCTTCGGCCACATCTAGGCTCACCCAAAGCCGCCCCCATCTTGGGATCCTATGGTGGCTTCGAAGATAATATAGGCTGAGGATGGTTCTCATGGTCCTAGGTTTCGAGGGGGAAGGGTCTAGAACCGGTTTTAGATGAATGAGTCGACCAAGGGTGAAGAAACCCTCATTTTCGACATGTTTGCAGTCCCATACCTCTAATTTCAGTGGAGTTTGGCTCAGATCGGTTGTACTTCCATGTAGAGGGTGATGAGATCTTCGTTTAGGTTCAAGAACCACTCAATTTCATCAAGAAATGAGAGAGTTATGTGGATTTGAAGTTCAAAAATGGGGGTGAGAGTTAGAAACCGGGATTAGGGTTTTGGGAGAGAAGAATGAGAGGAAAATAACGAAAAAGGAGCTCATTCAAGGTATTTATACCTCGAGTGAGTTCGGGCTCGTTTTTGTTGTTCGGTTTGCGTTTTCGTTACGTTTCCGGAACGTAACGCGTAATTTTACGCTTTCTAAATAAAATAGTTTCTTTATTTATTTTTGATGAGTTTCAAAATTGTAAAATATAAAATATTATAATTTCTTAAATTTATTATCGTTCGTGACGTTTTCGTTTTCGTTTCGTCAGAACGCGTCGCCATCGCGCGTATTCGTTCGAATCGTCACCCGAACGAACATGACTACGGTTTTGCTTTCTGATTTTTGTTTTCTACTTTCCAGTCATCATTTCAGAATGTTAAGCTTTCAGATTTATTCGTACAGATCGTCACCTTTATGAATAATTCGTCGGTTTAGCATTCCGTAACAACAACCGCTACAGTTTTGTTTTGTTTAACCTCGCATACGTTTATATATAATAGCACATTAACAAGCATCCGTGTGTGAGTTCAGCGTTGTCTAACGTGTATCTGACTGTTAAACTGTTAAGTTTAAATCAGCTTACAGAGACAATAGTATTAAGCATTATGTAGTTAACAGCATGTCAATAGTTTGCGTAATTTGTACCTGAGTTACTGTGCATTTACTGTTCAGTTCACTGTTCCGGCGACGTTTCTGACACAGATGTTACACTAACAAGTCTAGTTCGGTAGTGACGCACTCACACTTGAAGCCTAGGGCTCAGGACTAACATTTGATAAACAATATGACACGTGACAAACATTTTGATTATTAACTATATGTATATCAAAAACTGTGAACTCACCAACCTATGTGTTGACACTTTTTCTTAAACATGTATTCTCATGTAACTAGTTGTGTTTGGATCATGATGCACAACAGGAACGAGCATAGGGTCAACTGCATACATTACTTGATTTTGAAAACAAACAATGATTTCCTATGATTATGTATTAACAATGTAGTGTCTGACAATATACTTTTCCGCTATATTTTAAACACCTTATTTTCCACTGCATGACTTATGTATTTTCGCTGCATTTTTTATAAATTGTTTGATTGTGTTTATGACAAACATTGTATTTTGAAACGCATATAGAGTTGTTCTATATGACAATGAGCTGTGATTCTGGTCAAGTCACACCCATGTGGACTGACACCACACGTGGGAATTTGGGGGTGTGACACGCCTCAAGACTCGAATTTATTCTCATAAAAAGAGTACTTATGTGCCAGCAAAATCAGATTTTAAATACACTAGTTTGTTACTATGTAAAGGTTCCTTTAATAACCAGAAAACTGTTTCATTAATTCCAGATCCCCTAAGATGTTTCCCACAAAAATCATGCATTTAAGTATTATTTCACCAATCCTATGGAACAGATAATTCAGTTGAGCCTACCCACACATCCCATAACCAAAGCATAGATCCAGATCTAAAAAGTTAAACATGATTGAAACCATAAAACCTCACTTTTCAATCATTTCCCATTTAAAATTTGCAACCATGTAACAAGGGCAAAAAAATTTCTAAATTTCTAAGTTTATATACAAAAATAGAAAAAATTTGACTCAAACAAACAACTTAAATTCAAAACTAAAGCTAAAAACGCAGTTTCCCATCCCCACACTTAATATTTACATTGTCCCCAATGTAGAGATATGAAAACAGTAAAAACTAAAAAGAACGAAGAAAAACTAGAAAAGACTTAGCAAGAATATAAAAATATGAAGCTCCTGACCGACTAGTCTGGGCGCGCTGGAGCTAGGTCGGGAGTAGGTCATTGGTTTGAGCCTTGGGGCTGTTCCGGTTTTTTTTTGTTTATCTTGAGCCATTTTAGTCATAGGTTATTTTATTAAAAATTTATTTTTATTCTATTTTCACATAAAATTTTCTTTAATAAAATATTATTATTATTGTTATTTTTATTTATTCTTAAACTTTAAGGATTCAATTTAAAATTATAAAATTTCATATAAAGATTTTTGTTTTGTAAAAATAAAGGAAGTTTTTTTCTCTTTCTAAAACAAGTATTCTAAATTTTTAAATATAATCATTATTTGAATAAACAATTATTGAAACCAAGTTTTTATAAACAAGGCATAAAAAAATAATAATAAATTTTGAATAATAATTTTTAATTAACTAATTTCTATTAAAGATTTAAATAAATTAATTAAAATCTTTAAGACTATTAACTTTATAAACGTAAATGATTTTACTAAGGGTTTAAATAAGTTTACAATTACTCTAGATAACTTTTGTATATTTTCAAAATAATTATATATACACACAAACCTTAAACATTATTCATTTATTCCAAGTACTTTTACTATCACTATTTATTGTGTCTAATTAGTAATAATTGATTCTTTAAATACATACTATTACACTTGACTATTAAAAACCAACTTAAAAGGAATAGTAAAGTTTTTTTTTTTTTTTGGATTTTGGTTGTTAAAACTTTCATATAATATAAAGTTTGTTTTTTCGATTTTGGCCACTAAAACTTTTAAATTTTTGTTTTTTTTTTATTTTTCCACTAAAACTTTTATGAAATATAAAGTTTTGTTTTTTAGATTTTGGCCACTAAGACTTTTTAAAGTTTTGTTTTTTCGGTTTTGGCCACTAAAACTTTTTAAAGTTTTGTTTTTTCGATTTTGGCCACTAGACGTTTTTTATAATATAAAGTTTTGTTTTTCCATATTAGCCACTAAAAGTAAAGTTTTGTTTTTTCGATTTTGGTCACTAAAACTTTTATATAATATAAAGTTTTGTTTTTCAGTTTTGGCCACAAAAACTTTTAAAGTTTTGTTTTTTCGATTTTTGCCACTAAAACTTTTAAATAATATAAAGTTTTGTTTTTTCGATTTTGGCCACTAAAACTTTTTAAAGTTTTGTTTTTTCGATTTTGGCCACTAAAACATAATAGTAAAGTTTTGTTTTTTCAATTTTGGTCACTAAAGCTTTTATATAATATAAAGTTTTGTTTTTTTGATTTTGGCCATTAAAACTTTTAAAGTTTTTTTTTTCGATTTTTGTCGCTAAAACTTTTATATTAGTACAGTTTTTTTCCATTTTGATCACTAAAATTTTTATATAATATAAAGTTTTGTTTTTTCGATTTTTGCAACAAAAACTTTTGTATAATATAAAGTTTTGTTTTTTCGGTTTTGGCCACTAAACCTTTTTAAAGTTTTGTTTTTTATATTTTGGCCACTAAAACTTTTATATAATATAAGGTTTTCTTTTTTTCGATTTTGGCCACTAAAACTTAATAGTAAAGTTTTTTTTCAATTTTTGTCACTAAAACTTTTATATAATATAAAGTTTTGTTTTTTTGATTTTGGCCACTAAAACTTTTAAAGTTTTGTTTTTTCGCTATTGGCCACTTAAACTTTTATATAATATAAAATTTGTTTTTTCGATTTTGGCCACTAAAACTTTTTAAAGTTTTGTTTTTTCGAATTTGGCCACTAAAACTTTTATATAGTATTAATAATAATTAAATAATAATATTATTACTATTTACTCTTAAACCCTAATTTGGGCCGTCTATTTGAAATATTGAAAATAAATATGTGGTCCATACTAACCCACATTAAAATTTATTTGTTTATTCAAAACCTAATTTTTTTATTCAGGTTTAATGTGGGTGTCCGTTTCATGTGGTGACGTTTTAATAAATTAGATTTGGACAACCAGAAGTTTTTTTGACTTTCAAAAACAGTAAACAGAGATGAGGATACTAAATTTGAGAGATTTGCTTGGAAATTTTGGTTTTTATTAAATTTGAGAGATTTGCTTAAAGATTTGGGTTTTTGTTTTAATTTAAACGATTGGTTGTCGGTGAGAAAGATTTTGTAAGTAATTTTGTCTAATATTTTTGTAACATATTTGTCAGGATTTTGTATAATTTTATGTAAAATTGTATAGAGTTTGTGATTAGATATTTGATTTTGCTATGTAACTTATACTTTTGAAAATGATAAATAACACCCGTTCTCGGGAGTGTACTGTGATAACCCGCCGCAACGCGCGGGTGGGATTAAACCTAGTTAAACTTTAATTTGAAAACAATAAAACTAATAAATTCAAATGGATGAGAACTAGATTCAAATGCTATGTAGTTATTAAATGCAAATAGAATCTTTACTTAACTTAACAAATAAATAAGTATTTCCAAATACTACCACTCAAAGATAGAATTATCTATTAGGACTTCCATACAAATATCATATACTTAGAACTTGAAACTTGAACTTTAGGGATATCAAACTTATGAAGATATAACCATAAACTTTAGGTTGACACTCCGTTTTTAAGAACTGTAGTAAGCTTCTCAGACTAGATAATCAGTTCAAGGTGAGCATATTCTTCCCTCTTTTATTTTTAAGTACTTTGGTATGTTACATATGCTTTATTCAAAAACAATGCTTACAACCAAAACCATTCGATGGAGACACTTAGTCTATTTTAGTTAGAATCCTTATTATGTGAATGCATGCTTTGTGAAATCTATGATTCATATTTATGTGTTATCTATTGCAAACAAGTTTGACATACTAGATGTTATGCTAGTATTGAAACTTGTTTGAGAGACGATTATCTATTGCAGACTTAGTTGAAATAGTAGTTTTATACTGTTACTGAAACTGTTTTGATAGACTGTTATCTATTGTAAACTTGTGTTTTGCATGACTTAGTTTAAGACTAGATCAGTCTAGACTAGGTTCTATATATTACGTTTGTTTGAGCGAAATTTAATGCTATTGTATTCATCTTATATGCAAACATGAACAATACGTGCTTAGATTCTAATTTTAGATAGTCTGATTGTTATGCATCATTTATATTTAAAATATATATTTAAACTGTATATTATACTCACCAACTATACATATAGTTGACCCAAAAACCATTTTTACATATGTAACAAGTTAAGATGAAAACATGGCGAAGATATAGGAATATGATTAGTGGACCTAGTTAAATTATAAAACGATGTTTAGAATTTCAATTGTAACCGTTGTATATTCAATTCATGTAATGTATTTGAATTTAATGAATAAAATATTTTATGTTGATTAATAATGATGGTTTAATTATTGAAATGTTATAATAGCACCATGAGCTAATGAACAGTCAAGCTCGCGCCCCGACGTATTCCGCCGTCGGTCGGGGTGTGACACTAATGCAAGTACTTTCTTATTTTAATTAGCTTGCATTTTGTTAAGTAAAAAATCAATTATGAATCATTTAACATAACTTACAAGTGATGTCACAATCCCATTGATCCCAACTCGAAATCTAGAAGCAAAGAACAAGAACATGATGTTTTGTGGAATCCCTCTCCTGACTTTAATTATTTAATTAGAAATTTTTGTACAAAAAGGCATATAACTTGATATAAAAATAATTATACACATTTAATTCCCATATATAATCCATGTACAAAAAGGCATATGACTTATACAAATTCATTAGATTAGAGGCTTATTTTCATGTCAATACATCTTGCTCAAAAAGAAAAGTAAGTGTTAAACAAAGTTTAAGCAAAATTATGGGCAAATTAGCAGATGCATACTATGTGCACTAACCTTGCACTAGCAGTGCGAGTCTTGAATTCTAGGCAAAAACAATGGACCGTCAAGATCAACCCACATTGGCAATGTTGAAGACATGTTCCGGTGATCAAGAGGCAATGCCAACAAAGACATAGGTAGTGCTCATCTTTTTGACCATCGCCCGTCCGTGTGCAATTTTGGCACGATTGTGCCCAACACCTCAAGACTAAATTTAAAACAAATAAAAATGGTAACACCTACAATGACTTGAGAAGTATTTTAGTTATTGTAGCAACTTGTACGATTGTGTGACTTAGGTGCACAACCATGCCAACTTCTAGACTTCTATAAAACTTCATTTTTATGCATATTTAGATGTTGAAACTTAAGGGAGCAAAAATATCAAGTAAATTGTTTTTATATATATATTTGATTGTTCTATAGTAACATCCCAAATATTTATTATCAATACTATTATAATACATATTGGAAAGATAAAAATAGTCATTTAACCAAATCTTTTAAAATTAAGAATTTTACGACTCTTATAACATGAAATACAACTCCTAAAGCTTTGAAAACCGTAAACTAAAGATTTTTTTTAACTTTCGAGTTTGTCTTGCATAATGCTTTCAAATAATGAAGTGAGATATAATAATAATTATTAAAGAAAAAACATCTCAAATCAGATAAGTCATTTTTTTGATCATTTTAACATGTTTAACCTTTTAAATTGAGAATTTTATCATAATAGTCATTTTATTAAATAATAAAACAAAATTTAAAAAGTTAGCTAAAGCTTTCTAAGAGCCAAAAAAAACAACGTAAGAGTTTTGTTGCCGCCGTAATAAGCCGACGCCACTCTGGTATACTAACTAATAAAAGATATCAGTTAAAATTAATTTACTTCAATAATTAAATAATTTATATAGACTAGATGATGATATTAAAACAAAATTATTCTTATGAATGAAATGATGGTTGCTTTATAAGATTGACATTTTTACATATAACTTCGTAATAAAAAATCTTTATTACATATTTACCCAATCCTTAAAATTAAGTATATATTTCTCCTCAAAAGAACATATGTAATTTACTAATTTATTTGTAAGAAAAAATATCTTTAAAAAAGGATACATATGTAATTTATTTTTTTATTTAGGTATAAATATAATAAATGATATTAGAAGAAGAAATACGTAAACGTTACAATATTTATAAGTAAATATCACATCATTTATAAAGTTTTTTTAACGACAATTTGGATCATTGATGGGTTATAGACACATCAGATCATATTCACACGGAATAGGAGGAAACCCACCATAGGTGGGAGAAAACCCCTAGCCTAACATGAAATCAATATTTTGTTCATGTTAGGACTTGAACCCACAAGCTCACTAATATTAAATAGGATAATATCATATATCCCCTTATAAAACATCAAAATTACATATATCTCCAATGTTAAACTAAAATTACAAATATTCCCATGTTCCAAAATTACCCCTTAGTAAAGAGAAATATGTAAGTTGTTTTTAGTTAGTTCATTAAGAGTAAAATAGAAAATACATAATTTGTTTTTTAATGAAATGGGTAAATATGTAATTTACTTGGTTTAGAAAGGAGAAATATGTAATTTAGTTTTATAATTAGGTAAATATGTAATAAAGGATTTTAACAAAGGGATATATATGTAATTGACCCATATTAAATTTAGAGAATGCCTTTGCTCATTCGTACAACATTTATAAAGTTAGATGTCTCATGTCTAGAACTATTTATTTAATTGAAAAAAAAAATTTTAAGTGTACAAAGGGGTGTCGTATATGATCTGGATAGTACCATCCGAAGAAAAAAATTGGAAAACAGGAAGAGGGGGAGGTGGACCTCGACGAAGAGAAGAAAGAAGGGAGCGAGGTGTAAGATCGAGCAATAACGGGTTTTCAATCTATTTCGGTTGTGATATCGTCAAGGTAAGCTCATTTTTAATAGCACTTTAACCACCATTGTTGAGTTGTTGGCGGTCACGAACTAGGGTTTGTGAAAGACAAAATTAGATTGAATTTTGAGTATTAACAGGATTATAAACTTTTATTGTACCATCTAATACGAGTTTTAACCATTTCATCGCATCTATAGTCATGATTGTATAAGCACTAAAATTTTAGGGTTTATAAAGGTGGATCCAGGAAGATGATTCTTTTGGGCAAATGAGAAATTGTGTTTAATGATTAGTTAAACCTAAAAATATAGTAAATGATATTAGAAGAAGAAATACGTAAACGTTACAACATTTATAAGTAAATGTTACATCATTTATAAAGTCTTTTTTTGAACGACAATTTGGATCATTGATGGGTTATTGACCCATCCGCTCATATCCACACAGAATAGGATGAAACCCTACAATACGTAAGAGAAAATCCTTAGCATAACATGAAATTCATATTTTATTCATATCCGGACTCGAACCCATAAGTTCACCGACATTAAATTTACAGAGTACCTTTGCTCATTTGTACAAAATTTTATATATTTAAAAGGGATGTCTCATGTCTAGAACTATTTATTTAATTCAAAAAAAAATTAAGTGTACAAAGGGGTGCCGTATATGATCTGGATAGTACCATCCGAAGAAAAAAAATTGGAAAACAGGAAGAGGGGGAGGTGGACATCGACGAAGAGAAGAAAGAAGGGAGCGAGGTGTAAGATCGAGCAATAACGGGTTTTCAATCTATTTCGGTTGTGATATCGTCAAGGTAAGTCCATTTTTAATTGTACTTTAACCACCATTGTTGAGTTGTTGGGGGTCACGAACTAGGGTTTGTGAAAGACAAAATTAGATTGAATTTTGAGTATTAATAGGATTATAAACTTCTATTGTACCATCTAATACGAGTTTTAACCATTTCATCGCATCTATAGTCATGATTGTATAAGCACTAAAATTTTAGGGTTTATAAAGGTGGGTACAGGAAGATTATTCTTTTGGGCAAATGAGAAATTGTGTTTAATGATTAGTTAAACCTAAAAATATAATAAATGATATTAGATGAAGAAATACGTAAACGTTACAACATTTATAAGTAAATGTTACATCATTTATAAAGTTTTTTTTTGAACGACAATTTGGATCTTTGATGGGTTATTGATCCATCCGCTCATATCCACATAGAATAGGAGGAAACCCTACAATACGTGAGAGAAAATCCTTAGCATAACATGAAATTAATATTTTATTTATATCCGAACTCGAGCCCATAAGTTCACCGACATTAAATTTACAGAGTACCTTTGCTCATTTGTACAAAATTTTATATAGTTAAAAGGGATGTCTCATGTCTAGAACTATTTATTTAATTCAAAAAAAAATTAAGTGTGCAAAGGGTGTCGTATGTGATCTGGATAGTACCATCCGAAGAAAAAAAATTGGAAAACAGGAAGAGGGGGAGGTGGACATCGACGAAGAGAAGAAAGAAGGGAGTGAGGTGTAAGATCGAGCAATAACGGGTTTTCAATCTATTTCGGTTGTGATATCGTCAAGGTAAGCCCATTTTTAATAGTACTTTAACCACCATTGTTGAGTTGTTGGGGGTCACGAACTAGGGTTTGTGAAAGACAAAATTAGATTGAATTTTGAGTATTAATAGGATTATAAACTTTTATTGTACCATCTAATATGAGTTTTAACCATTTCATCGCATCTATAGTCATGATTGTAAAAGCACTAAAATTTTAGGGTTTATAAAGGTGTGTCCAGGAAGATGATTCTTTTGAGCAAATGAGAAATTGTGTTTAATGATTAGTTAAACCTAAAAATATATAAAAATAGTGGATGTGTTAAGGATACAACATTCTGTTAAATAAAGTCATGGAATGCTGTTATGAGTTTTATTTAAACGGGTCAAATGATATAAATGAGTTGGAATGGTTCATTTGAAGAAGAGGTGATTATAAATCATAAATTATAATGTGGAAGTTATAATACAATATGTTTTGAAAAGATTGATACTTTAATGGTTGATCGGAAATGCCCCACTTGTGGTGCACGCATATAATGTATATATGTGTGGGCCCTTAAGGGGCAAAAGTAAAAGTGCACTAATTTTAACGTTATTTCAATTATTTTGTGAAAATGACGTTAAAATCATTAAGATGATCAACTTCAAACGATAACTTTGAGCCGGGGACTCTTTCGGAGCAGTCTCTCTATCCCAATTGGGATAGGGGTAAGGTTTGTATCTATCCTTCCCCCCAGACCCTACTGAAAAGTGGGAATATACTGGGTAAGGTTGTTGTTGTTGTTGTTGTTTATGGTTGATCGGAAGAGAACAAGAATGGTGGAATGCACATAGTGTAGTAGATATGGTAGACAAATGATTATGCATTTGTCCCAATGGTACCAAGGTGTGTTAAAGGTGTATTCCCTAAAATAGGTTGAGGGTTTTAGTCCCATAGTGGACAAAAGTGGAAAAAAATTTGTTGTTCAAAAAAAAAAGTAGATATGGTAGACAAATGATTATGTATCGTAAATGTGTCAAAGTACAAATCTTGGTGGAATATAAATATATGTACACATATAAGCAAA
The DNA here is from genome assembly GCA_009363875.1 of Mikania micrantha. Classification (NCBI taxonomy): domain Eukaryota; kingdom Viridiplantae; phylum Streptophyta; class Magnoliopsida; order Asterales; family Asteraceae; genus Mikania; species Mikania micrantha. The sequence goes on from CM018686.1 coordinate 44,124,889, forward strand.
TGCATATATTGTGAATTGAATGATAATTGGATATAAATATATTGACTTGTAAAGAGTTTGATAGGAAATCAAGATTTCAGTCAAGAAGATAATCAAGTGGGATCTTCCAATCGAGATAAGTAGTCTAATCCCTATTATTGCATGAGGGGTGATGTAAACATAATATTCTTGTAAGACTTCTGTGATTATACTTATGATTTTTGGTATAAAATATTGTTAATTAATGTTATTGTAGTATTATAGTAGAATACATGTAGATTGTAAGTAATGTTGATTCATGATGGATATATCAAATATATGATGGTTGAATAGGTTAAACCTCTTACATGATGGTGGGGATTTATTTTCCTTATGCTGGTAAAGTGTAAGGTTCATATCTCATCTATAGTGGTAAAAATCCTATTTTATATATGGTGATTATGTAATGGATGAATTCCACCACAAGATGGTAGATGATAGAATTTGACATGATTTCACTTTAAACAAAAGTACGGTTGATGGCTGGATTCTAATGATGAAATGACACAATGCTATATTTGTGGATATTGATATCATCTAACTTACGACACTAAATTGTTCAGTTTGATCGTGGAGCATTCTATTCGGATTGAATATTCTCAACTCATTGTTAGGTAACCAAATCCAAAACTTGTGTTGCTAAGATATGAATGATCTTCGAATTTGATTAATTAATTTGATTATTTCTATCGAAACATGTTAATCGAATGCTATAAAGAATAATATGAATGAAAAATCGTCGCTTAAGTATTTTAATTTCCTAAAATAATTGTAGGTTTTTGTCTTTAATTTTATGATATCATTTAATGTTGTCTCAAACATTTTTGTATATTATGCACTCACTTTTGTGTCTATTTCATGGTTAGTTGCTTAAATATACTCCCTGTTGGAGAAATCGCTAGTCGCTAGTCGGTCGGTGAGTTAGGGACTGGGGATTAATCGTGATTAATCGGGATAAATCGGATTGGAATTTTTGTATAGAATTTTTCAAAATTTTATATATATACATACAAATATGCACATCAATATAAATATAATACTTCAAAATTCAAATATTTTTCTAATAAAGTTAAAGATAATAAACAAAGTACTTAAAAATTCAAACATTAATATAAGCATATTTGGTAGTCGACTGAGACCGATCTTGCGCAGCTCCTTTTTGACCGATCGATCATGATTTTGGGAGTCGACTGAGACAGAGAAGAAGAAAAACCATAATTTCTTTGGCCTTGGACCAAAATTTTTGGCTTAAACATAAAATTATTGGCCTGTTGACCGATTTTTTGCCCTGTTGACCGATTTTTTGCCCTTGGACCGATTAATCCGACTAGGCCGACTAGGCCCGATTAATCCCGACTAGGCCCGATTAGTCTCGACTAGCGCCGACTAGCGATTTTTGAACCGACTAGGCAAAAATTAATCAGCTTAGGACCGACTAGCGATTAATCCCGATTAATCGGCCGATTAATCTCGATTTTTACAAAACTGAATATACTTTCATTTATAATGACAATTAATGGTGAAGTTTAAACAAATATAAGAAACACATATGTAATAACAATATTTTTGAATAATTCATTAAGAGTTCTAGTAACATACGTGAGCGAAAATGTAATTAAGAAGTGAGTCTATCATCGTTATTAAATGTTAACAAACTAAATGTGAATTACGATTATATTGTAGGTTTTTTTAGCACTTGATCAGAGCTTAGGGTTTATTTTGATTGTTGTGATTTAATTCTAATGTAACCTACCATGACTCTTTTTTATTTAATCAGAAACTTGTGATGCAAAAAACACATAGGACTTAACCCTATTCATAGACGTGTTACTTGGACTCCTTTTCTTGCACTCCAAATAACAACCAAATCTGATCCTAATCTAATTCAAATATTAACCCCTTGTTGAATGCACAAAACGAAATTAAAGACACCAAAAACATCTTTAAGTATCACCTGTTTACAAGTTTAGTCTAACAACAAGCAACGCATCCCTATAAGGCTTTGACACAATGTTTGATTAACATCACCATAGTTAGTAACCAATAGCTAACTGAACTAAAACTCATACTTTGTCATTCTTATTTTTCCTTTTTGTGCCGGCAAGCGAACATCAACACTCCTACTGCATCTTTGGATCTGTTAGTGCCAATGATAAATTTAGAATACTACTAGCATAATACTGTGTATATACATTTCTCAAAATCTTACACGCTTGTAACATTCAACATGTTTTTGTTGCTGAACAACCAACAATGGCCCGCCCTTTATAGCATTTTACAACAAATGCCAAACGTTTGAAATTAACTTTCAATCATTTGTTTCAAGCTTGATCTCCAAGGTCAAGAAACACTATTGGATTTGTGACCACACTCTTAATCATAAACATGTGACCTATAAGAAAATTGTCTTATTAAGAAAACAATATTAATTAAACCCTCCTAAGTCAAGTCTAGGGTTATTTATGTAATTTAGATAAATTATATGATATAGATAGAAGTGTCAATTATGTAATTAGTAAGGGTCAAGTTGTAAATAATTTGGTAAAGTCGTGTATATATACGACCTAGGTCTAAACGAAATTCATATCTTGCAATTCAAGTTCGTATTATTGCAACCGCGTATTTTTCTATTTACGATTTTGGGGTTTCATTTGGCATCAGAGCCACGATTGCTTCCAATCTGAAATCGAAGATCAAATCGCTGATTAGGAGTTCTCAATCTGGTTTCTGTAATTTCGTGTTATAGAATCATTTTTGAAGTATTCAAACAGAAGATTGAATTCATCCTCATCAAACCGAAGACTTGTTTTGTGTTCTTCTGATTCGTACAGGAAGAGCACACCGTTCGATTCTTTCGAAGCGAAGAACAATCTCTGTAAAGTCCTTCGATTACTTTTTCATTTTTTTTGTAAAAGTCGTACACCCACTTGACTCAAAGAAGATAATCTATCCGAACAGCAAATGCGTTGTTACTTTGTGTTCCACGGTGCCTTTGGATTCACGCTTCATTTGATCAAATAAGTGCAGACATTCTTTGATTATCTATTTCGTTTGTTGAAATAAAAGTCAAAAATAGATTCAGATCATACAAATTGTTACTTAGTGTTTCATTTATTTGACTTCGTGTTCCATTTTAAATCAAATTGTTACTTCGAGTTTCATTTGGTGGATTTTTTGTTCCCTGTATTTGTTTCTTGTTTGTTCGGCCAAGACATAGCAGGCCCAATTTGTGTTAAAAATCTGATTCAAGTTCTGATTGTTGTTACCAGACAACTTGCTATTTCAATTACAAAGTTTTGTGTGCTTCAACTTTGTTCTTTTGATTTACAAATCAGGTTCGGATATTAATAGTGTTAATATCTCGATATATACTAAGATACAAGTTGTTATTAGATTCAAGTAATCACTTAGTTGGTGATTATAAGTATAATAAGAACACTAGAAGGTGAGATTTCGTATCCATCACTTTTGTGTTTTTGGATATACAGAAATCAGACGCATTGGTCTGATGTATTGTATAAAGTCAAATTCAACAAAATTACCTTAACTGTTAGGAATTTGAATTCCTTGAAATTAAACGAAACAAATGTTCGTTCTTTTTTGTCTAATTTTTGTACTTTTGTTATTTGGTTCTGTGAAAGTCATAAAAGTTTTTTTTTTTTACTTTGTGTATCATTAACTATGGCTGAAGGCTCAGTTGTCATCCATAAGGACCCGGGACCATCTCTAACAAATTTCCAATGCCCTATGTTAAAATCTTTGAATTATACCACATGGGCAATAAGGATGAAGGCTATTTTAGATGCTAATGGTCTTCGTGAGACAATTGAACCAACTGCTGAAACAACAGCAGATACAAAAAAAGATAAATCTGCAATTTTTCAGCAGATACAAAAAAAGATAAATCTGCAATTGCTTATCTGTTTCAAACTCTGTATGAGGAATTGCTTTTACAAGTTGCGGATTGTAAAACAGCAAAAGAAGTGTGGGATACACGTAAGATCAGACATGTTGGTGCTACTCAAGTGCAACAGGCATGTTTACAAAGCATCAAATCTGAGTTTGATAGATTGATAATGAAAGATGATGAATCTGGTGATTCATTCACTTTGAGACTAACAAGTATCGTTAGTAAGGCAACTAGTTGTGGTGCAACAATTGATCAGCCTACACTAGTAAGGAAGTTCTTAACTGCAATGCTCGATAGATTTCTGCAAATAATTGCCTCAATAGATTTCTGCAAATAATTGCCTTGATAGCGACCATAGCGGGCGCTATAGCGCGCTACGAAGCGGTGCGAGCTATTATCGCGATTAGGGTTTTGCGGGCTAATAGCGTGAAGGTAGCGATGAAGTCTGGACGACGACGACACAATTTTACCGAATTCCACCGATTTTATCAAGTTCAACCCTAATAGTCGACGACCACGACGTCTGTGACGGAATTTGGCCGAACAGCGACGGAATTTGGCCGACCAGCGAAGAAATCTGGTCAATCGCGACGGAATCTGGTAAACCGGCGACGGAAACTGGACGGAATCTGGACAATGGGTATCGTCAATGGAATCTGAAGCAGGCGACTGAAATCGGGACGATCTGGAGACTCAATTAAGTCGTTTGGAATGAAATTGACTTGGAGAACAGGTTTTAAGGCATTCTGGCTACTTTTTTTTTCCTTCTTTGATCCACTAAATTGTAATTGGTATTTATTTAAAGTTTAGAATGATAAAAGGAAGCTATTTTGGTGGTTTCAACTATGAAGGTTTATTTTTGTTGCTATTTTAGATGACGACAAATATATGTTTAGTTTTTATATTATTATATCGCTAAACACGAAATAGCGGTCGCTATTTACCGCTATTTGCTACGTAGCGTATAGGTTGTTTATCGCTATTTACCGCTATTCGCTATCGATAACTATGCTACTCACATTCAAATCGAACGTCACCTTGGAAATCAACGAATTTCTCTCCTTAAATCTCCAATTTCTCTTCCAAATTCTTCAATTCTTCTGTTGATTTTCTTCAATTGATTTTCTCTCAGACCTCCGACTTATCTTCTGGAATTGTCGACCACCAGGTATGATGTAATTCCTTCAATTCATCTGCTGATTTCTTCAATTAAGCTTAATATTTCTTCAATTAAGCTTAAGATTTCTTCAATTAGGCAGTTCCTTGATTCAATCAGAAACTCATTCTAGCGCCAACTGCTAGGACACCATATCTTGGTTATACATAGCTCCGATTTTAATTTACTGGCCAAGGTATGCTTTATTTTTTCAATTAAGCTTAATGTATCTTCAATTTAGCCTCTTATTTCTTTAATTAGGAACTCATTGATTCAATCAACAACTCATTGTTTTAATTTAGCTCCTGAAAATCTGTTTGTTAATAATATGATGGTTTAATTTTGCTTGAATTTATCTTATTTTACCTTAGAATGTTCAATTATTAACCTTTTTTGCAATGTGTTGAAAATTTAGTCTATTTTTTGATAATTAGCGCATTTCTTACGTGATGCGCTCGCATCACGCAACACGCTTCGCGCAACGGATTTTTGAAACATTCGCATCGGCTCGCATTGCGCAATTTAAAACCAAGCTACCCATCTTAACCCATTCAATATTATGATGTTACCCATTTCAACCCATTGTTATCGATAGCGGTCGTAGCGGCCGCTATAGCGCGCTACGACGCGAAGTGTGAGGAGCCCGCTATTAGGGTTTTGCGGTACAATAGCAGGTAAGCAGGAACTTTGATTTTGATTTTTTTTTACCTGGTACGTATATATCGTTGCACAACACATTCTCCTCAAACATTCAACCCTAATAGTCGATGGTGGACTCTGGAGACGACGAATTGAACGGCGACAGGGAATTGGACTGCGACCGATTGGAGGGCGATTTGAACGGAGACGGGGGATTGAACGGCGATTGGAGATTGGACAACTGAAATCGACTAAAATTGACGACTGAATTGGAGTGTGGACTGAAATTGAAGACGAATTTGAGGATCTGGAAGCACTTTCATCCTGGTTAATCAGCTGAAGGAATTGAATTTGAGACTTGGACTCCGTTAGAGGTTATAAGCACGTTCAGCCTAATTTTTTTTTTCTTTAGGGCATTGTGAATTGATAATTGGTATTTGGTGAATTGATAATTGGTATTTAAGTGATTAGTAGTAAGAAATTATAACATATTTGCCCTATTTTGGTGTGTAAAACTATAAATGTTTATTTTGTTGCTATTTTGGATGATTATAAATGTTTATTCAGTTTTTATATTATTTAATCGGTAAACAAGAAATAGCGGTCGCTATCTGCCGCTATTCGCTACGTAGCATATAGGTAGCTTATCGCTATTTACCGCTATTCGCTATCAATAACTATGTTTCAACCAATTATACTACAATTGTTTACCCAAACTAACCCATTTCCTTTGATATGGGTAAAAATTGCCACCTCTAAATTAGCCTGTGTTCTTGTTCTTTGCTTCTAGATTCTGGGTTGGGTTCAAAGGGCCTGTGCCATCACTTGTAAGCTATGATAAATGGTTTAAGATTACTTTATTTACTTAACGAAATGTGAGTTGGTGAAGATAAGAAAGTACTTGCATCAATGCTGCAATTACAACTGGCTGCTTACTAGCCTATTTATAAATGTTATATATAAGAAAATTTATTGAGCTTACTTTATTGATGCAACTTAAATATACATATTACAGATAAACTCTTGGTGAGGCAATGAATTTTCTGGGGCTGCGGTCCCAATCGACTACAGCTCAAGTGCCACAAGTTCTGCCTCCACACACTCTATCACCACAAATCCAAGCAGAACCCAACAATAGGAAGCCAACTGCAGCATTAAAGGATCTTGTAGCTGAAGATCCCTTTCCACTAGCATCTTTGGTTGAAACTTTTGATAGAAGTGAAGAAATAGTGAGTGAAACTGGTCTGTTTGGGGGCTTAAGTACAAAGAATGGAGCACCTGTTGTGGACAAACACATAGACGTTGGCGAAGAAGGATGGATTATCATTCCATGCAGTACTCCTCTCCACTTCACTTATTAGTATATAGTTTTTTTGTATGAAGCACAACTATGTACATGATGGCATGGTTTTTTTTTTCATAAATGTACTTGTGTTCATCTTTTTATCTTTATCAACCTGATCTGTCCCTTTCAGTGTGACCTATGTCTAATAATTTGTTGCCTGTATATCCTGGAGACAATAATAGCACATTTAGTGGAATAATTTCACTTTATGCATTTATTTTAGAAATAAATTAGGTGATATTGAGCTATGACTTCCTAAACTCTAATAAGTGATAACTGTTAATATCATGTTATATGTAAAATGTTGACACTGCATATGCCTATGGATATGCAACTGATTGCTTATATAATCTATGCTTGCGTTCCTGCATAGAATTTATCTCATTTATGCTTCTGGATTCTGTAGGAAAGTTTTAGAATTGTGTTTCAAATGGTCATGCAAGTGAAGTATTCGAGTCATGGTAATCTGCACCAGTGGTTCTGCATCAAGGACTAATAGATGAATTCATGTAACAAAGAAGCTTCAAAGAGTCTGTTTAAGGGAAATTAATTTTTATGAGTGCTTTCTTGAGTTATGTTTGTATGCTTTTTATTGGTATTGTGATTAGAATAGATTGCTCCAACTTGATTATAACACATTACGTACATGAACTCTGTTGGTCATGTAATGCAAAGAAAACATTATGTATGAATCTTGCTGGTCATGATATATATAAGGCATTGATTGGTATCATGTTCAGTATATCAAGAGCATGTGTAGCTGATTACTGTTGAGTGAATCGTGTCAGGGTTATGTTATGTAGACTGATACATAGTTTCTGAGATCAGGAAAAATGAAAGTTGCTTGAAAGCTTTGAGTTACAGCAGCTAACCATGATGTAGTCAAATGTTCAAATTCTCTAGACAAATAACTTTAAACATGTATGTTAGTTGTTGTACTAATACTCAAAATGGCACTTTGATGGCTGTAATTATCTGTTTGCTATTTATAGATGCACCATATATTGAACAAGAATTGTTGTTCTGTCACTTTTGCAGAGGAAATTCCTCACCATTGGAATGAACAACCGGATATGCTATCTTTTAAATCTTGTGATCGCCCCTTCATCTTTCCAGGTAACTATTCTGGCTCATTTCTTTTCCTTGAATTAGTTTCCGACATGAAGACGCCCCATTTGCGGTGCACACATATAATGTATATGTGTGTGGGCTCTCAAGGGGCCAAAGTAAATTTGCACTAATTTTAACGTTATTTTACTTATTTTGTGAAAATAACGTTAAAAGTGTTGGGATGACTAACTTCAAACGACAACTTTGAGCCGGGGACTCCTTTGCAGCAGCCTCTCTATCCCAACTGGGATAGGGGTAAGGTTTGTGTCCATCCTTCCCCCCAGATCCTACTGAACAGTGGGAATATACTGGGTATGTTTGTTTGTTTGCTAGTTTCTGACATGAAGTTCAGACATTCTTCTTGTAAGGGGGTTTTTCTTATCCTTCTAAAACATTACATCTTTATTTTTTTAATTATTTTGTTTTGTTTCCAGGGGAACAAGTTCATATACTAGCATGCCTGTCTTCATATAAACAAGACACAGAAGTTATCACGCCCTTCAAGGTTGCTGAAGTGATGAGTAAAAATGGTATTGGCCGAAATATGACAAAGCAAAATGGTGAAGTCATACATGGATCTCCACCTGTTCCTGAGATGGCTTTGAGAACTGTTGCTCAGGATTCAGATGATAATGCTAATGGCAAGACTGACCCAATGAAGGTTGTTCCCACTGGCGAGTCACTTCTCAGAATGGAAGATCACAGAAGGCAAACTGAAATGTTGTTGCAAAAATTTAGGAATTCCCATTTTTTTGCTCGAATAGCTGAGGCAGATGAACCACTTTGGTCCAAAAGAAAAACCCTGGAAACATTTCGAGAATCAATAGAAATGGTAGGAGGGAAGTTGAGCAAATATGATGATAAGAAGGTCCCCTCGATTGATGGAGAAAATCCTGATGTTATTACCTCAGGTGGAGTGGCAAGACACGGGTTTAAGTGTAGCTCCCTTGCTAATGGAGATATAGTGGTATGTTTTAGAAATGACGTGTCATCATCCCTATATAGATTGTCATTTCCTACTTGTGACTTGCCTGTAGATTTTGTCAGTCCTGTTAATGCTACCTGCAAATGCATATTGTCAAATATGTAAATCCCCATCATGATCGTACTTGTCAGTGTAGTGATCTTACTTTATTGAAAGGAAGTTGCATGCTTTACTGATTTGCATCCCATTTTGTTGTTTGGAAGGATGCAGGTGCTTTTACAGGTAAATATTGGTGTGGACTGTTTGAAAGATCCAGTGTTAGAAATCATTCAGTTTGAAAAATATGAGAGAAGTTTGAGTGCAGAAGGCAGTAGCTTAAGTTACTTAAATCAGCAGGGGGATCCTTGTGAAGATCTGTTGAAGTGGCTGCTTCCTCTGGAAAATTCTTTGGCTTCTCCATCTTCTACTTTATCTCCTCCTCAGTTGAGTTCCAGTTCTTCAAGTATTCGTAGCACATCGACAAAGATGAATTCCTTGGGCTCGTCTTCTTCTCCCATATTCTCATTTGGTCACTTTAGAAGTTACTCGATGTCGTCGGTTCCTCCGAACACCATACCATCATCTGTTTCACCCACTACTAATTCTAGATCAACCTTTCTAGAAAACCAGGATCATTTGTCATCTAACAAGTTGGGAAAGGATGAAAAAGTTGAAGGTGAAGGGATTGTGTCTTTCCGAGGTGTGCCATTGGAGCCCGAAAGATTTTCTGTTTGTTGTGGGCTACAAGGCATTTACATTCCAGGTAGACGATGGAGAAGGAAAGTTGAAATCATACAACCTGTTCAGATCACCTCGTTTACTGCTGATTGTAATACAGAAGACCTTCTTTGTGTTCAGATAAAGGTTCGAAGTTAATTTTCTCATAAATTTTAGGCTTAGAAATTGAATGTTGCGATTTTTAAGCATAGAAACTGAATGCTGTGACATCTTATTTTAGTTTTGATTCTTTGTACTTTGACACAGAATGTTTCTCCTGCACACATGCCAGATATTTTGATTTATCTCGACACAATAACAATTGTACATGAGGAGGCTTCCTTGGATGGGCCCCCTTTGTCATTACCAATTACATGTATTAATGCTGGCAATGACCACAGCTTGCCAAACTTAGCTCTGAGGTTCATTACTCTCCTCTCAATCTGTCATTTTTGTGTTACATCACTTTTAATTAGATGTTATATTATGTTTTCGAATGTAGATCCTCTATAAACTAATAACCCACTCTCATTATAGTTTTAAATCAGTAGAAGCATGTTAGAAATTAACCGCTATTCATGAAACCTATTATTATATCTTTTTTTCTTTAATAGCAGATCAATAAAACTAGTTTACTGATTTATGGTTGGCCTTCTGGAATTTGAGGTTCTACAGTTTTGGAATTTCCGAAAGGTATAATATGTGACGCAGGCAATAGAGACTTTATTTTGTGAGTGGGCAACAATGTTTGTGGTGAGTGGTGGAATCTTGTAGCTGAAGGTAAAATTTCACTGGGGTTAAAATTCCATGAGAAGTGATATCAAATCTTGTAGCTGAAGTTAAAATTCCATTACATTAAGTTGTTCTTTAGTACAATAGGCAATACAAGAGCACTTTAAGGAAATACAGTGCAATCAATTTTTCTTGATCACTATGACAAGCAAACTTCAAGCTTCTCTTTTTAACAAACACTCAACAACCCCTCTGAGATACATGCTTATAAACATACGATAGCTAAAGTCAGTGAATTCAAGTAACGTACACCTCTATCAAAACATAATAATAATGTCAAAGAAAATGGTGAGTTGTGGACGGCCACCTAGTTGTATGTAACTTGAGTAAATGCAATCCAGCGCCTGTTCTTCGAAAGTTTTGGAGGTGTAGAGCAACATCAAAAGTAGATGCTATGTCTTGGACAGCTATATGATCTTTACCCTTTTTACCTGCTAAAGACACACTCATACCACGTGCCTTTTACTTTTGCAATAATTGGTGCTTGACAGGTGTGTTGTCCTTGAAAGAAACAAAATTATCATGTAATATATGATCATGTGATTTAAATGAAATGTGCACCAGGAGATCAATTCGTCATCTCGAAATGAGAAATTGGATAAGCGGTTTTAACAAGGATTAGTCTATAGGTAGTAATTTCTTTGTTTATTTTTGTTCCATGGGAGGGGAGGGGAGGGGAGGGGAGTGCACTCATTATTAATTCTTTTGGGTGGGTGTTGATTCACTTGAAACAACATTCCGTCTCTGTAATTTTTCAATTTCCTTCTTTAAAGAAGGAATAGGCAAGTAGGGAAAACATCATCTTTTTAATATTAGGTAGTAAGTAAAGAGAAACCCTATGTTGCTTGTTCTAAACTGTTGTTTTGACAGGAGAGGGGAAGAACACTCATTCATTCTGAAACCAGCAACGTCTTTGTTGAGGAACAACAGTAAGGGTCCAAGTCCTGAGTTGTCGTCAAGTCCTGATGGTGTAATGCTTGGTGATAAGTATGCAGTTCTAGTATCATGTCGATGCAACTATACCGGTAACTAAGTTTACTGCTTCTTGAATCAAAAAAAAAAATGGAAAAGATACATGATGGTATACTTTGGATGCAGAATCTAGGTTGTTCTTCAAACAACCAACAAGTTGGCGACCCCGTAAGTCAAGGGGTCTTTTGATCTCTGTTGCATCTCAAATGTCAAAACCAACTCTTGGTTCAGATGAAAGAATTCCTCAGTTGCCTGTTCAGGTTTCTATCAACACATAACTAATGATTATTAAGTTGAATAAATGGAAATTAATATTTGTTTCTTATCAGGTTTTAACACTTGAGGCTTCAAATCTGACTTCTGAGGACCTAACACTGACCGTGCTTGCTCCGGCCTCATTTTCTTGTCTTCCTTCAGTGGTGTCAATAAACTCTACACCTGCATCACCTACTGATGCTGATAGTAGACAGGCTATGCCCCCCAGTGATCATACTGGATCCTTAAATGAGCACACAATTTCCATCACTGATGTCCTTCCAACAAGTGATCTGGGATGCACACACTTGTGGTTGCAGAGTAGAGTTCCTCTAGGGTACTAATGCTTATCTTCTGTTCTTCAATATTTTTGTTTTTCTAGATTTACAGGATGTTTTGTTTATTTTTCAGGTGTGTTCCTTGTAAATCTACAGCTACCATCAAGCTTGAGCTACTTCCCCTTACTGACGGCATTATTACTCTAGATTCTTTACAGATCAGCGTTAAGGAGAAAGGTATGTTCATTGCCACTTCCACATGTTCAAGTAATTTGACCAAACACACAGTTTTCATTGTCTTTTTGTAATCATTACTGCCTTGGATTGAAATCTTAGCCAAAAGGATTATTTATTATATTAACCGAAGAAAATGAAGCCCAACCCTCTTTTTGATCAGAACTCAAACCAGAAACACAAGCACCAAATTTGTGGAGTAAAACCCACTACTCTTTCTTCTATTATTGCTGAATATTTGATACAAAAATAAAATAAAATAAAGACTCCTAACCCCTATTTATAATCAAACAAAACACAAAAGTCAAAAATTTATCCCTAAAAAAACTGCCTACTACAACAATCCAATCGAAAACCTAATCTAACTTTAAATTTTAAAATTTCAATTAAATAAATCCAAAACGATTAAAACTGAACTTTCTAACTTTAACCCTTAAACTATTTAATATTACAAGATTAGTCCAACAATCACCCTTTAATCTTGTAATTCTTGATGTGGCTTTCTCTCTCTAAAACACAGTTCTTTTCAGCATCAATCTCATGCACATCCCTTCTGCCTTCTTTTGTTTCTTTGTACAACTGCACACAACTTTTCTTCCACACAAGTTTGCATGCTACATTTCTTTGATCATTCAAGACTCCTTTGAAGCCCACGTGTTCGATTCACGCAGATTCTGATTTTTGATTTTGATCACACATACCCAATCATAGTTATCGATAGCGAATAGCGGTAAATAGCGATAAGCTACCTATATGCTACGTAGCGAATAGCGGTAAATAGCGACCGCTATTTCGTGTTTAGCGATAAAATACCTGGGATCTCCAATTCAGTCTACCAGACTCTAATTCATCAATTCTTCTACTTATAAGTAAAGCAAAAGTGCTTCTTGATCATCAAATTCGTTGTCAATTTCAGTCCAGACTCCAATTCGTCATCCAATTCAGTAGACCAGACACCAATTCGTCAATTCCTGTTGCTTATAACCTACCTGAACTTCAGAAGTGCTTCTAGATCATCAAATTCGTTGTCAATTTCAGTTCAGACTCAAATTCGTCATCCAATTCAGTAGACCAGACACCAATTCGTCAATTCCTGTTGCTTATAACCTACCTGAACTTCAGAAGTGCTTCTAGATCATCAAATTCGTTGTCAATTTCAGTCTATACTCCAATTCGTCATCCAATTTAGTCGTCCTCCGCATCCTCTGATTCCGTCGATGTCCAATTTCGTCGTCGTTAGATTCAATCGCCATCATATTTGTCGTCATCCAGTACCATCGTTGTCCAATTCAGACTCGAATTCCGCTATCTTCACGCTTTCTTACCGCAAAACCCTAATAGCGGGTCTTCAGCGCCACGCGACGTAGCGCGCTATAGCGGGCGCTATAGCCGCTATCGATAACACTGTACCCAATCACGTCTTGATCACACAGATCGCTCTTTCTCGTGCACTCCCTGAACCACACACGTTCTTGTTCAGCCTCATGAATCACACAGATACTTCTCTTTTGGATCACACAGATCCTTTGACTTTTCTTCACACAGAAGTACAGAACACTTCTTCTCTTGATCCCTCAGTTCACACAGATATGGCTCACTTAGAACCAACCTTTTTTTCCACATGGCTGCAACACTCCTTGAATTACCTGATCAAATCAGCCTAGAACACCAGTTTATTCTCCCATACTGCTTCACACAGGCACCAAAAATTACCAATTTATCACAAATTGATGCTTTCTGAACCACTCAGGGTTGAAATCTAAGCTTTCACTGCTCCTCCCAACTTGTTTCAGCCCTCACAACCTTCAACAAGAACCTGATTGAAGCTCTCACAGCCTTCAACCCAAATTCGAACCTATCACAGGTCAATCGAAGCCTTCACAGCTCCCAGTCAACCTCGATTGAAGCCCTCACAGCTTCCAATCAGTCCCAAGTTTGATCATTCCAACCTGCGTCGCACAGGGTCCCGACCAAATTTCTTGATTGCGTCACACAATCAGATCTTCTCAGCTTCTCAGATGGACCGAACTAGGCACAGGTTCGTATCACCACCTTTTCCAGATTCAGTTTTGCTGCTGCTTTCTTTCTCGATCAATTCAGGCTTCCGATCAAATCGCGATCAGTACCGCTACCTGCTAACCTTATTCTTCAGCCCAGCAGCCAAGGGCTGCTCTCTTGATCACAAAACGACTCTCAAACCGGTAGAGACCAAGCTTTGATACCAATTGAAGGCCAACCCTCTTTTTGATCAGAACTCAAACCAGAAATACAAATACCAAATTTGTGGAATAAAATCCACGACTCCTTCTATCATTGCTGAATATTTGATACAAAAAAAAATAGACTCCTAACCCCTATTTATAATAAAACAAAACACAAAAGTCAAAATTTTATCCCTAAAAAAACTGCCTACTAAAAAAATTAAAACTGAACTTTCTAACTTTAACCCTTAAACTATTTAATATTACAAGATTAGTCCAACAGAAAAGAAGTTATTTATGGGTGGGGAGTAGCATTTCAGGCAAACCTATTATTAGAATATGGGTGAATTGGGCAAAAGGGTTTTGCTAGTATGTTACTTTTTCAGAATGTCTGGATGACGAGATGATGGTTGATGCAGGTTTAATCTATGTCCCGGAGACGTCCTTAAAGATAAATGCTACTTCCAGCATAAGTAGCGGGATCATTTAAGTACACAAGGGTGACATGTTGTACTTGATGATTGAAGTGATTGGTGTTATAGATGACATTAAAATTTGGTGGCATATGTATGATTTTGAGTTTGATATGTATGCCTGACATTGGTGTCTGACAATACTTGTAAATTGTGATGTCATTTCTTTGAATTTCAATCAACCTTCTGTTGGTATGTGGGCATTGAGTTGAATTTTTTTAATTATGAAATAACAAAAAACACATTATGAGGAGTCATCCATCTTCTTTTCAAAACCATTCTCGTCTGGGGTTTATGTAAATGGGTTCCACTGGTGGTGTTCAAAATATCCGAAACTCAAAAAAATTCGAGATCTGAATCGTATCCGAAACCCGAAAAAACCTCATCCGAAATCTGTTTTGGGTTGTTCGGATCGGGTTTCGGATATACAAAACCTAGTTTTTTCGGATTGGATATCCGAATAACCTAAATAAAACAGGGTTGTTCGGGTTATTTGGATGTAAGAATTTGAATTTTCGGGTCAGATAATGTATTTTGAGATTCGGGTCGGGTTGGTTTCGGATTGGTTGCAAAAATTTTTAAATCCGAAAAACCCGATTTGAAAAACCCAAATAACTCGTTATCCGACCTGATGAACACCCTTAGTTCTCATGGAGTCCATGTTATCAAAAAAATAAAAAAAACCATTCTTGTCTATTTCCTTCATTAATTGTGATTGAAAATTGTTCTTTCACTAATAATTTTTTTTAACTAAGGTAACATACTTACATGGTAAATTCTCGGGTCTTTCAACATCAGACTAACGGAGAGAAGCAATAAATGGGTCAGTGGTCTATAAAGAAAATTGTTATAAGTGAGGATTGAACTTGAGACCTTTAGGCTGTCTTCTGTTCACTTTAATCATTAGATCACTTTCTTAAAGGTTTTTTTTTTCACTAAAATTTGTGAGTGTAATTTACCTCTATCAATGAAATGAGAAAGAAAGATGTTAATTCCAAAAACTAATTGTTGAATCAGAAACTTATAACTTCTTGTTGATTGGTGATAAATTTGGATTTACAAGGATCCTATTTATAGACTTGGAACCCTTGCTTTACAAGTTAAACTTATCCAATTCA
The DNA here is from genome assembly GCA_009363875.1 of Mikania micrantha. NCBI lineage: Eukaryota > Viridiplantae > Streptophyta > Magnoliopsida > Asterales > Asteraceae > Mikania > Mikania micrantha. The sequence continues at coordinate 44,141,071 of CM018686.1, forward strand.
AACTATGACTCCAGGGAAATAAACTAACTCAAAAACCCTCCTCTTTGTAAATACGATTCGTTCAATCCTTCGTGTTTAAAATTACAAGAGGAAAACTATCAATCACCCCCTTAATCTTGTAACTCCAATGAGACTTCTCATCTCAATGTGATTCAATCATGCCAAAGATTTTGTGAGAATATTGGCTTGTTGCAAATCTTCGCTTACATGCTCTACTTTGACTTGCTCCCTTTCAATCCATTCTCGAATGAAATGGTATCGGGTATGAATATGCTTACTTCTCCCATGGAATACCGGATTCTTCATAAGGGCTATGGCCTATGTATTGTCTACCTTTAGTACCACCTTTTTTTTATTTTTCCCCGGTTATTTCCGATAGTAGACTATGAAGCCACAACGCTTGGCATGCAGCCAAAGTAGCGACTTCACAAGATGATAACGCCACCGTTCCTTGTTTTTGTGAAAACCATGTTATCGGTTCATCACCATAATAAAAAACGACTCGTGTTGTACTTCGTCCATCATCAAGATCAAATGAGTGACTACTGCCACTATACCCGAATAGTTTCTCGCTTCCTCCTTTCGGATAAATCACACCAAAATCAACAGTGCCTTTGAGATACCGTGATATTTGTTTTACAGCTTGGACATGTGCTTGAATAGGAACTTGCATAAGCCGACTAGCATAGCCCACCAGATAGCTCAAATATGGTCGAGAATGCGTTAAGTATCTCAAGCTTCTTGATCTTTCTATACTCGGTTGGATCAGTCTTTGGACTTCCATCTTCTTTTGAAAGCTTCAAACCTGGTTCCATAAGAAACTGAGTGGAATTACATTCCCAAAACCCTGCCTGCTTTAGAATTTTTGTAGCATACCCAGATTGTTTTATGGATATTCCTCTAGCACTTTGGTTAACTTTTATACCAAGGTAGTAATGTAGTAGTCCTAGCTCGCTCATCTCAAATAGATATTGCATCTCTTTTTTGAATTTTACTACGTCATTCACTCCTTCGCCGATGACAATTAAATCGTCTACATAGACCCCTATGATGAGTGTTCGATTGTTTTGTCTTCTTGTATAAACTGCTTGCTCTTGCTTGCTCCTTGTAAAACCGAGTTCTTTCAGCGAGTTATCTAGTTTGGTGTTGCATGCTTAGGGTGCTTGTTTGAGTCTGTATAAAGCTTTGTTTAACTAGTATACTTGTTCTTCTTGGCCTTTTTTCACAAAACCTTCTGGTTTCTTGACGAACACTTCCTCTCGAAGCTCCCCATGTAAAAAGGCCGATTTAACATCCAGGTGATGACTTCCCAACCCCGTTTAGCTGCTATGGCTAGTAGTAATCAAACCGTTTCGATTCTCGCCACCGGTGCAAACACTTCTTCGTAATCAACCAGGAACTTTTGCATATACCCTTTTACCACAAGTCGTGCCTTGTGTTTGGTTACTGCGCCAGTTGCATCCTTTTTGAAACCCACTTTAGGCGTATGGGTTTTGATTCTAGTGGTGGATCAACAAGCTTCCAAGTTTGGTTTTTTTTTCTATGGACATAATTTCTTCTTCCATGGATCTTCTCCAATGAGATTCTTTACTTGCTTCTTGAAAATTTATTGGTTCAGCATCAATCGATAGGAGCATGTATTGATCTTCCATGGAGTCTTCTGAGTTGTAGAGTCGTGACCCTTATCGATCACGAAGTCTGCAAATTTTCTTGGTAGAACACTTATACGGTTTGACCTTCATAACATGTTTTGAGGTGGGAATTCTTGGATTTCATCAAGATTTTTATCATGAATTAGGCCTTCATCGTTTCTGCTGGGTTTTCATCTTGGTCATGTTTTGGCCTATTTAAATTTATTGTTGGGTTTCTGACTACTTCTGGTCCATCTATTGGACATGGATCAGTAGCCATATCTCCAGTTTCTATGAAGATATCATCCGGCTCATGAGTGGCATTGGGCTCAACATTGAATTACATCCTGCTTGACCTCTGGTGTCAACATCCTGCATGTAATTTTCCCATTTATAGCTCTTTGTTTCATCAAATTTCACATCACGGGTCACATGCACCCGACTTTTAATTGGATCAAACATACGGTATGCCTTTGCCCCCAGTTGAGATCCCAAGTGAACCATTAGAATACTTCAATCATCAAGCTTCTTTTGGCCTTTTGTTAAGATTTTGACATATCCCAAACATCTAAACATCTTAACATGTGACATATTTGGTTTCCTCCCCTTCCACTTTTCATAAGGTGTTGAGTCTTTTATGGCTTTTGTCGGGGACCGATTTAAGAGGTATATGGCATGGTGGGCTGCTTCTCCCCAAAAGCTTTGTGGAAGATTCTTTGCCTTTAATATGCTCCTTATTGTTCCTAGTACGGTACGGTTTCTCCTTTCCACCACTCCGTTTTGTTGCGGAGTGTATGGAGCGGTGAATTGACATGTGATACCCTTCTCTTTGCAGAAATCTTCCAATGATTTTGAAATGAACTCACCCCTGTTATCGGTTCGTAGTGCCTTGAACTTTTCCCGGTTTTGGTTTCACACATCTTGATGAAGTCAATTAAGTGGCAGGTTGCCTGATCTTTTGTCTTCATTAGAAACATCCACATGAATCGACTATAGTCGTCAATTATTAGAAGGAAATATTGATTTCCTCCACTAGTCTTTGGAGTTATCGGCCCACATACATCAACATAGATTAACTCAAGTGGCTTGGTGGCTCGATATAAGGATTCTTTTGGAAAGGTTGATCTTGCTTGCTTTCCTATCATGCATGAATCCCACACTTGTATTGGGTGTATTATTTTTGGTATCCCGATAGACTTAGAATTTATTCTAAGTCCTCATAGTCTACTAGTTCCCCCTCATAAGTTCAAATTCTCGAAACTTAGCTAAGTATTTGAAACCCTTGAAGTTCACTAAGTAGCCATGTACACGAAATCCTTAGAGTTCTCGAACTCTAGGTTCATGAATTATGGTTCACGAAATATCTGAGTATTCGAAATCCATGGACTACCTAAAACCCATGAGTACTCGAAGTACAGAGTACACGAAATCTGACTTCTCGAAACATGGTTCAGAAACCACAGGTTCTTGAAATTACATACTCGAAGGGATTCGAGTCCTCATTTCTAGTACATTTTCGAGTACTTATGTTTTCATCATAAAACATCTCAGAAATCCATATAAGGCTTTGGGGAGCTAGTCATAGGTTCCTTACGTTGTTAACAACACGTTGGAACCGCAAAGTTTTGTACTTTAAGCATAAAGGTGTGAGCTTTATGCCTAAGTCCACTTTCATATAAAAATCCTAACTTTTTAGTTTAGAACGCTTACTTGATGCTAGATGACCACTCCCGTAGATTCCCGTGGGTTTCCTCCTTCGTTTGGTAGATCAAAAGCTCATTTCTTGAAGTTTTCGAAATCCTCTTCGTGTACTTGAGAGAGAGCGTACTTCCAGCCAAAGGTGTGCACGTTTCCCAAGGCACTAATGTATATAGACAGTGTTCACAAACTGGGTACTCGAAAGTGGGTCATTTCCGAGTACTGATTTTCGAGAACTAGGGTTCTCGAAATATTATTCGAGTACTCCATTTCGTGAACTTAACTTAGTTTAGTTTTTGTCTATTTTCCTACAAGTTAATTAGCCGTTACACATACGTAATTTCAAATAACTTGTATTTAGAAAATTTGGGGTGTTACAAGTCTCCCCTCCTCACAATAGGTTTCGTCCCGAAACCTGCCTTGTTTACACATCAAACAAATGAGGATACAACCTCCTCATTTCCTCTTCTGTTTCCCATGTAGTGTCTAAACCCTTTCAATGCTTCCACTTAACTCTGACTTGACAAACCGTTTTATTCCGTAGCTGCTTTGCCTTCGTATCCACAATGGAGACTGGTTCTTCAATATAGTTCAATATGTCATCAACCTCGATGTCATCCAAAGGAACATGTGCTTGCTCGCCTGCCAAACACTTCCTAAGGTGTGACACGTGGAAGGTAGGAAGAAAGTGTGCACTCTTTGTCAGTCAATCCACAATCATCCATATGGTATCATTCCGTTTAGCTGTTCTCGGTAGCTTGGTGATAAAATCCATGGTGATGTGTTCCTTTTTCCCTTCCGATCCTCGAGAGGTTGCACATATCCGTAGAGCTTCTGATGTTCAGCCTTCACTTACGCACAAGTAAGGCACTTGTTCACGTACTGCATCACATTAAACTTCATACCCGGCCACCAATAATCCTTTCATAGATCTTGATACATCTTCGTTGCACCGGGATGCACCGAGTAACGTGATTTGTGGGCTTCACCTAAAATCCTCGACCGAATGTCACCATTTCTGGGCACCCACATACGACCGAATCGTACTTTTGCCCCGTGATCATTGTATTCCAAGTTCTTGAGTTGCCCGAAGACACGTTTGAAACCCACATTGTTTTCCTCTAAACCTTTCTGTTGCACCTGCTTGAGCTCGTTCAAGAAGTCTGGCGTTATCATCAAACCATACGATTTTACTCGTATGACAGGATGTTCAGTCTTGTGAGTCAAAGCATCTTCCAACACATTGGCCTTTCCCGGGTGATATAAGATATCACAGTCATAATCCTTTAGCAGCTCAAGCCATCGTCTCTGCCTCATGTTTAAATCCTTTTGCTCGAAGAAATACTTCAAGCTCTTATGGTCGGTGTAGATGGTACTCTTTACTCCATACATATAGTGCCTCCGTATTTTCAATGCAAACACCACTGCAGCGAGTTCAAGATCGTGGGTCTGGTATTTTGCCTCATGAATCTTTAGCTGGCGCGAAGCATAAGTTATCACCCTTCCCCTTTGCATCAGTACACATCCCACCCCTTGTCGTGATGTATTAGCATACACAACAAAATCATCATTTCCATCCGGCAGTGCTAAAGCAGGAGCTTGGGTAAGTTTCTCCTTTAGCACTGAAAACGTTTGTTCTTGGTTCGGGCCCCATTATTACTTTACATCTTTCTTCGTGAGCTTCGTCAGTGGCGTCGCTATCTTGGAGAAGTCTTTAATAAATCTCCAATAGTAACCGACCAAACCAAGAAAACTGCGTACTTCCGTGAGTGACTTCGGAGGGCTCCATTTTATAACCGTTTCAACTTTAGCTGGATCTACCGTGACCCAGAAACTGTACTTCCGTAACCAGAAGGCGCATTTGAAGAACTTAGGATAAAGTTTTTCTTTCCTCAGGATCTTCAATACCTCACATACGTGGTAAGCATGGTCTCCCTTGTTCTTTGAGTAACTCAAAATATCATCGATAAACACTATCACCGATCGGTCCAACATCGATCGACATACTCTGTTCATCAAATCCATAAATGCTGCAGGAGCATTCGTCAATCCAAACGACATAACGAGAAACTCGTAGTGTCCATAACGTGTTCGGAATGTAGTCTTTGGAATATCCTGCTTCGAACTTTCAACTGATGGTAACCAGATTGGAGATCAATCTTAGAGAACCAGCTTGCGCCTTGCAATTGATCGAACAAGTCATCAATTATAGGTAGAGGATACATGTTCTTTACGGTCAACTTATTCAGTTTCATGTAGTCGATACACAAACACATACGCATACTTCCATTTTTCTTCTTAACAAACAGCACCGGTGCTCCCCATGGAGAGACACTCGGTCTTATATAAAACCTTTATCAAGGAGTTCGTGTAGCTTGGTCATTATTTCCTTCATTTCAGTGGGAGCCAAACGATATGGCGTTTTGGCGACGGGTTGTGCCCCCGGCACTAAGTCGATTTGGAACTCAATTTCCCGTTCCAGTGGTAATCCAGGCAATTCCTCAGGGAATACATCGTGGAATTTACGCACCGCAGGTGCATCATCAATTGTCCTCATATCCGTACGTTCGTCAATCACATAGGCCAAGTATGCTACACACCCTCGCCTCATCATAACATCAGCTTTGATCATCGAGATGATCTTCGGCGCATATATTGCTTTATCACCATGAACCATGACGGAGTTCCCATCCATCGCACGTAAACATATCATCTTTCGTCGACATATAATTTTAGTCTCATATTTGGCTAATGAGTCCATACCCAAGACTACATCGAACCCTCCCAAGGTTATAAGAAATAATCGTACTGGGAACTTATGACCTTCTTTCTCAACATAGCAATCATCTATAGCCTTAGTCACCCTGGTCGTGTTAACAATAGCCGTATCTACATCAAATACCCGATCTATCTTCTTAACCTTCCCAGATAACCCATCACCAAAAGTAGAATATACAAAACTCGTATTGGCACCAGAATCAAATAATACAAAAGCATGAATATTGTTGATAGAAAAGGTACATGTGACCACATTAGGGTCCTCGATCGCATCATCCTGTGCCATCGTGAAGGCTCGGGCTTTAGCCTTCTGCTTCTTCATTCCTTTCTATTCCTTCTTACTAGAGCCCGAAGCATCGGCTCTTGGTTGTCTGCAATCCTTGGACAAATGTCCAATCCCATTGCAGTTGTAACATCTGATAGTACCGGGACAATTGGCTGAAAAGTGCCCCACCTTTCCACATCGAAAGCATAAGTTTGTGCCCACACGGCACAGCCCAGAGTGGCTCTTGCCACACTTACGGCATAGGCCTGTTTCCCCTCGCTTAATTTTCTTGCCAGAAGACTTTCATTGCTCTGCTCGGCCTCGCTTAGTCCCGAAGGACTCCTTCACCCTTACTTCTTCTTTCACTGCTCATCAGCCATCACATCATCCATACAATACCACTGAGTTCAACAGGGAAGTCAATGGTCTTTGGAGCATTGGCCTTCACATGAATCCTTACTTTTGGAGGCAGACCCTCCATGTACAGCTTCAGTCTACGTTCCTCAGTAGAAACCTGATGAGGAATGAGTCTAGCCATCTCGTTAAATCGTGAAGTATTGTCTGTGGTTCAGACTCCTAGCTTTCAGAACCAAAAATTCCCTTTCAACCTTATCCAACTCGTTCTTAGGACAGAACTATTTTGTGACCGACTCCTTCAGGTCTTCCCAAGTCATCTTCTCCATATCAGCAGAAGTTTTGGATTGCTTGATGGTGTTTCACCAGTGAAGTGCCTCCTTGAAAAAGGAGTGAGCCGCAAATTTGACAGCTTGGTCAATTCGGCACTCACTGATGGAGATAACAGCCTCCATCATAGAAACCCAATGGCAGGTGGCCACAACATCTTTTCTTCTGTCAAAGGATGGTGGATTGCATCCTTTGAAGGCCTTGTAATCACAAACCTTCAGTTTCGCATACATAGAATCACCGCTCTTTGTCTCGAGGATCACGACTTCCTTGTCCCTCTTGGGGCTTCCATTCGTTCCCTCAGACTTTTATCAATGCATCCTTTAATGCCTTAGCAATCATTGTCGGCATCTTCTTATCCATGATCTAACAGACTTCATCAGAAATAGCCTTTATCATGATAAGCTCTAGCGTGTACTCTACCTCTTCCTCTTCACGTTCACTATTCTCATTTTCTTCTTCATTGACAGGTTTTCAGTCTCGACATGCGGTTCGTCAGTAGTCTGTACTGGTTTTCGGAGTCTACCTTTATGTCCGGCCATCTCAACTTTCTACATAATGCAACAATTGATGAGTTAGTACAGGAATCAGTTTAGCACGAAATAAGTGTTCTAAATCGTTAATGACGTTGATCAGGTGTTATTAACCATTTACCCAACTCATAGGCTTTAAACGTTTCCCATCCCATCTCCTCAATGTGCATGACACTTCCTACCATCCTAACCTTACATCTATTTCTTAACTCATACATAACATTGAGCTCGTGGCATCCGTTCATCCGTGGTTGGCAATCCGCATCATTTAATCCTATTCTCAGTTTAAGTCTTGGCATTTGGGATGCCAAGATCTATCAAACTATGGTTCTGATACCAACTTGTGAGGACCCCGATCCCAGGTACTTCACAGAGGTTGGTTTTCATCATCACACATTGCTCTTAAACAAAAAACTTTCATAAATATGCAGCAGAATTTAAAACATTGTCAAACACAAAGTATACTTAAATAAAATGTATCAAAACATTCATGATTGCCAACACCATCGAACTCTTTATATTGATACTTGAGCTCCATGCCTCCTCGTATTATAGCTTTAACGTGACATACATGCTAAAATGTCAGCTTACGCTGGTGAGTTCTAGTTTTTATAACTCATCATAAACATTTTAGTGAATAACGCGTCATTTACATGAAAACATCATTTCATACACATAAACCTTAGCACATAACCATCATAATCATCATAGCCACTGTCGTTAACAAGAGCAGTGGGATTATGCTGGCACAAGGCTCCATGTTTATAGTTTGATCGACTCTTACCATGTTTATAGCCCGATCGGTTCTGTGTTTATAGCCTGATCGGCTTCGTGTTTATAGCCCGATCGGCTCCATGTTTATAGCCCGATCGACTCTTTTTTTGTAGTCCGATCGACTCTCATGTTTATAGTCCTGTCGACTCCATATTTATAGCCCAATCTGCTACGTGTTTATAGTCCGATCGACTCTCATGTCTATAGTCCGATCGACTCCGTGTTTATAGCCCAATCGGCTATACATACCATGCTATAGTCAGGTTGACTTTCATACTTACCCAGTTCAAGTACTGGAGCATCATTCATGTATATCCCATAACAAGCATGAGATCATCTTCCATTCATCATACATGATATACTGGCATCATATCATCATTCACTATAATCATCATACATTTCATGCTAGCATCATAACATCACTCATCATAGTCATCATGGCATCATAAAAATGCCATGCTAGCATCATTTTGTCATATCATCATACATCCTAGCATTATACTCATGTCATACCAGCTCCATAGCAAGTCTGTCAATAGACTTTCCAAACAAATAGATCAGGCCCACAAGCAATACCCTACATGCAACCAATAATAATTAAAAATATTGATGATCTCAGCTCTCCCCAAGCATTAAAAGAAGATCCAAAAGCATCAAAATAACCAACTTTAATAAAAAAAATATAGTTTGAAAATATCAAAAGCAGATCCTTTATACAAATGACAAGCCCCCTTAGGCCAAAGGCTACAAGGCCTCCACCTTTGAGTGCCTAGGCAAACTAGGCCATTTCTACGGAAACCAATTAGAATATATACCCAAACCTGAAAAGAAAAATTCAGGCCCCCCCAAAATACACCCACAGAAATAACGCAACACAATCTGTGGGCTGCTATACACAAAACCGTTCGAAGCCCAATGTGAATAAGGATTATCCACCAAAAAATGACAGGCCAAACCAAAAAAGCTTGAAACAAAACAAATAGAACCAGCACCTGCACTCCAACATATTAATGCCCATAATTATTTAGATTTTTGGGAAGGACCTTTCACCACAAACAACCCTTGGTCTTCTTTATGGTGCCTAGACAAAAACCGGTCCATACCATTTTGTTCCTCTTCAACCTCCTCTATGCAATAATACATATCTAAACCCAATGACTTAATCTGATCATTTAATAATGCCCATTCTCCACACCACCAATTTGTAGTATCTTCAGCTCTGACAGCTTGAGCTTTCGATTTCAGAGCCCTACTAATGGATGTTTTTTGGACTTCAACATCCCATAAGTGCCTTTATCAAACACATGCTTACCAACGGAATTGATTAGCATATCCTTGAGGAATCCTTGCAATGATTTGTGATAATTACCATTGTTATCCTCATCCATACTAGAATCATCATCAACTACAAAAAAGATCCGGATCCAAGTCGAAATTTAGAATTATCAACAAACAATTGCCATTCATCTGAACTCAATTCGTCTATAACAGACTTGGAGACGAATTTTTCAATATTAATAATATTAAGAATAGTTTTCAGTCACACCCCGGGCTGGATCAAATTTTCCGACGTACGGAATAGACCCGGGGCGCGATTCAAAATCGAGATGATCAGATTGCATTCACAGCACATGATGTATCTCTAAACTCATACGACTTCTAAAGTTAGACAAGTATTCAAGCGCCTATTCAAATGTAGTCAGGGTTAGGTTAATCATGATAGGTAATTGGAATGCTATCAAAGTATTAGTGATGTGGTGGGTTGTTGCGGTATAACCTATATATAAACACCAATAATACATTGATAGTAGCACCAAAGGCTTGACCAAGTATTGGAGTAGTCAATTTAATCTACTATTCAAATGAACCATTCATCAGTCAAGTATAATTGATAAATTAATTAATATTTGATCAACAATATTTGGGGAGTATTTTCTTTTACCAAGTTATTCGACTACATTTGTAGTTAATCTCAAGAAGTGCTTGAGATGCCAAAAACTTGGTAGCATCTCAAGAAGGGTTGAAATGTCCATGAAACCAATTCTTGTATTGGACATCTTTGATGTATGGGGAATTGATTTCATGGGACCATTCCCAAACTCCCATGGTAACTACTATGTTTTGGTGGCCGTTGATTATGTGTCTAAATGGATTGAAGCCCTTGCCACCAAAACAAACGACCATACCGTTGTGTGCAAATTTGTGCAATCCAATATCTTTTCAAGATTTGGCATTCCCCGTGTGATCATAAGTGATGGGGGATCTCATTTCAAAAACTTCAACTTTGGCAAATTGCTTAAACGGTATGGTGTCAATCACCGCATAGCCACTCCTTATCACCCACAAACTAGTGATCAAGTTGAGGTTTCCAATAGACAAATTAAGGAAATTTTACAAAAAACGTTTCCTAATCTTAAGGGTTGGGCCTTACGATTGAATGATGCATTGTAGGCCTACCAAACTGATTTTAAGACACCTATTGGAACCACACCTTACCGTTTAGTTTATGCGAAGGGATGTCACTTACCGGTGGAAGTTGCTCATCGTGCTTTATGGGCAGTGAAAGCTGTTAATATGGACTTTGATGATGCAGGTAAGGAGAGGAAGTTGCAGTTATGCGAGTTGGAGGAGTTGAGGAATGAGACCTATGATTGTGCAGCTGTGTACAAGGCCAAGATAAAGCAAGTGCATGATGCAAAAATCTGAAGCAAAGTCTTTGAACTCAATCAAAAGGTATGGCTTTACAGCTCTAAATTGAAATTCTTTCTAGGAAAGTTGAAAAGCAAATGGTCAGGGCCATACATCGTCACATGTGTTGGAAACTTTGGTGATGTGGAGATTGAAGACATGAAAGAAAAGACTCGTCCTGTGGTGAATGGACATCGTCTCAAATCATACTTGGAAGCGAGTGTCATCAACAAGGTGCAAATGGATTCGGTAAATTCCTTTGTAGATTCACCAACATATGCTATGGATTAATAAGGTATGACCATGTCGAGCTAGCGACATTAAACTTAGCGCTTGTGGGAGGCAACCCGAGAACTTCGTGGGTATGTTCACTAGAATTCTCACGAGACCTCACTCGTCCAGCTGGGCTACCGGGGGGTTTAAAAGGCTTGTTGCATACGCTAAATGCAACCGTGTACCCTACAAAAGTGAGGTTCTTAGGTTAATCGTTCACTGCGGGTGGTTTCATGCACTTTCACACATAATCAAATGGGGGGCTTTGTTAATTGCACCTCGGGGTGAGGCACTGAAAATCGGGTGGTTGGCGGATGTTTAAAAATGTGGCGTATAGTTTAGTTCTTTGTATAAAATTTAATTATAATATAGTTTAGTATAACTAGTTTCGTTTGATTTGCTTTTAATCAATTTTAATTACAAGTTGATTATAATCTTAGTTAAATTGTCACTTCTTAATCTTACAAATGTAAAAAAAAAGGCACCCTGCGTATCATACGCTGGGGGGCCTATGACACGCCAGTAGCCCCAAAAGCTCTGCCATACGCCACATTTTATCATCCAAATACACCGGTTTCGAGCCAAAGTGGCGTATCATACCCCGAGCCTGGCGTTTGATACGCCGGGTACAGCTCCAAGTCCGGTTTTGACCCGTTTCAGCCATTTTGACCCGCTTTTTTTCACCCCATTAACCAAATTTCAACCCATTATCACCGAATACAAGATCCCTCATCATTTCCACCCCATTCCCTTCTAAAATTTCACCTAATTTTTCCTCCCACCTACCAAAAATACCCACCAAGCCCTAGATCACAAGTCCCTCAATTCTCCACCATTTCTTACAAACTTTATATGCATTCTGAGGGAAACAAGATTATCCACCCAGATTTTTGAGATTCCCTCCAGTTTGTAAGATCTAGTAGCATAAAAGTGACGAACTTTTGAGGTTTATTGGGTTTCTTCACCATTCTCTTCTACAAACTCTAATTCACCTTTCAACAAGACAAGGGTATGTTTTTTCACTTCTATTTCAGTAAGTGTAAGGTTAAATTGAGATGTTCATGCTTACATAGTATTTTGATGCATTCTTGGTAAAATATGATATGCTTAATCATTGTGTTGGGTGTAAACATGGAAATTTGCATACCATTTGTAAGATGTAGTGAGATGTATCATAACTTATGAATGGGTCTTGTTGTGAAACCTTAATAATTCTAATTGGGAAGGGAATGATGCCTTAGAAATGTCATGAATTGAAAAAATGGACTTGTAAAGGTGTTCATTGGATAGGATTGGAATGAGGCTAATGTATTTAGATAATTCATGATCTTAAGGATGAGTGGGAAACAAATGTGGGGATGGGAAAGACAATGGTTCATGTGATGAGAGTCTTTAATTACATTATCTAGATGAACCATTCTAGTGTATTGACTGTGGCTTGTAAGTGGTATGCAATCTACATGTTCATGAACGATATATTATGTTGACTTAGTGGATTTACCAGTTACTAACTTCATTTTGGTTAAATTGCATGAAATGGGTCGTTTGAAAAGCCACGAGTTCAAAGGGAAAAGAGGTTGCCTCATCCTCAACACCCTCAGAGAGACAAAGAACTGCAGAACAGGAAGAAGACTCGGACTATGAAATGGAAGATATGGCCATGTATGATGAAGATAAAGACTTGATGGTGGGATTGCAACCACAATGGACTGAGAATGTCTCGTTAACAACCTTTGACCCTGTATGGCAACCCATACAGTATAGGAAAAAGATGCAAGGGGTTACAAGTATCAAGGAAGTCCTGATGTGTGAGAGGGCAGTTCAGATAGAAGAGTTTAGAATCTTTGGATTTGCCTAGTTCTTTGAAAATCTTGGTTGGGAGGCTGCATTGAATTTCAACAACAACAACTTGGACAATGTTTACACGAAAGAAATTGTGGAATGCATGGCCACATTAAGGCGAGAGAAAGGGAATAACCCACCAAGGACAACTAGACTGATAGGGACAGTCAATGGCAATGAGATGGTTCTTTCATTCGAGACCATGATAAGATTATGAAATTTGATACAAAGCCTCAACAAGAGTATGTAAATCTAGAGAGGGAGCAGATTATGGGAGAGTCAACTGCCGATGCATAGTGGAATGACATGGTAAAGGTCATGTTTGCTAAGCCACTGGAGACCATGGTACCAAATTGTTGAGAAGCGACTTGAAAATCCTACCAAAGCTTCTATCGTTGGTTTCAGGTTTCAATGTCATCCCTAGGCTAGGTGACAAATTGCTCATGAGGAATTTTGAGATTAGGGTACTACATGCCCTAGTGACTGGTCAACCAAGATTGTGATTCTGATATTTAGTGTCACACCCCGAGCCGGCGGGGTTGGATCAAAGTCCCCGTCGGGCGGAAGGTTCTCGAGGCGCCATATCGTGAATGATAATCATGATGATCAGATTGTTTACATAGCATCAATGTTAAGAATAATTAAAGCACAATAAAACATTAAGCTAGGATTACAAAGTTAAATTACAAATGTCCATGTTTGGTAATTTAACTAAGTAAACCTATCAATAGAATCAAGTATTTCTATCTTGTATCTGTACAAGATATCAAAAGAGATTTGTGTTGAAATCAAAAGATGTGCTTCTCCAAAAGTCAACTAGGATCTATAGCTGGGCATCCTAGCATGCAATCCTGTATCTTAGCTTAATCATGTGCATCACCTAAGAAAGCATGTAAGAAAACAAAGTGAACACAATGGTTGGTGAGTTCATGTAGTTTTATGTAAAAATAGTTTGAAAAATCCTTTGAATGACAACCTTAACCTCACCATTAACCACCTATACCATCTGTCTCAGTATGCTTATATATAGGGCATATGTAGGGTCGAACTTACCGTCCGCCCAGCCACCGTCCCACCACATATCAAACCACATGATATATTGTTCCTGATGATAATTAAACGTTTCATTCTACATCTTTGATTCCATAACATTCGATTCATTGAATTCGTTTACCCTGTAATTGTTTACCTTAATTCCCTGAATGATAACCTTAACCTCACTAACAACCACCTATGTTATCCAACCGAGTATGCTTATATATAGGGCATATGTAGGGGACAAGCCCCATCCACCGTCCCACCACATACCGGGCTGCTTAGCATATTGTTGTTAATGATAATTAAGCATTTCATTCCACTACCTTGATTTCCATGACATATGATTCTTAGCTTCTGATTACCCTGAAAATTTTTACTTTGTTTCCCCCGAAATGACAACCTTAACCTCACTAACAACCACCTATGCTATCCAACCAAGTATGCTTATATATAGGGCATATGTAGGGACAAGCCCCAGCCACCGTCCCACCACATATCGGGCTGCTTAACATATTGTTGTTAATGATAATCAAGCGTTTCACTCCACCCTATTGATTTCATGACATATGAGTATCGAGTTTAAGAGGCACCATTATGGACAGCTGAACACCCTAGGGAATTTCGTATCCATCCATAATGCTCCTAAATATGACTCGTGAAGTGTTATGATAGAGAGACCTTCAAGTTGACACAAAGTCAACTAAAAGAACCCAAATCATTCTAGTCACTTTTCATAACCATGGATGAATCAAGAAGAACACTGAATGACTAGTAGGGGTTGACACCTAGTTCAACACGCGGCGGCCAATCAGTCTGTCTTACATGACTCTGACAAAGAAGAACACTGATGACTAGTAGGGGTTGACACCTAGGTCAACACGCGGCGGCCAACAGTCTGTCTTACAATGTCCTATAGCTTAAGCATACAAGTTTAACGCATTCACATAGTTTCACTGATGACTAGTAGGGCTTGACTAATGTCAAGACGTGGCGGTCAATCAGTCTGTTTTCTGAGCATTTCAAGCATATCAAGTATCTCAAGCATTCATGTTTTCAAGCCTTTCAAGTATATCAAGCATTCAAGTGTTCAAGCATCCAAGTGTATCAAGTATTCACGTGTTTCAAGTATATCAAGTATCTCACGCATATAAGTCTTTCTAAGCATATAAGTTTTCAAGTTTAAGTTTAAGCAAATAGATATAAGTGTAAAACAATTTAACCCTTAAACTAAGAGTGTAGAATATTAACTTTTTGAAATAATTATATAGAGTATTAGTGTTTAGAATACACATTTGTAGTTTTAGTTTTCAGAACGAATGTATCAAGTATTAGTGTTTAGTGTAAGTGTTTTCAAAGCCCTAACATTGAGTATGTATTTTAAACATAGAGTTCATAATTTAAACATTAAACGTATAGTTTAACCACATAGCTTATAGCATAAGTATTTAGCCCAAGTTTAAATATCAAGTTTATATCATAAGCGTCAAGCCTAAAGGTTAAGCTTCTAGTTTGTGGCATAAGCATCAAGCATTTAATTCTAAGTTTCCAGTTTGAGCCCAAAGTGTAAGTATAATGTAAATAAGTACAGTGTAATTAGCATTAGCTATTTACACTATAGCCTTAGTCTTTAGTTTCCAAACAAGCGTTACAAGTTCAAACATTAGTAAAAGCATTATCAATAGTGTAAAAACATTTAATAAACATTTCAATAATTGTTTAAAATGAATAACATGCTTCTCAGTCCCGAGTTAAAACAAATAAGTTTGAAAAGGGACAAATGAACTCACCTTGTGTTTGAAGTGGTTGACTAAGTAACACAAGAATGCACGCGCTCGTTGTTGTGTCTTGTTGTTATGTTCACAATCCTGTATTGATTTCATAGTGTTTGTAGCTTATAAGTATATGTTGTATTGATTTGTGTGCGCGTTGTGTTAGTCCTAAAGTTGGCTAACACTCGAGAGTCTCCTTCATTATCCGGCCCAGGATTCAATACATTATGTATGGTATTATTGAACCCTTTTCCTTGTTTGCAAATTCTCGAATTCAAGTTTAGTTTAGAAGTTATAATTTCTAAATAAAACTTTAGGTCCTTGCATGCTTTGCCTAATCAACTACTCATCACCTTAGAAATAGTTAAAGAGATAATTCATACGTGGGTTTATCATCGATTTCAAACATTCGTTTATGTTTTCGTTAACATCTTGAATTCATTGGGCCGGATAATCATCTGGGTTGAATTAAACCTCATAAGCCTAATGTAAAAATAGTCTGGGGTCGAGGTAGTCCACATGGGCCTAGCACATGATGTTGGGCCGAAAATCATTGGGTCAATGAGGTTTTTGACTTGGGCCGAAGGATGTGAGGTGCCATTAAGATGGTTTTGGGCCAATTGTGTTATGGTGGGCCGAAGAACAAAGTGGGCTGAATAATTTAGATTGGGCCACCCTAGTGGTGTGGGCCGTCTTATTCATTCACGGGCTTGAGGGGTTACTTAGTTCGAATAAGCATAATTAGCTTTGGGTTAACCGATCCAAATCTATGAACGTTGCAACCTGTTGGTTTCATGATCAACAAACCTCCATGTTAACAGCCACTAGGTTCGTGGCATTCTCAAGGGTTCGCTCATGTTCATGACTACAAGGTTCGTTCCATCTTGAGGGTTCGGTGGTCACATAGTGGTTCGGCTATAAGCATGGGTTCGTCTAGGGTTTGTCGCGCCATCAGGGTTCGCCTGGTTGGGTAACCAGGGTTCGCGAGTGGAGAGCAGCCAGTAAGGTTCGGCTATGGTTCGCCAAGGAAAGGTTTACTGTATGGAAGAAGGTTTGGCTCCAGCAAGGTTCGGCCATGGCCTAAGAGCAGCGGCGTTCGGCCACCCCTTAGATTCGACTACCATGCACTCACACAAACCTGTACATGCCGGTCACCATCATACAGCTTCGAACCATCGATTTGACCATTCCCATGCTGTTGTTACACACAGATAGGTCCTGGAGATGGTGTGGGTTCGAAGGATTATGATCTATGGCCGGTTTTAAAAGGTGGTGTTCAAACAATCCAAGAAAATCCTAAAAACCCTAGTTTTCGTGAACTTCCAAGCTTCATACCTTGCGTTTGGCTGGATGATTCCTCAGATCGATTGTACTTCCTTGTAGAGGACTTCACGATGGTCGTTTAGGCTCCAAGAACACGCGATTTGGTCACCAATTGAGTGAGATATGGGGCTTTAAAGCTTGAAAATGGTGGAAATTTTAGAGAGAGAAAGAAAACGGGAGTGAGAGTGTAGAGAGAGAGAGAAATAGGAAAAGTGAATTAAATTAACTCATTTAGGGTTTAAATACCCCGTGGGTGTTCGGGTTCGTTTCGGTTGCTCGGTTCAAGTTTTCGTCGCGTTTCCGGATCGTAACTTGCGTTTTTAATAATTTAAATAAAGGACTTGATTTTAAACATTTGGAAGGTGATTATTTTTAGTAAGTATTTGAAATATTATTATTCTTGAATTATTTATCGAAATTTATTATTTTTACGCGTTACGTTAATTGCTTCGCGAATTTACGTATTTTAAGTTTAAAATAGTTTCTTTTTAGGTTATTTCTGATGAGTTTCAAAATTGCAAAACAGGAAATATTTTATTTCCTTATATTTATTATCATTCGTTTTGTTTTCGTTTTCGTTTCGTCAGAAAACGTCACTTACGCGCGTTTTCGTAACAGAGCGCTAACTGTACGAACACGATCGTACGTGTCACTTTCTGATTTTACTTTCTACTTTTCAGTCATCGTTTCAGATCGTTAAACTATCAGATCTATTCGTACAGATCGTCACCTATCCGAATAGTTCGTCGGTTTAGCATTCTGTAACAACTGTTATGGTTTTGTTCTGGTTATCCTCTCATACTTTTATACCTAATAATAACAAATCAAACATGTATGCATCTGTTCATGGTTGTCTGATGTGTTTCTGACTGTTTAAACCATGAGGTTTAAATCAGGATTTCAGAAACGTAGTGTAATAGTTTATGTTTAGCATCGAATGTTACTAGCTTCTATGTAATTCTCTAGTTTGTACCTGAGTTACTGTACCATTTACTGTACAGATTACTGTTCCGGTAACGCTTCCGGCACAGATGTTACATTTAGTGTTGTTGAATGTATGGGAAAATATAGTGAGCAGAATGAGGTGTCTTTTACCTTATTGTCGGTTGTTGTCAAGCTTAATAGTGAAACAGAAAGTGATTACCATAGCATCCCAGTTTGAGAAGATCACACAAAGGTATTTTCGCTTTGACAGGATGCAATAGTTTGGTTGGATCTATAGGGAGAGACCAGCATAGTATGTGCTGATAGACGACAAGACTCCGAGGCAATTGGTGGTGCCTAAGGAAGGCGTGCAACAAACAGAAGAACATGAACCGAAAAGGGGAGAGCCTAAAGGAGCAGGGGGCTCTCAGCACTTACATGATTTACCCCTTTTTCTGAGCCCATTCTGCATTGGAGACCTGTAGGTTTTACCCAATGGCCCGAGGATTCACTGGACAACTGAGACAGAATGACGAGGTGGAGGGAGGAAGATAGAGTAACTAGGGAAGCACAGAGGCAGTATGAAGAAGAGCTAAGGAGAGAACGCCAAGAGCAGGCAGAGCAGGCTGAAATCTATGCACGATCAGCAGCTTATAGGTTTGAGGAATTTCGTAATGACTATTTTTTGCAGGAGGAGGCGATGTGCCAACGCATCGATTATCTGGTGGGCTACAATTATCAGATTCGACCAAGGCTAGTGGACTATGCGAGCCTACCTCCATATGTGCATGGAGAGCAACCTCCATGGTACCCTCAACTCTTTAACCCATCTCCATGGGTACCATATCAGCAACCGGGGGATCAAGGGTCAAGCACTTCCGGGGGCACGAATCCTTTCAACATGCAGTCTCTTTAGGAGAGATTAATAGGGAGATGGTTCGGGCCACCAATGCCTAGACCCCCGTTTGATGATGATTTCCATAGCACTCACTGATCACATGTGATCAGGTCCACGTGCTCTATCCTTTAAACTTGTCTTGATACTTAAACAACTGATAATGTGGTGTGGTGTAGGTGTTAAAACTCTAGAACTGCTTGTGTGATGGTCCTTGATCTAATGATGTAATGAATGGGAAATGAATGTGGTATGGGAATTGCAACGGGGATAGCTAATGCATCACCTCATCTTGCACTTGTGTTGAAAATATGATTACATTGGGGACAATGTAAGGTTTAAACGTGGGGATGGGGGGAAATGGAAAATTTTCAAAAATTTTGCAAAAATGTCTCTAATGCAAGTCTAGATGTGCATGAAAACATGGTTTGAAAACAAAATGGTGGAAACATGATTGAACCAAGTAATAAAGTAGATTCTTAAGTTGTGGTTGATCCTTTAAGTTGCGGAATAAAGTGGTCATGATAAACAATCCATAAGTACTAGTAGCAATACATGACTAAGGATAGGAAGTTGATAGTGGATTGTTATGTTTGTCACATCTTAACCTTTAACCTCCGTTTTCGTGAGGAATTGAGCCTATGTCGAGCAAAGATTGTAACAAGAATAAATGCTCATTGTCTTTGATGTGTGATAACCATAGTGAACATCTAAGGTAGAACTTGCACGGTCAATAATACAACTTGAGACCAGAACCTAAGGTATGCATAAAAATGATAGAGGCATTAGGAAACCCATTGTGTTAGCCTGTTTTATTTGTTTTACCCATCCACAACAAAATCCCTTAGTTGCCCTGTTGAGCCAAATACCTATTTGTTTGTTAACCCATAACTGCAGCCACAACTAGACTTGTTAGCCGTTTAAATTTTAACCCATGGATGAATCCAAAGTGAGAAGTGTAAATATTTTGGAAAAAAAAAACACAGAGAGAGAGAGAAAAAGAGGGAAGATAAAAGAAAAAGAACAGCAAAAGAAATAAAAGGAATAAAAAGTGTGCAAAAGAAGGAATAAGATGAGAAGCAAGTAACACACAACCTTATGTGCACAAAGTAAATTAGGTCAAAATGGTGGACTATCTAGTTGGATTCATCCATTGTCACCCGTCACAACAACCACCATGCCTACCCTAGCCAATAGCCAACCTGAAAAAGTCCTTTTAATATGTGCATGACTTAATAATCAATGGTGGAGAGTTGATTACCTTACAAGCTTATGCTAAGGGTGTTTCATTATAGGAATGAGTGTCATAAACATACTAGTTCATAACTACTAGTACATATATGAAACCGAGTGGAGTGTGCTTTGTGAGAGATTTGAACACATGTAAGGATTCACTTGAAATGGAATAAATGTAGTTATGTTGTAATGCTGGAATTTATTGGGTTGTTTGATAGATGTAAATCTATTGCACATTGTAAGTCTTAGGGATTGATCACGGGTTTTGAATTTCTTTGTTATTGGGGAGGTTATGGACAAACTATTAGTTGAATAATCATTGTTGAATTGTGCATAAGATGTAACACTCGTCAAATTTCACTAAATGATTCATTGTCGATCGAACTAAATGGGTTAGGCCCAGTTAAGCCCAATGAGGCCCACTAAGAGCCGAGGCCCAACTAGGGTTCGATCTATAAAGTTAAACCTACAAACATTTATTAATGAATTGGTTCTTAATTATTGATGCTTGCGAAAGAAAACAGACAAAGAACCGTTTAACGTTCAGCAATAGGATATTCACAAAATGTGATAATTAAATTCTAAACAACATATAATAATAATGATGTTGTTGTTGTTATTATCATTATTATTATTATTATTGTTAAAATCCAATTAAAGAGGTAGTTTAAAACGGTTAAATAGTTAAGCAGACGTAAATGAGTAGTCCAATTCTCAATGCCTTACACTAAAAGTCACAACTTACAATAAAATCATTTGAACGTAGTTTCACCTCATACAAATAATATAGTGAGCTTATAAAAGTCATCCTGATATTGTCCAAAAGGACCAAGTGCAAAGCACGCCAATTGTCTACGTAGTTGTCCTTTCTGGTGCTACAATTGTATAGCTGGACACAAATTTAGTCATATAATATCGATGATACTTCTATAGGTTAGATTATATGTGTAATAGCCCTTTATATACTCAATTTGATCAATTTGGTATTAAAATAAACTTTAGTCCCTTCCTTTAAAAAAATCTTAATTTTGGTGTCATTTTGTGCTAAGTATTTAGTTTATCAAATCACTGTTTGATCCATGGATTTTTATATTTTTAATCTACATATGTCAACATTTAATAAAATTTTATTGAGCTTCATAGGTCATGTGAATACTTTTCACAAGTTTATATCAAACACCAATCTTATCCGTCAATGTTATTGGTTAGAGAATGAATAGTTTATGAATTTAAATGGGATGAATGGGATACAAAAGTTAAGAGACAGAAACGACATTTTAAAAAAATCACTCAATATGGTCAAGAACTGAATGAGATATCATTTGTCAAAGTTGGTACATCAAAAATTCTCAAATAAACTTTTTTTTTTAGTTTTGCAGTTTGAAATCTCCAAACTTGTCAAAAAAAAATTGGATTTGAAAAAGAACTGAACTTACTTTTTGACTCAAGAATTGTCCAATTTGGTTAATTTTTGACGAGTTATGACGGGCTAAAGTCGAGAGCAAGTTCCTGTTAGAAATATAAATGAAACATATGCTATGAAATTATATGGTTTTCTTATAAAATAATGGTTATACTTACAAGAACAATTATTTTTATAATAGTTTTTTATGTTATTTGAGAAATTTTAAGGGAAATCATGGGTTAATCATTGTTAAATATGTGTCATGCATTTTGGATCTTAAAGTCGTTAACGAGGTTTCTTGATTTTAGCAAATTTATAAATGAACTCATGAGTATTGCAAATAGATTTATAGATGCATGAATATCTATTTAACATTCATATATGTGCAAAATATCCATGACAAATGAATAAATAAGAAGTCAAATATGAACAAAAACAAGTATAACAACTTATCAAATTGGAAAGGATTGCAAAATGATAGAACTTCTTCACTCATGTGCTCTTGTGCAACGCTTGAATATCTTCAAATAAGGAGGATTAGGGGTTGATTTTTATAGAAGAGAAAATAAGAGAGAGAGAGAGAGAGAGAGAGAGAGAGAGAGAGAGAGAGAGAGAATGAATGGTACAATGAAAAATGAGGTGAAAGGGAAGGTCTTGAAAAAGCCAAAGAAGTCAATAAGTTGTTTTTAGATGAAATCTCAAACATGGTCTTAATATATAAGGATTAAAAGGTGATTA
Source organism: Mikania micrantha (assembly GCA_009363875.1). Classification (NCBI taxonomy): domain Eukaryota; kingdom Viridiplantae; phylum Streptophyta; class Magnoliopsida; order Asterales; family Asteraceae; genus Mikania; species Mikania micrantha. The sequence goes on from CM018686.1 coordinate 44,163,565, forward strand.
GAGTGTAAGTGAATGAGATGAATGGAAGGTCTTGTGACCTTTTCTTGGCTAAAATCTTGATGGTTCTAGAATTTTTTTTATTAATTTTTTAGCCAAGGTTTGTTACGTATTAACATGTTGCATTATGTTATTTTTAAAATTTTTGGTTAGTGTAGTTAGTGTTAAAATCCGCTAATATTATATATATTACTAGTAATACTAGTCTTGGTTTATGTTATATGGTACGCTTATTATCAACGTTTACCAATGAAGTAAAAGTTATACTTATGTTGTAAATTTCTTGATTTTTAATGTCAATTATTTTCTTCCTACAAAACTATATTGAATGAGTTGAGTTTGTTTGCTAATTTTTTCTAAGTTCACCAATGTATTAGTGCTTCACATGTGGACATATTAGTCAAACTTTATGAGGAGGGTTATAGCAATGACATGTCGTCACTATATACTAACCTATAATGACGAAATTTGTCTTCATGGTTGTCGTAGCTACTGATCGAACTATATTGTCATGCAACAACTATGTAAACCATTCGTAGCATTTGTTTTCTAGATTTAAAGGGAATGAGGCTTCCTACATGCTACTTCTTCATGCCATTCTTATTCTGAAACTTCATGTTCTTTCTAGACCGTTTTCTGTCTCCATCAATTGAATTAAATCATGTTACAATTTCTTGACTAAGACACGTGATAAAATTCAAGTGGTTGGGATATGATCCATTACACACACAACACACATGTACAAGACTTTTTTTTTTGTATGTGCAAATTCATACGCGTTAAGGATCTAACGTAGTGTAAGTTTTAATTATATTATATTTATCGACACAATATAACACAAATTTACACTTACTTTAAATTATAAATACATATGAATTTGCACCTACAATTAAAAGAAGAAAACTTGTATATGTATAATAAAAGTAAAAAAAACAAATATTTGAGTTGATCTTGGTGTAATTAGTTTAGTTACCACAATTAAGTTGATTAAACAAATATTTGAGTTGATCTTCAGCAAATGATCAAAACCTTAGAAGTAAGGAAAGACATAATAGAAATACACGTATAATAGTTCAAAGGGGTATATATGTAAAAACAAAACTAGAGGCAACACATGCAAGTCACATGCAACTTCTACCAATTTTTTTAAATGTATGTAACTATGTTATGCGCTAATATATATATATATATATATATATATATATATAGGGGAGGGATATTCTAAGAAGGCAAAAAACCATGAGAAGTGTGAGAAGCCACAAGAATGTGACACGTGTATTTTAGGGTAAAGGGTATAAACGTCAACACATAAATGAAGGCTGCACATGCAAGTCACATGTTAATTCCACCAAATTTTTTAAACGTATGTAACTATTTTATACGTTAAATTTTTTTAAAAAAAATTACACCATAAAATCACAAATTTCTTTACCTTTCTAACGAGTATAATATTGTTATATTTAACAATAGAAAAAGAACAAACCTGTATGTTCTTGAAACTTGTGCGTTTTTATGGTGTTTCCATATTGTTTGTGAAACTAGACGTTTTATGGTGTTTTGAACATAAACAAAACACAACGTTTTTTAATTGCGTCATTTACACATGATGTTTTATGGTGTTTCTGTACTGTGTAATTTTCACAAATATTTTATGGTGTTTTTGAATTGTAATTTTATTTATGATGTTTTTGGACTGTAATTTTATTTATGGTGTTTTTGAACTGTAATTTTATTCATGGTGTTTTTGGACTGTATAATTTTACACATTGTGTTTTATGGCGTTTTTGAAAACTAAAAAACATGTCGTTCTAAACTTTGTGTTTTTACACATTTAAGTTTAAAACGTCATGTATAAAATGTTTATGAACCAGGTGTTTTTGTTATGGTGTTTTTCAAATGTTTATGAAATATAGCGATTTATGGTGTTTTTAGTATTCAAAAACACCATAAAAATGCCTGGTCTTAGTTTCATGAATATCCGAACACAAAAACACCATAAAATGTTAACACCATAAACACAATAACATATCTTGAAAAAACGCCATAAACAATAAAATATCTCGAAAAACATCATAAACTAAGTTAAAAACACCACGTACAAACTTAGGTGTTTATGGTGTTTTTCGTTTTCAAAAACACCAAAAAATGCCCTCTTTTAGTTTTATTAATACGCAAACACCAAAAAATAACATAAAATGTTAACATCATAAACACCATAAAATATCTTTGAAAACACCATAAAACATACATATGGGTAAAAAACACCATAATAGATCAGTTTCGTATATATTGGAAAAACACCATAAACATATGGTTCGTGAAACTCATTTTAGGTTGTTATTTTAATTTTAAAAAATATACTAATATTATACTCATTAGAAAGATAAAAAAATGCTCGATTTTATGGTGTAATTTTTTTTAAAAAATACTAACGTATAAAAAAGTTATGAACGTTTAAAAAAGATGGAGGAAAATGCATGTGACTTGCATGTGCAGGTTTTTGGCTAGATCTTCTCATTCTACCCCTACTGATGGTTTTAACTTATAACTATTTACGAAAATACCACTAAATTAATCTCAACCACAAAACCAATTGATCTAATGGTTGAGATCTCTTCTCACACTTATCATGGTTTTAAAACTTTTTAGCCAAACCTTATACTATATATATATATATACAGGATTTGGTTCAAATAAAAACCATGCTTAATTGCGGTAACCCAAATAACCCTACAAAAAATGGTCAAATCTTTGGTTTTTTTTTTCATGGTCTTTATTATACATATTTAGGGGAGTTTCTTTCGCGAGGCAAATCGAATTTGCATCGATGTAAAAGTTTTGCACTTTTCGCAACATTTAGAAAATTGCAAAACTTTTACACCGATGCAAATTCGATTGCCTTGCGAATTAGCCAAAACACAAAAAAGAACCCCCCCTAAGTATGTATAATAAAGACCATGAAAAAAAAAAACAAAGATTCAGCCATTTTTTGCAGGGTTATTTGGGTTACCGCAATTACAGTGGGTTAACAATAGAACATTCCCCTATATATGTATATAAATAGGGAAAAGATAAAAAATAACCCACTAAATATGCAATAACCCGAAATAACTCCTCAAGATTAAGCCAAATCTTCGAGTTTTTTTTAACATCATTGTAAACATATTTATAACACCTTATTTTATAAGTTTGTGTAAATTCATCACCCTTTGAGAGTTATTATCGTTGTAAGTTTTGAAGAAAAAAACACTTACAGTACTGTAAGTTACAAAATTTTAAAAACTTACAACGATGATAACTCTCAAACGGTGATGAATTTACGCAAACTCATAAATAATAAAGTGTTCTAAATGTACTTACAATAATGTAAAAAAAATCGAAGATTTAGTTTTATCTTGACGGATTATTGCATATTTAGTGGGTTATGTATTCAACCATCCACTATATATATATATATATATATATATAGGAGAGGGTTATTTTGAAAACCTAGTTGAGTTGAGAAAATTTTGAAAACAATGAAAAAAACCATAAAAAATGGGTTTAGGGTTTGAGGTTTGGGTTTAGGGTTTTTTTTTTTTGGGTAAAGAGCTTTTGCCCGGAAAAATATATAACCAACAAATGAACAAATTACATGTGGACTAGAGGGGCATGCCCCTCCAAATAGCACATATCCGACAAGCCCGGATAGGCTAAACAAAATACAACTAGCCCAATGGGCCTACAAGTATAGTACATATACAAAAACCACTTCGGGCCTAGACAATACAAATCAAACCCATAATAGTGGCCCAAAGCAAAGATCATGAAATAATAATCTAGCCTATGACAAACATGACAAAAGGAGCCCAACAAAACCACCTATTACACCCAACGGACTCCAAACACCAATGGAAACAAGCCCAAACCAGATTCCCATAAAGGCCCCTATGGGCTCTCTCCTGGCCCATCTCAGCAGGAAGTAGGCCCACCAAACTGAAGCGGCCACACAGGGGCGGCCCAAAAAATTTGTTGGGCCCTAATTCACAAGATAGATGGGCCCAATATCATGAGCAGCCCAGCAAAGCAACCCAAGCAGGTGGAAACCCAAATCCCACTTGGAACTCCTACCAGCCCAGCTACAAAAAACCAAGGCCCAAGTAGACCATAAGAATCTCAAAAGCCAATGACATTGGCTGCTTCCCAGCAGCAAGTCAGCCGGCTAGGCCAGAACGGCACCTTGGCCCATACAGCATGCATCAATAGGCCAAGACAGGAAAAGCACCTCCAACCTGTCAATATCCGGATTGCCATGCCCACACTGGACCACCCTTGGGACACCCAAACCATGAAGAACCAAGGCCATCCAAGGGCCAATACAGCAACCAGCTTGAGTCCTGACGCTATCCATCATGAATAAACATCCCCCAATCATTGTCACCGTAACAGCACAACAGTCCAGCAGGGCAACCTGGCCCACCAGAACACTTTTCTGCACACATCCCATGTTCTGCCGCCACCCAATGTTGATCCCACCAGTAACAGTCCAGCAGCCCTTTACCAACAACCCATAGCAGGCGCAACCGATCATCAGCCAGGCCCCAGACAGACCCCTGCTATGCAAGGAAACCTCCTGAATCCCAGCCCCAAAGTGGACCAGATTGAGCCCATTCCACAACCCATAAGGCCAAACAATTAAACCCCCAACTAGGCTGCAGCACGCCATACTACAGTCTCCATGCAGCCCATATAAACCAGCTATGAACCAGCCCCCGCAAGAAGAACAGAAAAGGATTCAAGGCTTCTCAAGAAGATCCCCTATCCAGCTAAGGTAAGTACAACCCCTATACATACGAAAAAACAGCCAGAACTCCCAAATGGTATCTGCACCATGCAAACAGAGCCCAAAAGCACCCAAAAAAATCTGATACACATGAACATGGGGACAAGAAGCATGAACCCCAGCACCAAGCATATCAAAAACCACAAGAAAAAAGAAACTATACATCATATACACCCAACCCATCAACACAAGAAAGAGACTATACATAAAGATTATGTATAATGGTGCTTATTCCCCCTCTTAGCCTTAAACTGGCCAGCCATCAGGGTGGCCATTCCATTGGCCTCCTCCTCAACATCCTCAATAGCATAGGTTCTATCGAGCCCAAAATGCAAAACCTGGTCCTCAAAAAAATCCCATTCAGCCGGAGACCATTTAACTGTATCCGTGGCCTCAACAGCTTTAGCTTGGGACTTGAGAGCTTTAATGATACTTGCTTTAGCAGCCTCAGAAATGCCTTCTTTTTGCATAGAAGAGCTGTTATCTTGGATATCCATAGGATTATCCTCATAAAATTCTTCATCATCCACAACCAAATAGTCCGGTTCAAGGCCCAACAATAAGCACTGGTTGGTAAAAAATTCCAATTCAGCCGGGTTCCAATAATTAACTACCTTCCCGAGGACTGTTCAGGTAATATTAATGTACTCCAAAATACGGTTCTTCTGTTGAGCTGAAACGACCCCATCTGGAGGACGGGTAGTGTGAACTCTAGGGTTGGTGATGGATCTGAGAAGGATCCTGCCCACATCGAGAACAGCCTCCTTATTTAAAGAACAAGAACCAGCCTCCTTTTCCCCCCCACTATCATCCACCCCCATAGGGTCCTCCAAAGCAGCAAACCTATTATTTGTTTCTATAGCCTGGGGCTGTATATCCTTGTCTTTTGTAATAGAGCTAGCCTTCCCCCTCCCACCATCAACCGCCCTAGAGAAATTAAACCCCATAGGCTTTGAGATCTCTTTTTGCTTCAAATTATGACCCTTATCACCAGAATTAACCAGCTGGCCCTTTTGGCGAGACTCAGTGGCGGCCAAATCAGACCTGCCATTGAGCGACTGGTCCCCTTAGTAGCCCCTTTGTTTTTCTTGTTTCTCTCCACCATGACGAATCTGTTCTGCTCCGGCTGATCACCCTCATGATTCTGACCCTCAGCTGTATTACTAATAGGCTCAATAACAGGCACAGGCCCAGGTTTTTCAGCCCCCTTCTCCTTGGGACATTTCTTGCACACACCTAAAACATGACCATACACCTTGCAATAAGAACACATAGGCGGTTTCCACTGGTATGAGACCTGTAACTTAACAATCCAACCCAAGTTCTGCTCAATAGAGGGATATTCAACTTCAACCTCATCTGGGAGGGGATTATCAGCAGGAACATCAACTAAGACACGAGCAAACCCAAGTTTTCCTTTCCCATAAGCATACCTTTCCCTAGTCACCCGATCCATAGCACGAGGCACCCCAATGGTGCTCATCAGCCTGCATATTACCAGAGTGGTCCACAGATCAAGCGGGATGCCATGATGGTTACCCATAGAGGAATAGTATCTGGCTCAACCTTTTCAACACCCAAACCTGGTTCCCACTTGTTCAGGAATAAAGGGATGTTTCTAATCATCCAAGGGCCATTTTCAATGACATCTTGCATCCCCTGTTCAGTTTTGAATCTGAAAAAATAATACCCCGCCGCATTCTTCGTAACCTCCTCCAATTCATACGCATACCACAGCCTTTGTACAGCCTTACTAACATAGTTGTAGTCCATTGAAGATCCCAGAAAGTATCTATACAAATGGTTAGCAAAAGTAGCAGCTGCTTTCTGAACATCCTCAATGGGAAGCACCACCCTTTTTCTCCCATCCACAGTTATCACAAGAGGGATATAATCCAACTTAACCTCCATATTGTAATCCTTAAACTGATCAGCAAAGGACTTACCGTTTGTGCTCATAGGCACTGTAGCCATGGTGGTAGGAGGGGTAGAAGGAGGCTGGTCTGAGTGGTCAGTGCGAGGCGACTTGGGAACCCCTTCAGGAGCCGAAACCTTGCCTGGATCTGTAGAATTTGTAAGAGGACCATTTTCGACTTCCATGACACCATAAACAGACGATTCCCCAAGCATGGCAGGTGAATCTTCTTGGGGCGGTTGGACTTGCATCGACAAGGGCTTATCATTCATCTTAGACACTGTCTCCTGTACAAATTCCTTCACCCTCAAATCAGAAAGGAGGGGGAGAACCTGATTTTGACTTTTTTCTCGTCGTATGCCCCCTTTTGTCGGATCCCTACCAGTATTACCCTTCCGATATGCACTCCTTAGGACCCTATGAGAGCTCCCACTTCCATCCATTGTGTGATTCTTGTCCAAATTCTCCATTTGAACTTCATCCGAATGATTGCCTACCTGAACCACAGGGGAAACCGGCACCAATGGAACAATCGGCTCACCCACTAGGCATTGGAGATCCAATTGAACACTCTGGTTATCGGGGGGTCTATCAGGAGGACGATTGTTTTGAGGAATTGATGGATTTTGACCACCAATTGATGGCTTCATCAGCGAACAAGAAGGAACCGACAGAGCGTTTTTTTAGAGAGAGAAGGAAGAGAGAGAGTGAAAATTGCAAAAATGAAAAACCATACGGTTTAGGGTTTCGGGTTTAGGGGCAGGGGCCGGGGCCGGGGCCAGGGTTCAGGGTTTAAGGTTTTTTTTGGGTAAAGGGCTTTTGCCCGGAAAAATATGTAGCAACGAACAAAAAAATTACATGTGGACTAGAGGGGCATACCCCTCCAAATAGCACATATCCGATAAGCCCGGATAGGCTAACAAATATATACCAAGCCCATTGGGCCTACAACAACCAGACCTATACAAAAACACTTCGGGCCTAATACCAGACAAACCATCACAAAAAGTAAAGCCCAAAGCACTAAGTAACAAACTATGATTACAAATGCTAGACAAAAGGACCAAGGCCCAATGTAGCCCAAAAATAACATGAATATCCCCAAGGCCCAGACAGAAAACCAAAAAATATCCAAGTGTTAAGAAGTCTCCATAACCCCCAAAGGCCGAAGGGGACAACTTGGACACCAGGATGAGAAGACACCGAAATCCATGTGTTGATGCCACACAAGGCCGGGCAGGAGCCATTGACACACCTGCTGAGGCTACAATCAGTCAGACAAGGGGCACCATCAGCCTGCCAAGAGCCAGACGGGGCCAGACATACACCACTGGGGGCCAGACAAGCGCAACCAGGAGCCAACCATGGGCTGTAGCGAGCCATGCACGAGCTGGGCAAACTGGAACCCATCCAAGCTAGAGCAAGCAACCAATATGCAATCCACCCAGTAATGAATCCAAGCCCTTACAACCCATATAAACCCAGCCCCGAAACATGTCATAATAGACCCAGACAGCCCAGTAGCACAGGGGCAAAAACAGACTGACAAAAGTAACAACATTCTGAAGAGGATGGGTCTTGGGCTTAAGCCAGGAACCCCAAAAACCAGCCTCTTCAAAAATACAAACTGTATGGCTGCCAACCCAAACATCTAGGCGACCCCAGATAACCACAAACAACCCAACACCACCGAGCGCCCAGTTAAAAAAGAACCAAGGAATGACAGCCCAACCAAGAACCAGCAGCCACCCAGCTAGACCAGCTTCCCTAAGAACCAAATTAAAAAGTCTCCAATCAATAGCCATCTTGGACCTGGTAATGTACCAGCAAGCCACACCCCTGCAAACTGGCACCCAACAGCACCAATGGGTCTGTTCAGTTTTAAACAGGTGACACCTAGGCTCACACCTGCCATGCCTGATCCAACAAAAACCAGTCTCATCCCCTTTCCACATGAGATGGTACCAGCCCCTAAACAATCTAGAGAACAACCAAAAGGGCCTCACCCCACCCTTCAGGTGAGGGTAAACAGCACCAAAACCAACAGTAACAAGCATCAAAGACGACGCACCAGGGCTGCCCAAAAAAGAACTCCCCACAGCAGCCTCAACACAACCCCAAAATCACAACAAACCCGAGACCCAAACCAACCAAAACTGAGGGAAGACAGCCATAAAAAGAAAAAACACACACCGAAACAAAAAACACAAACCCAGCAGGAAGGGAACTTAAAATTGACCTGCTAGTAAGGAAGCCATACCATTGGCCTCCTCTTCCACATCCTCAATAGCATATGTCATATCCAGCCCCAAAGCCACCACCTACTCCTTAAAAAAGACCCATTCAACTACCGTCCAAGCCATCATATGCTTGGCCTTAACCGCCTTAGCATTTTAATTAAGGGCTTTTACAATAGCTTGTTTCTTTTTATCAGAGATGGGTTGCACACTTTGAATATCCAGAAGGTTGTCCTCCATGAAAGACTCCACATCTTTCACCACATAATCTGGCTCATATCCCATCCGCATACATTGATTATTGAAAAAGTTCCATTCAACTTGGCTCCACCCATTTGTCACCAACGTAGGAACCGCAGCTGTCCCATTAAGGTAGCCCAAAAACACTGACTTCTTGTAGTCAGAAAGGTTGTTATCGCCCGGGACCGGCAAATCAGTATGTTCCATTATAGAGTCCGGGAGATGGCAGCTTATATCCATTTCTACCTCCTTGCTAACAGTGCAGTTAGGAACAGACAAACTTATTCCCCTTGACCCATGTCACCCATAGGAGCCACCCCACAAACTTCCGAACTCATGGACCCTCCACTCCCAATCTTAGCCTCTTCCAAAACAGTGAACCGATTCCCAAGGGACATGCCCTCCTTCTGTTTAGGATTTTTCACAGGAACCTGGGGTTGTTTCTTTTTCCCATTATCTCCATTAACCGCTCTCGAAAAATCAAAGCCACCAGCTTTCTTATTAGTTTTGAGCAGCCCACCATCCCCACCCGTATTCTTTTTCCCTTGGCCTATGACTTTAGAACTTGAAGCCGAGGGATCCACCTGCTTGGTATGCTCCTTCACAGCCTTCCCCCGACTGACCTGGGTAAACTCAGTGGAGTTGACTTGCCCCCTTCACTATTAGCAGCCAACTCCTTCTCCTTATTAACCAGAGGGCCATGTATGATAACACTCCCACTATTTAGAAGACCTATGCTATCCTTGCCCTGAGACTCCCTCAGCCTCACCTTGCATTGATTTTCAGCATGCCCAAACACTTTACAGTGGGTGCACACAGGAGGCTTCCACTGATAAGTGACATCACTAGAACCAAGCTCAGTAGTGGGATACTCAACCTCTACAACTTCAGGGAGACTCATGTCAGCAGAGACCTCGACCATCACTCTGGCATAACCCAATTTTCCCCTACCATTTGAGCATCTTTCCCTAGTCACCCTATCCATCAATTTTGGGGTTCCAACAGCTCTCATTAATCAACTTATCCCCACTCTAGTCCACAGGTCTAAGGGTATGCCATGAATGGCTACCCAAAGAGGAATAGTTGAGGGCTCCACCTTTCTAACTCCCATACCAGGTCTCCATCTGTTCAAGATCAAAGGAATGTTTCGGATCATCCACGGGCCATTTTCCAGAACATCCTACAGCCCCTGTTCAGTTTTGAATCGAAAGAAATAGCAACCAGTAGCACTTTTAGTAACATCATCCATGTCATAAGCAGCCCACAATCTTCGAACCACCTTATTAACATAAACATAATCCATGGCTGTTCCCAGAAAGTAACCAAACAAGTGATTTGGAAGGGCAGCCTCTGATTGTTTAACTCTGCATCAGAGATGACTACCCTCTTCTTCCCATCAGCCATGACCAACGGAGGAAAAAACTCAAGGGTGGCATCATATTGGTCACTGCCTTATCGAAGCAAATCAACAAAAGAGACAGTTACCTATGTGGGAGCTTCGACAGGGGTCTCAACCTCCATGGCACCAGTGGAGGGGATATCGACAACCGGCAAGGTCTGAGGGGGAGAATCATGAGGCAGCGGCAAACCACGGGGAGGCTGAAATCGGTGCTCCTGCATGGCCAGAGGTTTATCCTTCAACCTAGTCGTGGTTTTTGTAACAAACTCCTTTACTCGCAAAGGCTATCAAAAATAACCAGGCCAAAAGGCCTTTCCTGGTTATTCATACAAGATGACCATGCCCCGCTTAGCACAATTCCGACAGACCCGGAAAGGCTATCAAAAATAACCAGGCCAAAAGGCCGACACATACAAGTACAATACTTATACAAAGCAACTATGGGCCTAGAACCTAACATTCCACCACCATACATATGGCCCAAAACACTCACCATAATGTGAGGCACAAAAATAATACAAGAAAAACCATGGAAAGCCCAAAACTCCCCCCATGTACACCCAAAGCTTCCCATAGCCCAAAAAGAATGGCCCAAACCAAAGAAACAAGTAACCCAATAAGTCACTCTGCTGGCCCAGAAAATAAACCAAACACTAGTATCCAAGTTATACTTCAAATGCCAAAGCCACACTAGGGGGCCATGGTACATAAGTCATGAGCCAGACCTGGCCATTAGCCACCCAAAGCCGAGCCAGGGGTCAGCTCGGACTCGGCTCGGATTTAAACCGAGTCTGGCTCGGTTCGGCTCGGATTGTAAACCGAGCCTGAAATCTTGGCTAGGACTCGGCTCGTTTTTAACCGAGTTGGCTCGGCTCGGCTCGTTTTTGGCTCGGTTTTTACATAAAAAATTTAATATTTGAATTACATTCAACTTAACTCGGCTCGGTTCGTTTTTGGCTCGGTTTTTACTAAGAGAAGAGGCGTGAATATGTAGAACTAGGAATTAATAATATGATTTATGAATTATGAATTAGTTGAGCACGTGAGAATTGAGATTCATTTTGTATTTCTGTCCTCTTTTATTTTATTTTATTTTATTTTTATTTTTTAACATAATTACAAAATAACACTAAAGTATATTTATTAGTGAAAGTAACCTATAATTTTAAAGTTTAGTATAGCATGTTGTACAAACAAGCCGAGCCACGAGCTCAGCATACGAGCCAAGCAACGAGCGAGCTACGAGTCGAGCCAGCATTGGCTCGGACTCGGCTCGGTTAAAAAACGAGCTGGCTGGGTTCGGCTCGGTTTCAAACGAGCTTTATTCGAGCCAAGCTTTATCTGAGCTTTTTCCGAACGAGCTACAAGCCGAATCCGAGTTTCGAGCTTTTTGGACAGCCCTAGCCACCAACAAAACCTGATGCGACATCAGCCTAAGAGAACCACCCAGCAGCAAGCCCAAAATCCATCAGATATGGGCCAAAATCTTGCCAACAGGAAACCAAGGCCCAAGCTACCCATAAGCCCCTCCATAGACCAAGGCAAAAGCTGCTCCCACCCTGCATGCCAGCCTGCCAGGCCATCATGAGGACGCTGCACCCACAGGCAGCACCCACACCCATCTGCAACTGTAGCAGAGTGCCATTAGGGAGCCAAAGCCGAACAACAATCCCAAGCACCTGAGGAACAATATAGCAAAAGAGCCGCCGAATACCCAAACTCCAGGAATGGCAGCGACCCAAATTGTTTTTCCAGGCCAAAATGATGTCCTGGCACTCAAGGAAAGTGTCACCCGTAGCATTAAATAAAACAGCACAGGGCCATATCAGGCCAAATCTTGCTAACTGAGAGCAGGTGCTGAGCCTCATCATGCCAACCTGGTACACCAACAAGGGGACAACCAGCTGCACTCCACGACACTTCAGCAGCCCCCCATCAGCACCCATCAGCATACCAACCCCTAGGCAGCCCAAATCAGAACCCACGCCCTGCCACAACAGGATCCCCCATCCCATTCCTCTGCCAACCATAGCCCAGCCCGTACCCCTGCAACCCAAAGCACAGCTTATACCCATACCCCAGTGTTGTAAAAATCGCTAGGCGCTAGTCGGTCGGTGAGGTAGGGACTAGCGATCAATCGGGATTAATCGGATTGGAATTTTATATGTATTTTGATACGAATGCTACTAATATAAATGAAGTACAGGATCCAAAGATGTTACAAGTTTATTCAAGAAGGGGCAAAGGTGTCAATATTAAAAGTGGCTAGAGTTTGTTACGTGATAGAGAATATTATAAGTAGAGAGAATAAGGAGAGGTGGGGGGTAAGGATTTGGTTGTTAGATCTGAGGGCTCTTACGTTGTGAGAGAGAGGGATTTCCCTGGTTCATTGTTTTCTTTCCATTCTCTGTAATTTTTGATTTCAATCAATATTAGTTCAATCCTCTAATCTGGTGTTGATTTTTTGTTAAGTTGTGAAACGAGAAACGTTACACGATTGGATGCTCAGGATCAGCAAATTCAGAAAATCAATGCTGAGATTGCTGAAATGAAGTCGAGTTTGCAAGTTTTGGAGGCTGATCGTGTTGCTTCGGTGGAATTTCGTCAGTTCATGTTGGCGTGGGTGAAGAAACAAGAGAAACAGAAGGGTGATGGTAATTCTGGATCGGGATCGTCGGGTGGAGTGTTTTCCAATCCTGATAATCAAGGGGATTCGGGGGAGCGACCAACAGGAGTTCCTTGGGCTGTGAAGAAGGTGAAGTTGCCGGAATTCAGTGGGTTTGATCCCCAAGGGTGGATTCAAAAAGCTAACCTCTATTTTGATATCAACGACACCCCTGATGAACCCCGACTTCGTTTGGCTCAATTAAGCATGGTGGGTGTTGCACAACATTGGTTCACCATCATTATTCAGGTGCGTGAATCCTTATCGTGGGGCGATTTCCAATCTAAGTTACTACAACGCTTCAGTGGATTAGAAATTCAAAATCCATATGAGCAATTGGCTGCAATCAAACAACGTGATTCCATTCACGACTATATTGACGATTTTGAATATCTACTATCGTTGGTTCCCCGCTTACCAGAGTCTCAAGCTCTCGGGTACTTCATTGCAGGTCTGAAGGATGATGTTAAGCAATGGGTTAGATTACATCGCCCTCTCTCACGTCTGGATGCGATGTATCTCGCGAAAGATGTTGAGGTGATGCTCCGTCCTAATTTGACGGAGGGTAATTTATCCCAATCTCGTTTCCGGTACTTGCATCCGGCAAGCAATCCGAGTGGGAATTTTAGGGATGGGCTTTCTCAATTGGGCCCGGTTGAGTCCAAAGGGTTTATTGGCCCAAAAGGGGTGGATAGGGCTTCTTCTGGTCGACAGGACTCCTCGCGTCCTCCATGGAGTGGTAAATCCTCCAGTTTTTCTCAGTCGGACGGTGGGCAGGTTTTCCATAAGGATAGGGGAGTTCGGTCTTTATCTAGAACCGAGTGGGAGGATCGACGGAAGAAGGGTCTGTGTTTTAGGTGTGGCCAACAATATGGACCGGCTCATAAGTGTCCTGAAGGGAAGCTTCGAGTGCTTCTTCTGGGAGAGGATGAATATGAGCTCTCAGAGGGGGATAATCTTCGTTTGGAACAAGTGCAATTGCATGATGAACCTCCAGATGATACTCCAGCTTTAGGTACTTGTCTCGCCTTAGCTTCAGATGGAGTGATTAGCAATTGTGGTGGTGCTAAGACCTTGAAATTTGAAGGGACCTTGCAAGGTATTCCAATTAGCTTAATGGTTGATAGTGGGGCGACCCACAATTTCATTTCTCGCAGATTGGTGATGGCTTTGGGTCTGTGCGCTTCTTCTTTTTCGGGTATCCATATTACTTTGGGTGATGGGTATTCTGTCTTTGTTAAGAACCAGTGTTTACATTTGCCAATCTCTATTGGGTCATTTCAATTTCTGATTGATGTTTTAGTTTTTGATACTGGTAATTTGGACTTAATTTTGGGAATGGCTTGGCTTTCTTCGTTGGGAGAGGTCACCCATGATTGGCATCATTCCTGGATGCAATTTCATCATGAGGGTCAGGTGGTGCAATTACAAGGAAGTTCTTTTGTTCAGTCCAATTCTGCAGCATTGCAGCAGTGGTTAGGAGAATTGGAGGAGGGTGATTTCGTTAATGCTACTCTTTGTTCTGTCACTTCAGTCTTATCAGCTACTCAACAACAGGCTCTGGATGGGTTCTTGCAAGGGGTGGCTGATGTTTTCGCATCTCCTACGGGTCTTCCACCAGCCCGATCGCATGATCATTCTATCCAATTAACGTCTGATGTGCCTATTTGTGTGCGACCCTATCGTTACCCTCACATTCACAAGACTGAAATTGAGCGACAGGTAATGGAACTCTTGAAATTGGGTATGATTAGACCTAGTAAGAGTGCTTACTCGAGTCCGGTTATTCTTGTTCGTAAGAAAGATAATACATGGCGCATGTGTGTTGATTATAGAGCTTTAAATAATGCGACCATTCCGGACAAGTATCCTATTCCGGTTGTGGAGGAATTATTAGATGAATTATATGGGTCATTATTTTTTACCAAGTTGGATCTCAAATCTGGGTATAACCAGATTCGAATGAACCCAAACAGCATTGAGAAAACAGCTTTTAGGACTCATGATGGGCATTACGAGTTCCTCGTTATGCCTTTTGGCTTAACAAACGCGCCGGCCACATTTCAGGCTGTTATGAATGATATTTTTAGGCCACTATTACGTAGAAAAGTGGTCATTTTTTTTGATGATATATTGATTTATAGCCCTACTTGGGATGCCCATCTCGCTGACCTTCGAATGGTTTTTCAAGTACTGTCCCAACATCAATTCAAAGTCAATCGCACTAAGTGTTCTTTTGGTCAAACATCAGTGGATTATTTGGGTCATGTCATTGATGGCTTTGGCGTTTCTATGGACCAAAAGAAAATTGAAGCTGTGAAGTCATGGCCAGTTCCTAAACAGGTGAAGGGGTTACGTGGGTTTTTGGGATTGACGGGATACTATCGCAAATTCATTAGAAATTATGGTAGCATAGCTCGACCCTTAGCTGATTTAACAAAAAAAGATGCTTTTTGTTGGAATTCTGATGCGCAGTGCGCCTTTGAGCAACTCAAACAGGCGCTGATCTCTGGTCCTGTGCTGGCTCTTCCCAATTTTGCTTTGCAATTTGTTATTGAATGTGATGCTTCAGGTCGCGGTATCGGTGCAGTTTTGATGCAGCAAAGTAAGCCAATTGCGTATTTTAGTAAAGCCTTGAGCGATCGCAATTTAGCCAAATCTGCGTACGAACGCGAAATCATGGCTTTAGTGTTGGCTGTTCAGCATTGGCGGCCTTATTTATTGGGATCTCGTTTTCTGGTGTATACGGATCAGAAAAGTCTTAAATACCTTCTGCAACAACGAGTGACCACACCGGGAATCAACAGAATTGGGTTGCTAAGCTTTTGGGTTATAATTTTGAGATTCATTATAAACCTGGAAGAGAGAATAGAGCTGCTGATGCTCTTTCTCGCAGGGCTGATTCGGGTACTTTTTCTCAGGTGGTTTCTAGTCCTATTTGGTTGCAGGGAGCTCAGTTGCTTGAGGAGGCTAAACAAGATAGTAACATCCAGCAACTCCTTCAAAAGGTTCTCTTAAATCCTTCAAAATTTCCTGGTTATTCCTGTCAGCAGGGTTTGTTATACTACCAAAATAGAGTGGTCATTCCCAAGACTTCTAAATTTATTCCCCTTTTATTACATGAATTTCATACTACCCCTTCGGGAGGACATTCAGGTTTTTATCGCACCTATCGTCGTTTAGCTGCTAATTTGTATTGGCCAGGTATGACAGCTTCTGTTAAAAAGTTTATTCGGGAGTGTGATATCTGCCAACGATGTAAGGCCAGCTCGGCTGTTCCAGGGGGCCTGTTGCAGCCTCTTGATATTCCAGAAGCTATTTGGGAGAATTTAGCTATGGATTTTATAGTAGGGCTGCCTCCTTCAAAGGGCTTTAATGTTATTTTAGTGGTGGTGGATCGATTGTCCAAGTATGCTCATTTCCTTTTATTGAAACATCCTTACACAGCCAAGACAGTAGCTGAATTGTTTATCAAAGAGATAATTCGTTTACATGGAATTCCCAAATCCATTGTAAGTGATCGAGATCCCGTGTTTTTGAGTAAATTTTGGCAAGAAATTTTTCGTTCTATGGGTACTAAATTAAACATGAGTTCGGCGTATCATCCGGAATCGGATGGTCAGTCTGAGGTTATCAATCGTTGCTTGGAGGCTTACCTTCGTTGTTTCGCGATTGATCAACCACGCAATTGGGCTACTTGGATTCCTTGGGCGGAGTTTTGGTATAATTCCACCTTTCATGTAACAACAGGTACCACACCCTTTGAAGCAGTTTATGGCCGGCGTGCACCGTCCGTTTTTCAGTTTGTGCAAGGGGAATTACGAGTGGAAAAAGTGGCACAAGAACTTCGGGACCGCGATGAGGCTTTAAAACAACTCAAAGTTCATCTTTCTAATGCTCAAGGTGTTATGAAAAGGGAGGCTGATAAAAAAAGAAGAGAGGTGCACTTTGAAGTCGGCGATTGGGTGCATGTCAAGTTGAAACCCTATAGGCAATTATCAGTGCGTCATGTGATCCACCAAAAATTGGCTGCCAAGGTTTTTGGTCCTTTCCAAATTTTAGCTAAAATTGGTCCCGTTGCTTATAAATTACAGCTGCCTCCCACATCCAAAATTCATCCTGTTTTTCACGTTGCATTGTTAAAGAAAGCTGTCAAGGAACCTGTGGAGGCTGTGTTACCTCCTGATTTGGACACTGGTACAGGTGACGTTTTGATTCCAACTTCCATTTTAGCTACTCGAAGTGTGAAGGAGGGTATGGATGTCATTGAGCAATGGTTGGTACACTGGCAGGGTCAATCCATTGAAGAAGCTACTTGGGAAGATGCCACTTGGGTGCAAGGTCAATTTCCTACTACAAGGCTTGAGGTCAAGCCTTTATCGCAAGGGGGGAGTAATGATACGAATGCTACTAATATAAATGAAGTACAGGATCCAAAGATGTTACAAGTTTATTCAAGAAGGGGCAAAGGTGTCAATATTAAAAGTGGCTAGAGTTTGTTACGTGATAGAGAATATTATAAGTAGAGAGAATAAGGAGAGGTGGGGGGTAAGGATTTGGTTGTTAGATCTAAGGGCTCTTACGTTGTGAGAGAGAAGGATTTCCCTGGTTCATTGTTTTCTTTCCATTCTCTGTAATTTTTGATTTCAATCAATATTAGTTCAATCCTCTAATCTGGTGTTGATTTTTTGTTAAGTTGTGATTGAGTGTGTGTTCAAATCCTATCATATTTTTTCAAAATTATATACATATATACAAAATTTTATACAGAAATTTCAAATATTTAAAGATTTTAACCATTTACTTGATAATTTATATGCTAATTAATATCTATTTTATTTATTTTTATCTTTTAAAAGCCCATTTGTTAAAATCCAGTCTATATTTTTAAATTCAGTCCATATATTCAGTCCATATGCTTAAATTCAGTCCATTTGTTAAAAGTTAAAACCCAATAACAAAGAAACCCTAAGGCGACGCAGCGAGGGAATCGGAAGAGCGAAGTTCAATCGGAAGAGCGATGGCCGATGTTCAATCAGAATTCCGAAGTCGGAAGAGCGATGGCCGATGTTCAATCGGAATTCCGAAGTCAGAAGTAGAGGTGCACAAATCGGTTAACCGGTCCAAACCGGTTTTTAAATTACCCGAACCGGTTAACCGGTACATAGGGTTTACCGGTTTTCCCTAAAAACCGGTTCGGTTATTAACCGGTTTTTTTAACCTAAAATCTGTAACCTATGGAACCGAACCGGGTATAAACCGGACCGGTTAACCGGCCAAACCGGTTCAAAAACCGGTTTTTAAACCTTTTTTTTTCCGTTAATCCGTTTGATCTGTCCGTTAGACTTAGAGTACATAGGTTAACCGGTCCAAACCGGTTTTTAAATTACCCGAACCGGTTAACCGGTACATAGGGTTTACCGGTTTTCCCTAAAAACCGGTTCGGTTATTAACCGGTTTTTTTAACCTAAAATCTGTAACCTATGGAACCGAACCGGGTATAAACCGGACCGGTTAACCGGCCAAACCGGTTCAAAAACCGGTTTTTAAACCTTTTTTTTTCCGTTAATCCGTTTGATCTGTCCGTTAGACTTAGAGTGTTGAACCGTAACCGTATTGAACCGTTTTTTTTTTTATTATACGTTTTCAACCTTAAAGTTAAATTAATAAAATCATAATAAAAAAAAATCATAATAAAAAACTTAACAAAATCAAATCTAAAACTAATAAATAATAATTACTAAACCCTAATAAACCTTAAAATCTTAAACTAATAATTATTAAACCCTAATAAACCTTAAACTAATCAAACTAATATTAAACTAATAACTAATAAACCTTAAAACCTTAAACTAATAATTACTAAACCCTAATAAACCTTAAACTAATCAAACTAATATTAAACTAATAACTAATAAACCTTAAAACCTTAAACTAATAATTACTAAACCCTAATAAACCTTAAACTAATCAAACTAATATTAAACTAATAACTAATAAACCTTAAAACCTTAAACTAATAATTACTAAACCATAATAAACCTTAAACTAATCAAACTAATATTAATCTAATAATTACTAATATTAGTTTAAGGTTTTATTAGGGTTTAGTAATTATTAGTTTAAGGTTTTAAGGTTTATTAGTTATTAGTTTAATATTAGTTTGATTAGTTTAAGGTTTTATTAGGGTTTAGTAATTATGAGTTAATTATTTTAAGGTTTATTAGTTATTAGTTTAATATTAGTTTGATTAGTTTAAGGTTTTATTAGGGTTTAGTAATTATGAGTTGATTATTTTAAGGTTTATTAGTTATTAGTTTAATATTAGTTTGATTAGTTTAAGGTTTATTAGGGTTTAGTAATTATTAGTTTAAGGTTTTGATTAAATAAAATTCAATGAACTTTATTAGTAAGGATTTCAAATAGCATTTTTATTAAAATAAATTAATTACACAAGATTTAAAGTTACAAAATTAAATACAAAATCGAAAATAGAAATTAGTCTTCGCTTGGTGCTTCGGATTGTAGTTCCGGACTATTGTTCCGCATCCATTCATCCATTGCCTGTTCTTCGTCGGAAAGTGGAAATGTCATTCCTTCCTCAACTTCAACATCGTGTATTGTCACTTCTATCTCAAGCTCGCCTTCAAGTTGTGTGTGGTCTTGTACACGTTCCATTGCGTCCAAATGGTCTTTCAAGCAAATGCACATCTGCAATGATGCAGGAGTAAGCCTCGTCCTTCGTATCGATAAAACCCTGCCACTAAGAGAAAACGCAGACTCCGAAGCTACCGTAGAAGCTTGGACGCTTAGTAAATCACGGGCCATGGCAGATAGAATCGGAAAGTGGGGTTCCTTTTGTTTCCACCAGGCCAAAATATCAAAGTTTTCAAATTCTTCCGGCGTAAGACCGGAAATCCAATCTGTCCCTAGGTACCTTCCTAGTTCGCTACTTGCGCTTGTACCTCGGGCTCGTTTAGTTACATTTTGTCTTAATGTGTTAAATAAATCAAAGTTAACATCTTGGCTTCTACTCGAACTAGAAGCCGCATACATCGTTTGTTGTATGTTAGATGTTTCACCATATTTTTGTAAATAATGATCAAACATATTTTGAAAATATATGTTAAAGTTATTTTTAGTGTTTGTTGCAAAATTTGGGTCTTCCAAATCCAAACCCAAAGCACTGACTATTTCATCAACTAATGTTTCAACGCCGGCACCATTGAAACATGGGTTTAATGTCGTCGCACAAGTAAATACGGGCGGCATTTCTTGAAAGTATTTCATTAGTTTTAATTTCATTGGAAGTAACATTCCTGTATATATTTCATTATTTTCACCCGTCGATGGAAATTCGTTAATTTTTCTTGTTATTATAAATAATTGTTGAAGAACCAAACAAGACATGGGATAATAAACTCCCGATAAAATTGTTGAATTTTTAAAAACTCCAAATAAACTAGTAA
This sequence comes from Mikania micrantha, assembly GCA_009363875.1. NCBI lineage: Eukaryota > Viridiplantae > Streptophyta > Magnoliopsida > Asterales > Asteraceae > Mikania > Mikania micrantha. Next base: position 44,184,309 of record CM018686.1, read on the forward strand.
ATTCTCCTATGGCGTCCCAACATCGGCGATTAAATCTTTTAGCCTTACGTTCTTCCACTAAATTGTTATGAAATACTTCCAAGGTTTCCCTTTGTCGTAAGGCGCTGTTAAACATACGCCAAGTCGAATTCCATCTTGTTGGTACGTCCCAAGACGGACCTAAAAAGATGGAGTTCGTATCCTCACATAATTTTTGATATTCCAAATATCTTCTACGGCTTTTCATAAAAACATCCTTTAACATTTGTTTAAATTTTTCTTTTAACATATTCATTCCCTCAACCGCAAGAGCATCACTCACAACCAAGTTAATAATGTGAGCAACGCATCTTGTATGAAAAAAAGCACCGTTACATATCGGTTTATATTTAAGTTTTAATTTTTGAACAGCATTCGTATTATTTGAAGCGTTATCAAAACTTATAGAAAGTATTTTATCTTGTAAATGGAATGTTTGTATTATTCCATCTAACATGTAAAACAAATTATCCCCCGTGTGAGGATACGGAAACATTTCGAACGCAATCGTACGTTTCATCATTTGCCAAGAATCGGGATCAATCCAATGCGCGGTAACGCAAAGGTACGATTCGGGCAAACCATGAGGTGCCGACCAAACGTCCGTTGTTAGGTTAACACCGGTTTTTAAGTTTTGAAAACCTAAAATTAATTCTTGTTTGGCTTGACGCCAACGTTTCAAACAATCACGTCTAATAGTAGTTCGACTTACTTGATGATAACGTGGTTGTAGCGCCTTTTTAATCATCTTCGTCAAGCGTGGGTTGTCAAAATGATTGAATGGCAAACTTTCTTGAATCACCAAGTTCCCCATCATTTCACAAACCATGTCGGGATCGAAATTCCAAACCCCGCACTCTTGAGACATTTGTGCTTGATCGTTTGCGGGATTATTTTTGACAACAACACAATGCTTCGTCAAATGTCTTCTTAAAGTAGAATTAGATTCCGGTTTAAGAAAAGTACCGCAACCTTTGCACCGTGCCTTATCGACACCGTTCGACATTTCGCAAAAGTCGAAATGTTGAAATAGCTCTTTGTTCCTCATTGTAGTTTTTATTCTAACAACGGTTGGTTCGTTTGAAGTGGATGCACCAACACCAACGGAACTATGAGCACTTCGTGAGCTTGCCATGGATGAAATAAAGATTGAATTAGAATTACGAACGTAATAGAAGAAGAGATTGAATCGAGATTGAATCGAGAAGAAGTAGGAGATCGTTTTTTGAGCGTATTTGATCGTTTTCGAGCGTTTAAGAAGAAGAGATTTTGTAAGATGTTGTGTGATCAAACCAAAACAATCCCCATCTATTTATACTAACGTTTAGGGGCAAAATGGTCCAAAAAATTGTAAAAAACGGCTAGAAACGGCTATAAACGGCTAGTTTTTTTATTTTGCTAGATCGGTTAACCGGTTAATACCCGGTTAACCGGTGTCAACGGCTAGTTTTTTGTCTCCAACGGCTAGTAACGGCTACATTTTTGAACTATAACCGGTTTCTAACCGGTCAAAAAAACCGGTTTTGCTTTAACCGGTTCCAAACCGGTTTCGCCCAAAAATCTCCCAACCGGTCTCTACCGCCGGGTTTTCCACGTAGCACAAACCGGTACCAATAACCGGTTCCCAAACCGGTTTCTAACCGGTCCCAAAACCAGTTCGGTTCGGGTAACCCGTTTTTTTGTGCACCACTAGTCAGAAGAGCGATGGGCGAAGTTCAATCGAAAGAGCGAAGTTCAATCGGAAGTTGAATCTTCATCTTTCGCCGCCAGGTACAGGATTTCCATCAACCAAGACCGCGAATTTCATCAATCAGGTAAGCGAATCATCAAAAATCAGACGAATTAGACCTAATTTTGGTTGACCGATTAGTCCGATTATCTCGATTTTGACCGATTAGGTCCGATTTTGACCGGCCTTGACCACCTAGCGATTTTTGGACCGACTAGCCTAAATTTAATCAGTTAATGGCCGATTACCGATTAATCCCGATTAATCAGCCGCCTAATCGCGATTTTTACAACAATGCCATACCCTCAAACCAGTTGATCCATTCCAGCATGATACACTCATGACCCACCAGCACCCTGGCTCTCCCCAAGCAGCCTGACATCCACCTGCAGCAGCCAAGCCAACAAACAGCCCAATACCAACCTGATGACCAAACAGGGCCCAGCATGCCCGAACCCTGCCACCTCCCACCAAAATTACAGTCACTTCCTTTCCAAGCCAAATAACACCAGCCTCTAAACAACCGGGAGAAGGTCCAAGAAGGGAAACAACCAAAGAGCCAACCCAAACAAGGAACCCAGAAACTAACAGAAAAGTGATGCATGTGGGTCTTAGGGAAATCAGCCCTCCAAGAACCAAAAGCATCAAAACTGAACACATAAAACCCCACAAGAAAACCAAACAAATCGAAAAATAAAATAAACAAAATATCCATAGGACAAAGGGTTAATTTTTCTTATCCCAGCCAGCTATAAAACTAGCCATGCAATTATCCTCCTCTTCTAGATCCTCCACTGCATAAGTCATATAAATCTTCAAGATCCGGGTTTGCTCCACAAAGTAAAGCCATTCCCCTACAGACCATTTAGACATATCTTTGGCCTTTACAGCCTTTGCCTTTGACTTTAGAGCATTCAAGATGGCATTCTTTTTAGAATCCGGGACGCTATGAGTAACATTTACTGGCTGATCCAAAGTGTTTTGTAAGCTTTCCTCAAGCAGGTAATCCTCCAAGAAGGACTCATCATCAACAAGTAGAAAATCCGGATCATACCCCATTAGATGGCATTGGTTCATGAAATACTCACTCTCACCCAAACTCCAAGAATTAGCAACGATTTGAGGAACCGCATGGGTGACCTTTATAAACCCCATAACCGACAAACTGCCATACTTATCAGGAGTTGTTATCGGGCCCTTAGTGATTGAAGATGGCAAGACCCTTCCTAGATCAATTTCTTGTTCCTTGTTCATAGAGCATTCTTCAGGGCTCCCATTGCTGCCCAAGTTCTGGTTAAGTTTCTCTACCCCACCTTCAGCAGCCAAAGTAGAAAGGGGAGTACTATGGGTAGAATCCTCCCCATTACCATCCAGGTCCATAGCAGCCGCATCCAAACCCTCAAACCTGTTATGGATAGCAACATTAGAGCCCTTTGTGGGAGTAGCTTGAACTAGATCATTGACTTTCCCTTTTTGACTTGGTTTGGGCTTGACAGCAGCACCACCCAGGGCCTTAGAAAAATCAAAGCCCATGCCCTGGATTTTTGTTTTGGATTAGTAGGCTTAGAATTAGTAGCTTGGGGCTGAATATGAGGCTGCCCCTTATTAGCACTCGGCTTAGCATTCTCCCCATGTGACCGGTTCTTCCTCCCCACTTGTATAAATTGCTCTCCTTCTATCTCTATAGGTTTAGATTTATCCCCTTTCATGTTTCCATGAGTTTGATCAGCCATAATCCCCTTACCTTTATCCTTTTCCAGCTGTACATTAGGAGCCACCGTAGCATCATCTCTAGGCCTCACTTTACATCCCTGATATGTATGCCCATAAACCACACAATGAGTACAAAGAGGTGGCCTCCACTGGTATGTGACAGGGAGGTTAACAACCCAGGCTAGCCAGCAATTGGACGCAGGGAACACAACTTCAACAACACTAGGCAAGTTATAACTGGCCGGGACTTCCGTAAGAACCCTCGCATATCCCAGTTTACCTGTTTGGTTAACACACCTGTCCCTAGTAAACCGATCCATGGTTATTGGTTTACCAACCCCACTGAGGATTTTACTCAGGCCCATGGTAGTCCATAACTCCAAAGGAATGTTATTAATCGTAACCCAAATAGGAATAGAGGAAGGCTCAATCTTTTCAAGGCAGATACCTGGTTCCCATCTGTTAAGGAACATAGGGATATTGTTAATGAGCCAAAGGGCCATTTTCTAACACATTTAACAAGCCCTACTCACCTAAATTTGATGTAATAGTACCCATTCATCCCTTTTGCTACATCAACCAGATCATACCTATGCCACAACCTCTTAAGCCTACTATTCACAACATTAAAATCCATAGAAGAGCCCAAGAAATAACCATACAAATGCAGGGCATAAACTTCTGCTTATTGTTTCAGGTCTTCACGAGAGATCAGAACCTTTCTTTGGCCATTGGTATCAATACAGGGAGGGACATATTGCAACTTGAAGTCCTCTTTCTCATTACCAGCTTTACACAGATCAGCATAAGAACATCGAATCTGACTTGTAGGTTGCTTACCCGATCCAGCACTCATGTTTAATCCAGAAACAGAATTAACAGCAACATTAGACACCTGCATAGCCGCAGGCTGCAGGTGCTCCGAATGGGGTTTAGGGTTTCGGGTAGGGTTTCGGGGTTCGGTTTTCGGGTTTAGGATTTAGGGTTTAGGGTTTTTTTTTTGGATAAAGGGCGTTTTCCTGGAAAAATGTATACCAACAAACAAAAGAATTACATGGAGACCAGGGGGCATACCCCCCCCCCCCCCGAATAGCACTTATCCGACAACCCCGGAAAGGCTAACAAAATAACACCAAGCCCGTTGGGCCAACTACAGTACATCATATACAAAAACACTTTGGTCCTACAACCAGACAAACCCATAACAGTGAAGAAGGCCCAAAGATCTAAATAACAAACAACGACCCAAAATCTAGGCAAAGGGACATAGGCCCAACCCACTAACCACAAGCCCATATACAGGAGAAAACCCAAAGGAAACAAACTACAATTGACAAGATGAAAACCCATGTCCAGCCCAGACAAAGGCCCAAGAGCAATATCTTTCCAACCCAACAGATCAGCCACAAACCCAAAGCTCCAAGGGCCACATCCGGCCAGCAGGGGGCTGCCCAAGGTCAAGCAGGGGGCGCTGCCCATCCACCCAAGGCCGCATCTAGCATACCAGCTCCCGGCAACAACAAGCAGCAGCCTCCAAGGATCCAGACAAGGGCCGCAGCAAGCCAGGTAGAGGCGACAGCAGGCCTTGTTGGGCCACTGCAGGCCATAGCAGCTCCACAACAAGCCATGCCAAACAGGAGCCAAGCAATCACAGGTAGCAGTAGGCCATCCATCAGCAACAGGGAGCCAGTCTTGAGCAACATCAGGCCAACGGCATACAAAACAATCCAGCATGAAAAGCAGCCCAACAATCAAAAGCCCGACCCTGCCCCTCATAGTCCAACACAGCATGACAACATAACATCCCCAAAACCCGGCCCACTTGCAGCCCCTATCAAAGCAGTTCACCACCCACACCAGATCAGCCCTCCTCCTATCCAGCTTTGTACCGCAGCACCGACCCCAAATAGCCATGAACCAGGACCGACAGACCACAAACATACAGATACTTCCGATCTTCGTAGCCCGACCCCAAACAGCCATGTGGACCCCTCCCTCTTCCACACCAAAAGACCACCAATAACAACCAATCAATAAGCTATATACAGCAGCCCACCCTGCAACATATTTGAACCAAACACTCTGCTTAACCCAGCAAAACAGACAAAACTCCCTGCACCCATTCCTTCAGTTGTCACCCAGCACGCCCATCCGAACAGTATCAAACTCCAACACACCATACAACCAGCCCCTAAGAACTGCACACCGGTCAAACCTGTGACCCTTCCAGCTAAGGTGACACCACCCTCTAAACAGCCTATAGAACAGCCAAAGGGCAGGAAACCCCAACAAACCAGGCCAGCCCAAACCAGACCAGCCCTCAAAGCCTTGGGGCCGAAGGGACCCCAAGAGCCCACCAGACCAAGAAACAACCACAACAACCCAGAACCAGAACCTCAAAACTAAAAAACTATTAGCCATAAAACAAAAACAAAAACAAAGGGCAAAAACCAAACCCAAAACAAAAACACAAAGAAGCCCCATTAGAACTGGCCTGCCATAATGGCAGCCATTCCATTATCCTCCTCTTCAACATCTTCAACAGCATAGGTAAGGTCAAGGCCCAAAGAATTAACCTGCTCCTTAAAATAAATCCACTCTGCAGCCGTCCAAGAGGCCATGTGCTTTGCCTTGACAGCTTTAGCTGGAGACTTAAGGGCTTTCAGAATAGCTTGTTTCTTGTTCGCAGGAAGGGGCTGAACACTTTGGACATCCAGCAGGTGATCCTCCATAAAAACTTCATTATCCACCACCAGGTACTCTGGTTCATAGCCACACCTAATACACTGATTGGTGAAATAATTCCACTGAGCAGTGTTCCAAGAATTAGCAACCATATTGGGCACTGCCTTAGTGCTGTTAATATAACCCATAATGACTGATTTTTTGTAGTCTGACAGGCTGCCATCTGAGGGACCAGCCCCTGAAATAGGGTCAAGGACAGAAGTCGGGGGCATTTGTCCCAGATCCATCTCCACCTCCTTGCTCAGTGAGCACTCAGGAACATCCAGCTTATTCACTCTAACCCCTCCTGCTCCCTCTATGTCATTAGCCGTGGCCTGGATCGACTTGGAATGAACCCTGCAATGGTTTAGGGAATGGCCATACACTCTACAATGGCTGCACATCGGAGGTTTCCACTGGTATGAGACCTCCAGCTCCACAATACTATCTGTGCCAAGCGCTTGGGTAGGATATTCCACCTCAACCACATCAGGAAGGCTGGAATCTGCAGAAACTTCCACCAACACTCTAGCATAGCCCAACTTTCCCCTGCCCTGAACACATCTTTCCCTAGTAACCTTATCCATCAGTTTTGGAACCCCAATAGTGCTCATCAGCCTACTTATGCCCTTCTTAGTCCACAAATCTAGAGGGATCCCATGGATGGCCACCCAAAGGGGGATAGTGGCTGGTTCCACCCTCTTCATTCCAAGCCCCGTCTTCCATTTAGACAAAATCAAAGGGATGTTGCGTATCATCCAAGGGCCATTCTACAAAACATCTTGGAGCCCTTGTTCAGTCCCAAACCGAAAGAAAAAACAGCCAGTGGCGTTTTTTGTTACCTCCTCCAATTGATAAGAACTCCATAGCCGATTAACTACCTTAGAAACATAGTTGTAATCCATGGTGGTGCCCAGAAAAAACCCAAACAGATGGTTAGCGAACCTGGCTTCTGATTTCCTAACATCTTCCTCAGACAACACCACCCTTTTGTTGCCAGCAGGGGTGATAGTAGGAGGAACAAAATCAAGGCTAGCATCTTCCATATCAGTACCATTCCTAAGCAAATCAGCAAAAGACATAGGAACCTGATTACTTGGTTTGGCAGGTATCTCCACCTCCATCGTAGCAGCACCTGGAGCCACATCGAGTTCCGAAGGTGGCTGGGTACCTTGGGTTTGCAAAGCCAGAGTCTTGTCATACAACTTAGTGGCTGTTTCTTGAAAGAATTCCTTAACCCGCAGGTCAGAAAGCAAGGGTGAGAACCGGACCTTCTTATTCTCCCTGCGAACTCCCCTAGCCGCATGAACCCTAGCCGAGGCACCCACCCTTCGGCCTTGATCCTTGGCATATCTTCGATTACCTGGTTATATGTCACCCCCATTAGACTGCTTTGAGGTATCTTCACAGATTACATCTTCGATTGCACTTCCCAGGACCTCTGGTGTTATAACCTCCAAAGGGGCAGCCTTCCTTACCCCGAAGTTCTCTTCAGCCTCTAAATGAATATCACCCGAATTTGTATTAACCTGCTCCACCACCCACGGTGGTTTGTCCGGTGGTTGAGGCTGAGAAAAGGAGTCCTCAGCCGATGGCTTCATTGAACAAGTGAGGGAGTCGGCTAGAAAGAAAAGTTTAGAGAGAAGTTAGAGAGAGAGAGAGTGAAAATTGCAAAAATGAAAAACCATAGGGTTAGGGGTTAGGGGTTTAGGGGTTTCGGGTTAGGGGTTTAGGGTTTAGGGTTTAGGGTTTAGCGTTTAGGGTACGGTTTAGAGGTTAGGGGTTCGGGTTCAGGGTCCGGGTTCCGGGTTCGGGGTTCGGGTTCAGGGTTCGCGGTTTCGGGTTTCGGGTTTTCGGGTTACGGGTTTGGGGTTTGGGTTTGGGGTTTGAGTTTAGGGTTTAGGGTTGAGGGTTTAGAGTTTAGGGTTTTTTTATTTTTGGATAAAGGGCTTTTGCCCGGAAAAATATATAAACCCAAAAAAGATTACAACTTCTTAGGGGCATACCCCCGTATACAAAACAAAAGGCCTAAATCATACTTAGGCACCCAAAAAATGGTTCTAATAAACTTAGAACCATCGCCACAACTATACAAAAAATGGGGGGTCCACCATGAGTTAGTAATAATACAATACATGGTAGCTAAACTACTAACAATAGAGCAAATACAATCATAAAGATCTCTAAACACCCAAATACAATGATGGGTTATGTTCCTAGTCATGCCCAAATGAAAACAGAGGCCATAATGAGGACATGGTCCATCATCTTCAAAGAGTTGGCTATAAGCTTCCAGACTTACATATAAACATTAACCAAGATAGCCAACCAGGAAGACACAAAATAGAAGACGACAGCAGCTCAAGCATTACTTCCCAAGACAGCAACCAAGCCCAAAAACCCAACTTTAATATGCAGCCCCATCCCCACGAACAGGCTAGCAGAATAAACAACATACCCCATACAAGCCTATATATTGGGGACAACCCAGTAATCCAAACCAAACCCACAGCAGATCATTTTATCCACCAGACCAAAACAGGCCCAACCCAATAGAGCATCAAGGTGGCAGCCTCCTAAATTAGCCATATACAAGACCTGCTTATAAGTTACAATCATCATCCAGGACATGTGCCAACAGATCAAAAGCCAATAAAGCAGCCCACTCCCAATCAGCCCAAGCCCAATAAGATCTACCATATCCAATTTCTTTCGAATGGGTAGAAGCATGAATGCCATGCAATTAGCCAACCCCAGGTACAAATTATCCATGCGCTTACCCACCTGAACAGTGCTAAGAGCATCAGTAACACCCCTTATATACTGCCTACGATAGGCTGTTTGGTGGTACATTATGAGCCAGACCAGTAGGTAAATTTGACCCAAATAAGTATCACCTATATAGCATCCGTTAGGGAGAGTCCAACTACCCAGCCAATTTACCTGCAAGTAGTAAACCTTCAACCCAACCAGGACCATAAACAAGCAGAAAAAGCTGGTAGACCAGGTCAAATTGATACAATGGCCAGCCATAATTTTCATCATGTTGAGAATCCACTTCAACCTGTAAACTTGAAACTGAGCACTCCTGTTGCCAACATCCTTCTCATCGCACAGCAGCCCAAGCTTGTCAGTCGCATCATAAACCCATTTGTTATTCCTTGAATGACCAATACCCTTTGACTTTTTGCATGTCACCCCATTTAAGGCAGGCTGCCCCGCATACCCAGACAACCAGCTACTAAGCTTCCCAGGAATATCAATTTTCTGCTGAACCCAACGAAAACGCAACCTGCTAGCCCACTGACAGCTACCCTTCACCCTGATCCACTGCAAAACCATACCCGAATCCGTATATGAGTCTCGGCAGATCCACCCAGATTGATTCCTCAAGTACCAACCAACCAGACCTCCATTGCGACCCAAATTAAGATACATCCCAGCCCTAATCCAGCCATAGCAGCAAACACTGAAGACAATAAAGTGACCAAACGGAAGGTGACCACAAAAGGAATGAATGCTCGTGCCCTCAGCCCAGTTCCCACTCAGACTAACCCAACTGTAGTAAGCTAACAGGATCCAATCATGTCTCTACTTGCCTTCATTCAAATTGAACTCCTTCTCTTCCTTACACCCAGGATGATGTCTTTTCCCTGGGGAACAGCCAGGCCACCTGAAAAAGAGAAAGTTGTATCTGCACCCAACCCATCCCCTGTCTCCCCTGTTGTAGCAAAAGCCCATCTGATGGTTCCAGTCCCAGCTCATGATCCAATAAAACATATAAGAGTAATAGTGGTGCCTTATATGATCCCAACCTAGCATTTTCCCATCCCATTGGGTAAACCCCATACCCTTATATAGACCCATACTCTCAACACTCAAGAAAGAAGGAGAATAATGATACCCCACCCTAGCCCTCCCATTACCCCAAATCCTCACATTAATAGCCATATTACCCACCCTCCCTTTCCTAGGATAGGTGATACCCCAGGTTTTATAGTGAAGGAAAAGAAATAAAATAAAGCAAATAAGGATTTTCATTACAAGTCTAGTATTATTCTTAACACCAGTTCTACTCCAAAAATTAGCCTGCTGATGCAAGCCAGTCATCTGCCACGTTTTATTCCAAGCAACCTTTTTACAACTTCTACTAGGACTCTCCATTAGGAAGGATACTTCCACCTAGTTTGGCTCCCACCATCCAGCCCACTAATATCCCATAGTTTCATCACCTCTGTCGAGACTCTTGACTCCTTCACACGAAGACTCATAAGACGCAATCTGACCGCTTCCAAAATTATAGAACAAATGACATCAACCGGTCTCTTTTTATTCTCAATACGCCTTAAGTTCCTCTCCTGCCATATATAGTAGATAGTAGCAGACAACACAAGGCGGTTCATAATACTCCAAATAGAGTTATTGTTTATAGTACCACAAAATTCCTCCAGCCTTTGAGTCCAGTTCCCATTAATATGGCTCCATCTGGTTTTGGAACTAACCCTCTGCCATATAGTAGTTGGCTCTTCACATTCAAAGAAAAGGTGGTCAATGCTATCATGGACCTCCCTACAAAAATAAAAACTTTCCTCCGGCAGCTGTTCCCAACCCCCAAGCATCTCATGGGTCCTAAGTTTATTCTTTACAGCTAACCACAGAGTAAACGCATGCCTAGGTATATTTTGGGAGAACCACACTAGCTTAAACCAAGGCACTTCACTGCCACACTCCTGAATATCTTTCCACACACCACCTACTTGAAACTGGGCATACTTACCTTCATTAGTCCTCCAAACAATCCTGTCAGGGGTGCCCTCGCACAGCACCATAGGGTTAACACTAACAAGCTGGGGGAACCGAATATGCCAGTCCTCTGGCCATTGCCATGCATTATTGGATATAACATCAGCAACCATCATATCCCTATGAAGATTATCCTCATTCGTATTCCTTGGACTTAATAGATTATCCAGTGGGCCTATGGGATGCCAGTTAGCAAACCATGCTGATATGGACTTCCCATCCCCCGCTATAATGAAAATATGTTTTCTCAACAAGTCCCTTTGTTGCAAGATTTTCCTCCAGCCCCAACTTGCATCATTCGGAATAGTGACCTCCCAAAAATTCCTATTCTTCAAGTGGTATTCATATACCAATTTCACCCATAAGGATTGTTTTCGAGTAACAATATTCCACATATGCTTAGCCATGAGGGCAGTGTTCCAGGTTCTTAAAGCCTTTAATCCTAGGCCCCCATGTTTGACAGGAAGACAACATTCTTTCCATTTCACTTTAGCTTTCCCTCTTCTCAACTCGCCCTTGCACCATAAAAACCCCCTAAGCACTCCTTCAATCTCTTTAGTAACAGCCACGGGGAGGATGAAGACAGACGACCAGTAGACTTGAATAGAGTTCAAGAACGACTTGATAAGTTGAAGTCTACTAGCAAAAGACAGAGCCTTGGTCTTCCAATCTGTCACTTTCTTAACCACCTTATCTATCAAATTCACACAATCCTTCTTATAAAGACGAGTGGATATCAGGGGGACCCCTAGATACCTGACAGGTAACTCACCCACCCTAAATTGGACAAAGTCACTAATTTCATTCCTAACTTGGGGTTTAACATTACCAAAGAAAACAGTGCTCTTAGGCAAGCTAGGAGTGAGGCCTGAAACAGATTGAAACTCCTCCAGCGCCAACATAAGGGTCTCAACCGAAGAGGCATCCCCGTGAAAAAAAAGAAATAAATCATCAGCAAAGCACAAGTGGGTCAAATCCACCTCCTCACATCTCCAATGGTACTAGAAATCCATATTGTCCTTAATATTCCGAGCTATCATCAAAGAAAGGACCTCCATGACTAAAGTGAACAGATAGGGAGATATAGGGTCCCCCTGCCTCAACCCTCTTTTCCCCTTGAAATAGCCTTTCTGGTCACCATTAACAGACACGGCAAACGAAGGAGTAGTGACACATTCCATAATCCATATAACCATACGAGCAGGGAATCCAAAGTTAAACAAACACGTTCTGAGGAACGACCACTCCACCGTGTCATAGGCCTTCTGGATATCGATCTTAAACGCACATCGAGGCTGCCCCCTTTGCCTATGGTAATTCCTCATTAATTCCTGCGTAATAAGGATGTTATCACTAATTTGCCTACCCGGGATAAAAGCACATTGATTCTCACTAACTATATCCCCCAAGACATCCTTAATACGATTGGCTAACACTTTGCTTATACATTTATAAATGACATTACAACAGGATATAGGCCTAAAATTAGAAACTCTCCTAGGACTATCTTTCTTGGGGACCAAGGCAATAACAGTAGCATTAACTTCATAGAGAAGTTTGCTATTTCGGAAGAACTCTTTTATTGCCTTAGTAAATTCCTCTCCCACCACCTCCCAAGAAGCCTTAAAAAACTTAGAAGAAAAACCATCTGGACCTGGAGCTTTGTCATCAACAGTATCAAACAAAGCTGCTTTTATTTCTTGATCAGTAACCTCCCTAACTAAGTCAGCAGTTAACTGAGAAATCCTTTTATTGAACAGACCATCCGGATCTACTATCTCAACCACCTCCCCTTGATGCCCAAACACATCCTTAAAATGATCTACAAACGTGTCAGCTATCAATTGCCCAGTCACCCACTGACCCTGGTTAGTTTCAATAGAATGGATTCGATTTCGGTTACCATTACACTTCACCACCTTATGGAAGTAGGACGTGTTCTGGTCCGAGCACTCAACCAGGTCACTTTGGCTTTTTGTCTTAAGAACAACTCCTCATCCCTAAGGGCCTCCTTATAAGCTTCTAAGTAAGCCTGATCCTCATCTCTCAGCTCTGTATTAGAAGGGTCACTGGTGATTTCTGTTTGAATGCTCTCAATCTCCTTTTTAAGGCTAGCCACCTTCTCAAACACATTTCCTTGCCTATAGTTCAATTTCCTTAGAGGAGTTTTCAACTTTTTCAACTTGGAGACCAAACTGAACATACAGAAACCTTGGATAAATTGGCCCCACACTTGTGCCATAATAGTTTTGAAATCCGGTTTCTGGCACAGGAAATTGGGAAATTTAAAGGGTCGGTGATGATGGTTCTTTTTATCCTCAATGGACACCACAATGGGACTATGGTCCAAAGTCAGGAAAGGGAGAGCCTGAGCATGCGCCTGGGGGTGAACACTCAGGAAAGCATCATTAACCATAGCCCTATCAAGCCTTTTGAGGAGGCCATTCCCTCTCCCTGGACTCTTATTCCACATGAATCTAAGACCTGTAGTAGAGAGATCATCCACCTCAATATCAAAGATGCACTCTCTAAAATCCACCATGCTTCTAGTAATGTTAGAAGATCCCACCGACCGCTCAACAGGATCTTTAATGGCATTAAAATCTCCTAACAGCAACCACGGGTTATTGCCCACCACTGTTTTATGAAGTCTGAGAGCCTCCCAACACTGCCTCCTGGGGAGAAGACGATGATAGGTATAGACCATAGAACAGTAGAAGGGGGGAACCATTTAGAGGTTGAGCCAAACAGTGAATAACCTGGAAGTGTCTCTGAAGAATCATGAGATTCACAACATTCGGATTCCAACCTAGAACAATCCGGGTACTCCCTCCACACTCATTCCTGTTGGAATCCCAATTCCATTGAGCAAACACTCTACTACACACTTGATCCAACTTAGAACTAGCTAGATGGGTTTCCACTACTCCCATGATACTAATCCCACAATCTTTCATGTGTTGCATAATTTGGTTTTGATTCCTCAAACTCGACAGCCCCCTAACATTCCAGACAGAAATACGCATCCCCATTTAACCTCTTTTGTGGGATTGTGGTACCTTTTTCACTACACTTGTCTTGGTACCATTGCCACCTTCCCTCCCATCAAGGCTGCCATGCCATTATCCTCCTGTTCCACATCTTCAACACAGTAGTTCAAGTCCAGATTTAATAACCGCACCTGGTAATGGAAAAATCCCATTCTCCAGACTCCCAATTCTGTTGATCATCTGCTTTGACTGCTTTGTACTTGACCAGACTATTGGTAATAGCCCATTTTTGGGCATCTGTTATGCCAAAATCCACGGATTCATCCTCTGAATCAGCTATGTCCTCATCACTAGGAATGTCTTCCTGCATGACATCGCCTGTAGCCCCTTGGTTACCCTGCATTCCTTTAACCCTCCCTGCTGCCACCAGCTTACCTTGTCTGACTGATTCTTCCAGATCCATAATGGAAAACCCTTCATCCTCTAAGGCAACAAATTGATTAGACACAGATAGTTCTCTGGGAGCAGGCTGTGTTTTAATCTGCCATTTAGAGGATGGGCCGGCCTGATGGGCATCCTTCTTGGCATTACCACTACCTTGTTGGGACCCATTCTGTAAGTTAAATTTCCTATGCAAGTCCGCCATACGCTTCTGGATCACCGGCTCACTAGAGGTAGACAGCCTACCTTTTTTTCCTTGTTCCTTACCCTTATACCTACCTGGATACACCTGATTTTTTCCTATACCTTGACTCACATTTCTACCCTTCTTATTGTGCTCTACATTTGACCTCTTATGCATCACTGTAACAAAACCCTCAGTATCCTGCTCTGTCTCTTTTCCCCCTCTTTTATGCATCTGCCTCGGATCAGCTTGTGGGGTACTCTTAACAGCCTCTTCTTCCTCAGTTCTAGGCCTTATCTTGCATTGTTGGAATGAGTGGCCAAACACACTGCAGTGTTTGCAAACAGGAGGTTTCCATTGGTAAGACACCCCAAGAGAGACCTCACGAGCGGGTCTATTATTATGCTCAGGGAACTGAATCTCAACAGTATTGGGCAGAGGACTAGCGGCTGACACTTCTACCAGAACTCTCGCATAACCTATTTTTCCCATCTGACTATCACATCGTTCCTCTGTAACCCTATCCATAAGAAGGGGATAACCAATCCCACTCATGATCTTGCTGATTCCCTTACCTGTCCATAGCTCAAGGGGAACATTATGAACAGCCACCCATAACGGAATCACCTAAGGTTCAACCTTCTGAAGGCATAGGCCTGGCTTCCACTTTTGCAATAAAATAGGGACATTATTAACCATCCAAGGTCCATTAGCAAGAGCCACATTCATTCCCTGTTCACTCTTGAACTTAAAATAGTAGTATCCAACTGTACTCTTGGAAATACTATCTAAGTCATAAGATTTCCACAACCTTCGAAATGTGGCATTAACCACATTAAAATCCATTGACATCCCCAAGAAATAACCATACAAGTGTAACGAAAACACTGAAGCAGAATATCTAAGATCATCATCAGTAATCACCACTTTTTTACCTCCCTGTGGGGTATCTACCGGTGGTATGAATTCCAACCTTGTTTTCTCATTTGCATTGTTGAGTTTGATTTTACCAGCATAGGACATCTTACCTCCCATATGGTTATCCCATACATTGATGGGCTCCTCACGAGGGTTGTTGTTCCCCTTCTTCACAGGCTTCACGTTACTATGCAAAGGGCCTCGCATAGCAGCTCCCCAAACCTGGTTGTTCAATAAACTTCCAGCCTTCAGCTGGTTTGCTTCCGTCAGCCCCTCTGGTTCATCATCCCTGTCAAAGTCTCCCATAACCTCTTCAATAATTGGAGCATCATCAGCAAATAGCGCAGGAGAATTGGGTATAGACGCCTCACCATTCATGCTACACAGAATTGTCGGCCCAATTTTGGGTTGCTGTGCTCCCCCACCTTGGTCGATCGAACCTTGTTGCAATTGGAGTTGCATTACCACTCCCGAGCCCACATTCGCAAGACCTAGCACACCTGCTGGCTGTCCTTCATCATCTCCATCCTGCTTACCCTTCGGATTTTCACATTCCATCGCCATAGCCTCATAAATATCATCTCTTTCAGACACGAAATTATCAACATTTAAGCTTACAAATGCCGACTGACCTTCCCCTCTGATTACCGAACCAGTTGCATCCCTTTTCTTCGTAAATTTTGATTTAGCAGCCATAATAACATCCCGATGGTTTCCTGCTCCAGGGTCAAGAGGAGGAAACATATTGGGATCAGGAGGCTTTTCAAGGGTTTAGGGTTTGGGGTTGGGTTTGGGTTTGGGGTTTGGGGTTTGGGGGTTTGGGGTTTGGGGGTTTGGGGTTAGGGTTTCGGGGTTTCGGGGTTTCGGGGTTCGGGGTTTGGGGTTCGGGGTTTGGGTTTTAGGGTTTGGGGTTTAGGTTAGGTTTGGGGTTTCGGGTTTCGGGTTTAGGGTTAGAGGCTTAGGGTTTAGGGTTAGGGGTTTAGGGTTTAGCATTTAGGGTTTAGGGGTTTAGGGTTAGGGGTTTCGGGTTAGGGGTTTCGGGTTTAGGGTTAAGGGTTTAGGTTTTAGGGTTTAGGGTTTAGGGTTTCGGGTTGGGGGTTGGGGTTGGGGGTTGGGGGTTGGGGGTTGGGGTTTCGGGTTTCGGGTTTCGGGTTGGGGTTGGGGGTTTCGGGTTTCGGGTTTCGGGTTTACGGTTTACGGTTTAGGGTTTAGGGTTTAGGGTTTTTTTTTTTTTTTTGAAAAAGGCTAAGCATTGGTAAATTTTATTAAAAAGAATAAGTGTTACAAACAAAACGCATTCCCCCCCTCCAGGACATTTTAACCATAGAGGGGGAAACCGCATGAAACAAACAAAATAATAGGCACGTAGGCCCAATTCGAAACAAATCAAACTTAGGCACGCAGGCCCAAATAAACAAGGAATTATACTAACTCTAAGATTTATCATGTAAAGAGTTTTCTAAACCCATATAATCAAAACCAGCTCCAAATCCATTCCATTCTTCATGTTCAACTCTTTCACTACTTGTCATCAACCTAGCCCATACTTCGGTTCAATCCCCATCCCATTTCTAAGGCTCATTTAGGGGACCTAACACCCAAAAGAAAGACAGCAACAACATCATTCCAATCTTGTACTAGATGTCCATCTTAGCCCATGCTTAGATGTGTTTTCTCCCCCATTTCTAAGGTCTTTAAGAAAACAAGAACTATCTTTCATTCAAGTGTAGATGACGTTCACTAAAATTATTAACCATAAAGAATGACCACTTGGAATAAACAAAGTATGCCGTAACCCAACACAATCACATACATGAGACCATGTAATCCATCATCCAATGCAACCATGCATTAAATTCAAGATATCATCATTTAACCATATCCGTTCCTCATGCACATCATTTGCACTAGTGATACATTCCAAATAATTAGTAAACCACACATTTGCCCTAGAACATCGGTCACCACAGAAACATTGCTGACAACAATACCAAAACCCAAAATAAATAATTTGCAGTCACATCACGTGTGCAACCCCATGTGATTATTTCGGCTGTGACCATCAGCTTCACACTTCCACGTGTGATGATCCATTGTATGTTTATCAAAGCCGTGCTGATAAACCACAAATCTGCCATGCAATCCATAACCACACGTGTATACCCAATTTCAAAAGCAATCAACAATAACCTCCACCACCAAAACCGAAATATTAATTAAGAAGCAGCCGCAACCCATGCATCCCCACATGCAAATAAAGAAATCTGCATACCTTATCCACCTCATCATTAAACCATGTAGCCCACATTATTAGGATGAATATAAACCACACACAACACCATAGCAGCCGACAAAAACATTCAGCGACCATGAAACAATTGCTCTCACGAGTAATAAAACATAAAATAATAACGAAACAATCACAGTCCTCCATATTCAACCAAGAAGCACCACCGTATGGCATCCGCCAAGAGCCGAAATGAAAAAAAAAATAATAGGCAGCCGCATCATGTGTGCGACCCCATGATAATTATTTCGACCAATTGACCACCAAGAACCGAAAGCCAAATAAATATAAGGCAGTCACACCATGTGCAGCCCCTTGTGTGAATGCTTCGGCAAAATGAAACATCACCACCCCAAAACGTCGAGCACCATCATGCAATCTGGCCACCCTATTGATCTCAACTCACATCACAGCCATAATAATTATCCACCATGATTTGTTACCCACAAGGTTGCCAATACCATCAACATGATAATCGGCCAAACCACTTGGACATTTCAGCCATAATGATGAATCGAAAATCAATTAGAAACAACCATAAACATAGTTATTTTCTCTCACACCTTAACATATCAAGTCTTCATGTTTGGATGTTCAATACCTTCGGCCAAGATGTATCCAATCAATCCAAAGTATCCACCACCATATAATTAATGGCAGCCGCAATTTTCTTCAGCCCCCTCAACATTGACGAGCACAAAAAACAAGCAATCCAAACCCATCATCATCCTCTAAATAGTCGGCCACCCTTAAAACCTAAAATCTCCCAATCAACAAAATAAAACAATAGCAAACAATCACGGCCCCATATAATGTATCAATGAACCATATGAACTGGAAGGAAATCATTCAAACCTATTTTCACAACAACACCATTAAGATGCTCCCTCCATAGCCGGCCCCCATTTTTTCACCAATTCGAATCAAATAACAACATATTTTCATGTAATACACCCATTATTTCATCTCTAGCAAGATCAAAAACCAAATCAAGCTATGGGGTGAGATAATATGCAAGAATTGTAATCAAAATTGGCAAGAATTGAGGGTTACGGCCGAGAGAAAGAAAGAGAGAAATTTCTCTCACACCTTTAAGTGTGTGTAGCAAAAAATAGACAAATGAATTTCCTAGGGTTTAGGGTTTAGGTTTTTTTTTTTTTTGGTAAAGGGCATTTTACCCGGAAAAATATATATCAACCAGAAAAGAGAGTACAAAAACAAAGGGGCATACCCCGTCAATACAAGACACCCGTCCTAAAACTATGTTTAGGAACCCAAAAAATCGGCATCGGATGCCCTAAGAAGTCCACCCAGCTATACAAAAACCATAAAGGTAACAGTAACGATACAAACTGAAAGATACATAACAAAATGGCTAACATAGCACCTATGGCTCAAAGACAAACTAATAACGGAATTAAACTTCAGATTATGATGAAAAGAATTCTCCAACATGCTCCACCCAAAGCAACTAGTAAAAAGAATTCCTGTCGTCATAATATCTTGTGTGCCATCAGCAACCTTGCTGCACATCCAAGCCCACTGAAATAGAGACAGGCCATGGAGGCCCAAAGCAGTAATCCTAGAAGAATACCAACCAATTAGCCCAATGCTAACCAGATAAAGATGGAATCCCTGCCCAACAGAAGAAGCAGACCAGGGAACATCCACGTCAGAGCCAAGATTAAAAGAAAGCACCAACAACCATAAGACCAGGCCATGAGCAGCAATACCCAACCCTCTCAGAGGTTGGGCCCCATGATTCAAAGGCCAAGAACACAAACCAGCAATATGCCCATTATACATCCAATTTGTCTCAGGCCAGCACTGCAACCCATAAAGCGCAGGCCCAGTGTCACCCATATGCCAAGAATGGACCAGGAACAAGAAAGCCCGAGAAACATGGGCTATATGGAAGCAGCAAATAAAAGACCAAATGCGGGCTGCCTCAAGACCACAGCTGGGCCAATTATGGCACCCACCAGGAGCCAAAAGGAGAAGCAAACTATGGAGATCCCCATCCTCTTTACCAGCCTCCATCAGATGGCTACCAAAACCAGAGCAAAGCCAAAACAGGATCCATGTACAAGCCTTCCAGAAGCTTAACACATGCCAAACATC
Source organism: Mikania micrantha (assembly GCA_009363875.1). Lineage (NCBI taxonomy): Eukaryota > Viridiplantae > Streptophyta > Magnoliopsida > Asterales > Asteraceae > Mikania > Mikania micrantha. Next base: position 44,204,237 of record CM018686.1, read on the forward strand.
AGAGTTGTGAAGACCCCAGCTGTCCAGTTGTCTAGGAACCAACCTATTAGTCACCCCATGTTGTTGAACTCGGCTAACCAAATAGAATAAAAGCCCATGAACCATAGCAGACGGACTATACATATAAACAAACAGGTCATATCCCAACCCACCAATGATTGTCATAGAGCACCCCTGCAAATCAAAAGGATCCCCCAGCTGCCCGAAATTATATCTATAACAGTGCTGATGAGAGTAGCCGTGAACAAGACAGCAAAGAACCATCAGTAAAACCTTGACCAGGTCCAGTAAAAAATGTTGCTGATGCACAAAGAAGAGGCAACCAGGGACAACCCAACAAAGAGCCCAACTGTCAGCATACAGGGCCTATAAGCTCAGGTTGAAATTGCACCCATAAGAAGTGTTCCAAAGGGCACTTACCCAGCAACAATGGGCAAGGAGGACCCTTATACAGCTCCCATCATCCCAACCCCAGCACCACCTGCAAATTAAAACCCAACTCCTCAACAGGTATACATCAGGGGAATGACAACCCTTAGTGTCCCACTCCAGCCCAAAAATAGACTCAAAATAGTGGGAAAGAGGGGTCCTGCAGAGCAAGTGCGAAAGGATACCATTGTCCAAATCCAAAATCCTATAGACATCAGCAGACAAGGCTGAGCCCAACCTCCCTGCAGCAAACTTAGAAAGATCCAAAAAAACCTCCAAATAAAGGATACAAAGCCCAACATAAAGACCCTGCAAACACCCAGAACTAGTACCAATACAATGCAGAGATCTGTAAGGGGCTGGACAGCAAGAGGGTAACAGAACAGTAACAGCCAAATCCAGGCCACTCATATACATGTGAACAAAATGGGTGCAGCCATAGGCGAGCCAACCATGGACCCAGCTATTAACACAAGCAGCTTCACCAGGCTGAATATAAGCGCACATATTAGCGTAGCTCCAATAAGTACTATCCCAGCAGAAATGGACATGGGGGATCTTCATACAACAGGCATCACCCTAACCCCAGTAAAACCTGCAACAGGAACTCCAACAATCCAGCCGATGAATCCCATACCAGCCACAAATCCCATGAACCCCAACAAGGACAATGTGATTAACATTATAAGCCCAACCCAAAAAGATCCCTTCCCAGTGGGCAGAGCCCAAACCCGAATGATTTTCCCCACACTCAACTCTCAGCAAAGGATGGTAACTAAAAATCCCAGCCCCAGCTCGCCCATTGCCCCAAGAACTCACCGGATAATATTTTTGACCCAACCACCCTTTCCTGGGATAAAAGACATCCCAAGAATAGAAGCAAGAACAAATGAAAAAAGTAAAGGAAAGGATACCCATAAGCACTTTAATTCTGTCCAAGCTTATCAATCTCCAGCAGCTTCCCATCAAAGACTTCAGGAAGTTCAAAACCCAACCACACCAGAGCATAAGAATTGTCCTAGCCATTAGGTCCAAAATTGGTCATGGGGCCTTTATCAGTTAAATCCATATAGTTCAACCCCTTAATGTCCCATATGTTCCTAACCTGTATAAGCACACCAGAATCCTTAAATCGGAAACCAAGAAGCCTATATCTAACCGTATCCAAGATTAGGGAGGAGAGATCATCACTAGTACGACTCCGGTTCTCATGCTCCCTCACGTTCCTCTCCTGCCAAATGAAGTACACCGCAGCAGCAAGGACCAACCTATTAATGATACTCCAAGCTGAATTATTATTCGTAGAGCTGCAAAATTCTTCCAAGTTATCATTCCAGTTCCCAGAAATATGGCCCCATTTTGTCTTGCAACTAACAGTAGCCCGCACCTTAGCTGAATAGTTACACTCAAAGAACAAGTGACCCGTACTATCCTGAACTACATGGCAGAACACACACTTCCGAATCAAGTCTTGGTTCCAACTACTAAGAACCTCATGGGTACGGAGTTTATTTTTAACAGCCAACCAAAGGTTGAAGGCATGCCTGGGGATGTTTTGAGAGAACCAAATCAGTTTGGCCCAGGGGACTTCAGTACCACACGGTTGAATATCCTTCCAAACACAGCCAACTTGAAACGGAATGAGCTTTCCCCCATTTGTCCTCCACATCACCTTGTCCTGAATTTCAGGATTGAGGGGGTTGGGGGGAAAGGAAACGAGGGAGGGGAAACGTTCCTGATGTGTTAGTTTAACACATCCGTTTTCGTACATATTCGAGTCGGTTTTCGTTAGTTTTGTTTATATTTTGAGTCGATTTTAGTTCCTTTTTACATTTTAGTGTTTTTGTGCAGGAATGTGTCCCGGAGGAGCGGAGATGAAGGCAAACGGGCGTCGGAATCAAGATCGGATGATTACGCGAAGAAAATCAAGAAAACGTGACCTAGGCGGTACGCCTAGCGCGTGCACCCATCATAGGCTTTACGCGCGGGATCATCAGCCGCCAGCCTTGCTGGAAATCCGCGCGCAACGCCTGACGTGTTGCACCCACTTCAGGCGTTACGCCCCATATGATTTTGAGCCCTAAAACCCTAATTTCAAGCCCTCTATAAATTCATCGCATTCCAGCCGTTTGGAGCACCTTTTTCTGCGACTTTGGAACCCTAATCGAGCTAGGAGGCTGCTGGAGCTTAACCATGGAAGGAAGAGCTTGATTAGGGTTTGTAGAAGTGAAGAAGGAGCTTGTCTTTGAGTATTTTCCTTTTCTTTACATGTTCTTAGTTTAAAGCTTTGATCTTTGATGTTTTTAGAATTGATTCAGACTTGTTTAGCTACTGTTAGTATGATTTGTGGCTAGATCTATGGTTGTATCTAGGTTTGGGATGATAAAGTTGTGAACTTTGTTGATTTTGGACTTGATTTATGCTTAATGATGATATATGCTTTGTAATCAGTTGTAAAGATTGAAACTTTGATGGTTTTTACAGATGTTGAATGATTATATTTGGTGTATGTTTGATCCACATGTGTTTAGGAAGGTCTTTCCACACATAGATGCATGTTAGGCCTACTACTTTGTGTTTTAGGTTAGTTTATGGGTTGTTGATCACATTCCATAGGATTAGACTTCACTAAGTATAGTTATTTGCATGTGTAACCTAACCTAGAAATCCGGAAGGTGATAGGTTAGATGGTTGGTCTCTTACACTTAGGATTTTTGAGTTAAACGACCCGGGAGGGCGTTGTCTTAGATCTACTTAGTGTTAGTGTCAATCCATGTTAAAGTTGTCAACTTTATGGCTCTCTAGTGTCTTAGGATACAAACGGGTGGAGAAATCCGGGAGGTGATCCACCCGTTAGAGTGCAATTGCATGTCGGGAAATCCGGGAGGATACCCGATTGACTAGTGGATATATTACAGCCTTAGGATTTCTATTGGAGTTGCCTGGTATCTGATCTGGGTCCCCTTTAGGAATTTCTAGGTCTGTTCATTAAGATCCTAGTCTTCATCCTTAATAAATCAGTCCAGATCAGCATCTGTCACACTTTTGATTCCCAGCCTAGGTACACCAGTTTTCCTCGTTATAGTTAGATTCCAGTTTCTTTGTATGTTTTAGTATTGCTGTTTTAGTGTAGTTATTAGTTTAGTGTTTCAGTCAGTTCAGTCAGATTAGATTATCAGTTGCACCAAACCCCCCCTTTTTTACCTTAGTTAGTTCACAGTCTAGGTTTAGTTTGTTATACTAGTGTCCATTGGTTCGATATCCGGACTTCCATCAGCTATTCTGCCACCGACAGGTACACTTGCCTTAGGAGCGGTCTAGTTTAGGTTTTCCGATTATTACTAGGTGTTTAGGTTAAGTATAGGTCTAGGATTAGATTTGGTGTCTTTAGCTTAGGTTAATTAGATTGAATTTAGTCTTGTTTTTAGTATACTGACCGCTCGCATCAAGTTTTTGGCGCCGTTGCCGGGGATACTAGGCAATAGCAGAGATTACTTAGACTGTGGCCTTTAGTTGCTTCTTTTTCTTAGTTTCTTTTTCTTTCCCCCTATTAGCTTAGTTTTCCTTTTTAGGTTAAGTTTGTATTTTTCTTCTTAGTGCCTTTATCTGTTATCTATTATTTGAGCCTTAGATTAGGATTTTCTTTGTGAATATGTGAGTCTTACTTGCTTATTTGATTAGGGTTTTGGTATTTGCATGCCCCATACCCGATCTTGTGGAGCACCAGAGTTTGAGCTTACATCACCAGAGTAGATCCTGCGGGGCCGACAGCAGGTAAGTTTTCTTGATCCCTTTGTTGACATGGATCCACCACCACACCCGCCACCGAGGCGGACTGTTCACGAGCTAGCCAGTCATGGGGTTGTCGGTGCCCGGTCTGCCATCACAAGACCGGGTGTCAACAACAACAACTGGCAGATCCCGTCCCACGTGATGTCGACGATCACGAATTCGACACAGTTTCATGGCCTGGACGACGAGGATGCACCAGGCCATCTATCTCTCTTTGTTCGTATATGCGACACGTTCCGCATCAATGGAGTTTCGGAGGAGGCCGTATACCTTCGTTTGTTTCCATTCACACTCGCCGGACGAGCTGCTACGTGGCTGAATCTTCTTCCCAGGGACTCGATTACCACATGGGCTGATCTTCAGACGAAATTCCTGAAGAAGTATTATCCTCCTTCTAAATCTGCCAGACTACGGGATCAGATCCATTCGTTTAGGATGGACGAGGATGAGCCATACTACATGGCATGGGAGAGGTTTAACTCCCTTCTGAGCAGATGCCCATAGCACGGCCTATCCGATTGGGCCCTCGTCGAGAAGTTCTATAATGGACTGACACTGGAGACGAAGCGCAGATTCAATACAGCCGCTGGGGGGCACATAATGGATAAGAAGGAGCCGGAGGAGTGTGAGGCGATGTTCGAGGACTTTGCCCTAGCCGAGTATGAGGACCCATCATACGCGAGGAGAGCTGCACCGGCAGCTAAGCCCACTGTGGCACCGCCCATCCCTGTTAGAGGGATGCATCATGTCACACCTGACACTAGCACCGCTGCAGCTTTAGAGGCACTTGCTAAGGATATTAAGGAATTGAAGATGGCGGCTGCTAGGTGTGAGATATGTCGGGGTGGACATACTACTGCTGAGTGCCCGGTCACTGATCAGGCACAGGTTGAGGCCATCAATTCTGGATGGAATAGGCCTTACAACCAAAACCCTAGCTGGAATCAGAATTCACATTGGAGGAATCAGAACCAGGGACAGCATCAGCAGTCAAATTGGCGGGGCAACCACAGCAGCAGCAGCTCCTATGAGAAGCCACCGGCTCGTCAGATCCCGATCACTGAGAGAGACACTCCCGAGAGTTCTGGTAGCCGAGACAGAGACACGAAGCTTGAGGACATGATGGCGCAGCAGATGAAGATGCTTCAGCAGATTATGGACAAGGACAAGCTACGGGACCAGAAGATCGAGGAGCATGATACATTGTTGAGGAACCAGCAGGCTGGATTTCTGGATTTGCAGCGATCAGTGGGAGAGTTAGCTAAGAGATTTGATGGTAGGCCGGATGGATCGTTTAGGGCGAACACTGACCCTAACCCGAGGGGTCATGTGAAGGCAGTGACCACACGAAGTGGTCGGGGAGGAGAAGTTGAACTGCCACCACCGGTCATACCTGATGATGATGAGCCGGTGGACGAGGAGATAGAGATGGAGACTCCTGCAGGGGCGCCCGTGAGGCTAGTCCCAGCAAGTACAGCGCCGAGCAGCGAGTCTTCAGTTGATAGGTTGAGGAGAGAGAAGGATGAGGAGAAGAAGAAGAAGGGTAAGAGTGTGACTGAGGAGCCTGAGATTGACTTGACTAAGCTTCCATATCCTGCACGCGCACTGCAGATGAAGCGTGATCAGGAGTATGGACACTTTCTGGAGATGTTTAAGCAGCTTAAGATGAATCTCCCATTTGTTGAGGCCCTCCAGCATATGCCGAAATATGCTAAGGTCTTGAAAGACCTCCTGTCTAATAAGAAGAAGTTGGAGACACTCTCTACCGTTACTTTAGGGGCTAGGTGCTCGGCTCTGGTTCAGAATAAGCTGCCAGAGAAGCTTGAGGATCCAGGGATTTTTACTATTCCCTGTCTGTTTGGCGGTTCTTCTGTGAACCATGCATTGGCTGATCTAGGTGCTAGCATCAATTTGATGCCCTATTCCATTTATAAGCAGCTAGATCTTGGTGAGCCGGCACCTACACGCATGAGTTTAGCATTGGCTGATCGGTCAGTCAAGTATCCTAGGGGGATTATTGAGAATGTCCTGGTGAAGGTGGACAAGTTTGTCTTCCCGGTAGATTTTGTGATACTTGACATGCAGGCTGACGACCGAGTTCCCCTCATCATGGGACGACCTTTCCTTCGCACGGCGAAGGCCATGATTGATGTTTATGAGGGGAAGATCTCATTGCGTGTTGGAGATGATACTGTCACCTTTGATGTGGTGAAGTCCATGAGGAACTCCAGTGGTCAGGACGATCAGGTCTACTTTCTAGATGCATTTTTCTCTACTATGGATCGTTGCCTGGACTACATCAGTGGAGTTGATCTGTTAGGAGATCAGGACTTAGGTGACAGTGATGAGAGTGTTGAGAGTGTGGGAGTTGAGGTCCAGGCTGCTGCTATTGAGGCTTACCTTGATTACATTCCTAGCAGTTTAGCCATGGAGCCTCCTGTTTATCCCACTGTGTTTGAGGTTGAGAGTTCTGAGCCGGCTGACAAGCCATCTGTTGAGGCTCCCCCATCATTAGAGCTAAAGGAGTTGCCGCCTCACCTTGAGTATGCATTCCTTGATGGGGACTCGGATCTACCTGTCATCATATCAGCAGCTCTGACAGCCGTGGAGAAGAGTAGACTCATTGCTGTGCTTAAAGAGCACAAACAGGCGATTGCGTGGAGGTTGATGGACATTAAGGGTATTCACCCTTCCTTTTGTACGCATCGCATCTTGATGGAGGAGGATTATAAGCCGGTGGTTCAGCCACAGAGGAGGCTTAATCCTAATATGGGTGAAGTGGTTAAGAAGGAGGTCCTTCGCCTGTTAGATGCTGGGCTCATTTACCCTATTTCCGATTCATCCTGGGTGAGCCCAGTTCATGTGGTCCCTAAGAAGGGAGGTATGACTGTAGTGGTGAACGAGAGGAAGGAGATCGTTCCCACACGTACAGTCACAGGCTGGCGGGTGTGCATTGACTATCGGAAGCTTAATGACGCCACCCGTAAGGATCACTTCCCACTTCCTTTTATCGACCAGATGCTGGAGCGTTTGGCGGGACAGCAGTTTTACTGTTTCCTGGACGGCTTCTCAGGTTATTTCCAGATCCCGATAGCACCGGAGGATCAGGAAAAGACCACGTTTACCTGCCCGTACGGCACTTTTGCATACCGTCGTATGCCGTTCGGGTTGTGTAACGCTCCAGCGACGTTTCAGAGGTGTATGGTAGCTATCTTCCAGGATATGATCGAGACTTCCATGGAAGTGTTTATGGATGATTTTTCTGTCTTTGGGAGCTCGTTCGATCAGTGTTTGATCAATCTTGAGAAGATGCTTAGGAGATGTGTGGAGACGAATCTGATGTTGAACTGGGAGAAATGCCACTTTATGGTCACGGAGGGGATAGTTCTAGGTCACAAGATATCCCGTGACGGCATCCAGGTCGACAAGGCGAAGATAGAGACGATCAGCAAACTCCCACCCCCCACGAGTGTGAAAGCTGTGCGAAGCTTTCTAGGTCATGCGGGATTTTACCGCCGGTTCATTAAGGATTTTTCGAAAATCACTAGACCTATCACTCGTTTGCTTGAGAAGGAGGTGGAGTTTGTGTTTGATGATGATTGTGTGCGAGCCTTCGAGTTTCTGAAGGAGAGGCTGGTTAGTGCCCCGATCTTGATAGCCCCCGACTGGAGCCAGCCATTTGAGCTCATGTGCGATGCGAGCGATTTCGCAGTGGGGGCTGTCCTTGGGCAGCGGGTGGATAAGCATTTCCACCCCATTTGTTACGCGAGTAAGACCCTAGATGCCGCGCAAGAGAATTACACGACTACCGAGAAGGAGTTGTTGGCGGTAGTCTATGCTTTTGATAAATTTAGGTCTTACCTCGTGCTCTCCAAGACTGTTGTCTATACCGATCATGCGGCTCTCCGTTACCTTTTTGCTAAAAAGGACGCGAAGCCTAGACTGATCAGGTGGATCCTCCTTCTGTCCGAGTTTGACATCGAGATTAAGGACAAGAAGGGAGCTGAGAACGTAGCCGCCGACCACTTGTCACGACTTGAGGATCCGGAGAGGGAATTCATTCGAGAGGGTGCGATGAGAGATTGCTTTCCATAGGAGACGCTTATGAGCATAGGGATAGATGAGATCTGCCGCACGGATAGGCTAGATGAAGGATTACTGTGGTTTTCAGACATTGCCAATTATTTGGCCAACGGTTTCCTTCTTAAGGGTTTGACATTCCAGCAGCGCAAGAAGTTCTTCGCCGACACGAGGCATTACATCTGGGATGCGCCTTACCTTTTCCGTGTGTGTGATGATCAGGTTTTTAGGAGGTGTGTGAGCAGAGAGGAAGGATTGGAGATCCTTAGGCACTGTCATGAGGGCCTTACTGGTGGGCATCACGGACCTTCTTCCACGGCGAAGAAGGTGTTTGATTCAGGTTTTTATTGGCCCACCATCTTTAAGGATGCTCATGAGTTATGTAGGAAGTGCGATTCCTGTCAGAGGACAGGAAACATCTCATCCAAGAATGAGATGCCCCAGCACCCTATTCAGGTTGTTGAGATTTTCGATGTCTGGGGCATCGATTTCATGGGACCTTTCCCTGCTTCTCGAGGGAACAGGTACATACTCGTCGCGATTGATTATGTTTCTAAGTGGGTGGAGGCACATGCGCTCCCCACTAATGACGCGCGAGTAGTGGTGAGATTTCTGAAGCACTTGTTTTGTAGGTTTGGGACCCCGAGAGCGTTGATCAGTGACCGTGGCACGCACTTCTGTAATGTCCAGATGGACAAAGTGCTTGCCAAGTACGGGGTCACCCACCGTCTGTCGACCGCATATCACCCGCAGACCAGCGGTCAGGTGGAGAACGCGAATCGGGGAGTTAAGAGGATTCTGGAGAGGACTGTCGGCCACACTAGGAAGGATTGGGCCGACAAATTAGATAACGCCTTGTGGGCCTTTAGGACTGTGTTTAAGAATCCGATTGGGACGACTCCCTATCGGATGGTCTATGGTAAGGCATGTCATCTGCCGGTTGAGCTTGAGCACAAGGCCTTTTGGGCCTTGAAGGCTGTGAATTTGGATATGTCACAGGCCGCCAAGCACCGGTTCCTCCAGTTGCACGAGTTGGATGAGCTACGCGACGATGCGTATGCTCGGTCATGGAGTTATAAGGAGCGCACGAAGGCGCTCCACGATCGGAGATTGAGGAATGTTAAGGAGTTCGCGAAGGGCGATCGAGTCTTGGTTTATGACTCGAGACTGAGGCTTTTCCCAGGAAAGCTTAAGTCGCGTTGGAGAGGTCCGTTTGTGATTCGTGAGGTGTTCCCGCATGGTGCGGTGGAGTTGGAGTCGGGTGACCACACGTGGAAGGTCAATGGGCACAGGTTGAAGCCCTACATTGGAGGCCCGATTCCGTCAGACGAGGAGGTTGTTCTCCTCGAATCCCGAGCTACTTAGGAATTTGGGCCTTAGCCCAACTTGTATATAGTGTACATAGTTTTTATTTGGTGTTTCGAGTCTATGTGATTGGTGATGTGTTTGTGCCTTCGTGATTATGTCAGATTCAAGTGTGGGTATGTAATCAGGCATGTTCGAGATCACCATTTCGGACGACTAATTTCATTACCAGGCATTAAATCTGATCACGTTTTATGTCACTAGTTGCTTAACTCAATTTCTCTTTTATTTTTGTTGGGTTAATTTTAGTATTTAATTTTGTTAAAGTTTGTTTGCTTTTAATTCTATGTTGATTTTGATCTCATTTTCTTTAATTAAGTTAGTTTAATTTTATGTTATAGTTTAAATTAGGTTATTTAGAAGTTTAATTTAATTTCTTGCCTAGTTTAATTTGCTTTATTAGGATTAATTTTAATTAGATTTAATTTAAATTAATTTTGCCTAGTTAAGATTAGTTAAAAGTTAATTTAATTTTAGTTAATAGGAATTAGTTAGTTTAAATTTAGTTAATTTAATTTAATTTAGTTTAGCTATAGTTTAGTTTAAATTAAGTTATTAGGACTTAATTTGTTTGAGTTTATTTGATTTTTCATTTTTAGAATTTCTTTTATTTAATATATATAAAAAAAATTAAATTCAAAAACAATCTGATAGCATCCGCGCGCTACGCCTCACGTGGGCACATTTATTTAGGCGTTACGCGCGGCCCGGCAGATTCGAAAAAAAATTAATTTTAATTTAAATGTCACCACCGCACCGACCACTCTTTACCATCATCATCATCATCTCGAACCCTAATCCACCATCGCCATCCCTCGCCAACCACCACCGGTCTTCGCCATTCTCGACCACGCCTCAAAACCCTAACCCACTCCGTTCACATCCTCACCACCGTCGACCGCCGTCAACCAACACTACCTCCACTCCCCTCCGTTCACCACCACAGTAGAGCGCCGCCACTGTTCACCCCACCACACCCACCACAGTCACCATCTGTCACCATCGGTCCACTGCTCAACACCAATCGCCGCCGCATCTCCGATCATCGTCGCCACCTACCACGCCACAACCCTAATCCTTCCCCGCCGCTCGTCATACGACCACCATTCGACCACCGCTTTGAGCCGCCACTCACCGGCGTTCATCACTCGCCATCGTCTTCATCTCCCGTTCAAGCAGCCGCCGCAACCACCTCCGACCGCCATCCTCTGTGGTCGAGCATCGCAAGCATCATCATCAACAGCCGCCGCCTCCTGCATCAACAACCATCTTCATAATCCGCCGCCCTCTGTTTCGACGACCACCGCCATTCACACCACCATCATCATCACCTACAACCGGTACCCCCCATTGTAACACATGCATATTTATTTTTATAAAATATATTGTTAAATATTATAATTTTAAATATCTAGTTATTATATACACATATGTGATACTTACATACTAGTAAGTAACGAGTAAAATGATTATTAAAAATTTTTGACATACTTATTCGGATAGTTAATATTGTAGGAGACCGCTCAAAATTAATAAAATATATTATAAATTAAACTTTCTCCGTTTTTAACGAAACTTTGGTCGAAATGTAGATAAAAATGAGCAGGTCCTAGCAGTATTTTTAGAATTTTATAAAACGTTATATGTTAAAAGTTATACGAGAAAGACGAAATTTAAGCTAAATTAATTATATTAATAAAATAATAAAAATCTTACAAACCTCAATTCTATCTAAATTTATACGTGGAGGCAACGAAAAAAAAAATTGATGATTCATTCAATGGAATGAAAGACACACATCAAACCTACGCCTACAATTTCTTTCGTAACAAGTTTTCGATGCCTATAAATACTCACGAAATTCACTGCCACGTAAAATAAAACGCATACATAATATACACACACACTCACACTTTTGAAAAATAAATTAGAAGTTCTGGATGCTAGGAGGTGCTGATCAAAATACCAAGTCAAGATTTAAGAGTTGATTCGTTTAGGTATATTATTTAATTCTTAGTTAAACTCATAAATTTAAAGTTTTATTAAAATATTAACTTATAGGGTTAAGATCCGACCCTATGTATATATTAAAAATTTTAGTTTACTTAAAAATAATAAAATAATAATATAATAATATAATAATAAAAATAATAATAATAATAATGTTATTATTATTATCGTGGTAATAAGAAATAATAATAATAATAATAATAATAATAATAATAAAATCATAATAATAATATTAATAATAATAATAATATTAATAATAATGATAAATAAATAAATCTTACTTGCAGAATAATTTTAAGAATAGACTGAGCAATAACGCTGCCCAAATTTATATTGCGAAGTTCTAAAGCTGTTACCCAGCTAACCAAAAATTCAGGTGAATACATTTAACTTATTTTTAAATTATAAATGATTTTTATGAGCATGTATGTTTAACTTTGACGCATAAAGGGATACTATGAGACCAGCATTTAGGCCATTAGTATACGTATAATTTGCAAATTGTATCTGCTATGGGTGAAATTCCCATATGTGGCTGGTAACGTGGGCTGGAAGGTTATACGTAAGACGCACTCCGCAGGCAACCTAACCAGTGACGGGCTGTGGGCTGGAGGGAACAATTGTAAGACGCAGTACGCTGTTGTTCCTAACCAGTGACAGTACAAGCCAGGGTATGCAGTGGTTGTATCGATCAGTGAAATAACCTGCTAAATGTGTAGTATGGCCAATAATAATTATGGTTAAAGGACCGAACATGCTATGCTTACATATCGAGTCTGTTATTTGTATTCACCAACTTTATGTTGACGTTTTATTTTCAAAAACTTTTCAGGTAATAATGAATGACCAATCAGAAGCAAGATTAGAGATTTAGGGTCTATGATACCTTAAATAAAAATCTTGTGGCGAAACCGAGGAGCGATTGGAGTTATACCTCCAAGTCCCATGTAACCAATATATGTAAATATATGTTTGTAAAACTCGGTTTAAAATGAAATAAAATGTTGTGTTCATATCTATGCATATGAAATTTTATAAAAACCCTGAAAAGTTATTTATAAACGATGAAAATGTGGTTTTTCATACCTATGTGTATGAATTATTTGTAAATTATGAAAATGGAATTCACATCCATGCATGTGAATTAATTATAAAATTATGAATTTATGAAACAATGCTTCCGCTGAAATATATTAAAATAAATAATAAACTCTGACCGAGACTGTATTATCCATGAAACCAACTCGGGTCGCAGCGCCCGGGCCGCCGAGAGCCCGGGGTGTGACAGGTTGGTATCAGAGCTCCTGGTTTTAGCGAAATAGGTACTAATGATTGTATCTAAGCTTTAACCAAACTGAGATAAGTGCCTATCAAAAGAATAGGTAGAGTAGAATACTTGAAATACTAAAAATGATTGAAATAACATAATGAATTCTGATGATAGCTTATAAGCTAAATTACGATGAATTATTTTAAGACCTTGTCAATTATCATATTTTGTAGACAATGTCTCGAAACCAAAATTCTGGCGGACCGTCTGCAAATATTCGTGGGCGAAAGAGAACGCACACGGATGCTAATGAACCTGTGATTCAAAAGGCTGAACTCAAGGAAATAATAGCAAAGGAAATTAAGGATGCAATTCCAACGATTATTGCAGCTATGAAAAATAATGAAAATTCGAATCCAGAGAACACAGTGACAAAAGCAAAAGAGGTGTCTGGTTCGAACAACGAAAATATAGAAGTTTCTAGTTTGAAACGTTTCAAAACTGAGGGATGTTCATATAAGACATTCCAATCTTGTAAACCTCCTGAGTTCGCTGGAACGGAAGGAGCTGTGGTAGCATTACGGTGGATTGAAAAGATCGAGGCGGTGCTTGCAATCAGCAAATGTGCCGAAGAAGATATGGTTCTGTATGCTTTGAATTCCTTTAAAGACGGAGCATTGGAGTGGTGGAACTCCATTATTCAAACCAAAGGCAGAACCAATGCGTATGCTATGACATGGGAAAGTTTTCGGGATCTCGTAACTCGAAAGTTTTGCCCAATGAATGAGAAGGAACAAATTGAGCGAAAGTTCCTGACTCATCGCATGGTCGGTGCTGGGCATCGTGAGTATACTTCCAAGTTCTTTGAGTATGCTCGATTGGTGCCACATCTTGTGACACCGGAATCAAACCTTATCAGTCGTTACATCTGGGGACTGGTAAGCGAAATACGTGACATGGTTAAGGCTGCAATGCCTCAGACCATTGATTCAGCTGTTGAACTGGCAGGGTTGCTTACAGATGGAATGGTAAGAACCCAAGAGGAGAAGAAAAACCTAGTGGCAATCCAAAAGTTTGATCAAAGTTCAAAAAGGCCTGCAGGAAAATTTGTGAAGAAAGAAGGAGGCAGTGGTACGTTCCCTCAATGTAAAACGTGTGGGAAAAAGCATCTGGGAAAGTGTAATAGGGCAAAGTATTGTAGCCACTGTAAAATGATGGGTCATTCTTTGGAAGAATGTAGAAGGAAAGTAATGGTGACGTGCTTTAACTGCAACGAACCGGGACACTACCGAAATGAGTGTCCTAAATTGAATAAAGTGAGCGGGACTAGCGGGGCTAGTGGTTCAGGAGCAAAAGCTGATACAAATGCAAAGAAGACGACTCGGGCTTTTGTTCTTAATGCCAAGGAAGCTGCAGACTTGCCGGATGTCATTACCGGTACGTTTCTTATCAATAATGTTTATGCTAAGGTTTTGTTTGATTCGGGAGCAAATCAAAGCTTTATTGATTATGAATTTTGTAAGCTTCTAAATGAACCACTAGTGAAATTAGATAAGCCTTATCTGGTAGAAACCGCTAATGGTGATGTAGTCAAAGTAAATGAAGCATTAGTAAATGGTAAGATCACACTCTTTAAGCACAACATACCTGTGAAATTCTTACCAATGAAGTTGGTTGGTTTTGATGCGGTAATCGGAATGGATTGGTTAGCTACAAACCAAGCTTGTATCTTATGCGACACCAAATCCATTGAAGTTCGTGTTTCAACGGGAGGGAAATTGATCATCAAAGGCGATAAGACAACAAACCATGTTGGAATTATTTCTATGATCAAAGCTACTAAGTATCTAAACAAAGGTTGTTTAGCTTACCTAGTCTCAGTTACCACTGAAGATCAAGAAAAGAAGAAACTGAAAGATGTACCTGTTGTAGCTGATTTTCCCGACGTGTTTCCAGATGAATTGCCTGGTTTACCTCCAGAACGAGAAGTAGAATTCAATATTAATCTGGTACCAGGTACGGCTCCAATTGCTAAATCGCCTTATAGATTGGCACCGACGGAAATGAAAGAGCTCAAGAAACAATTAGACGAGCTATTGGAAAAAGGTTTTATCCGACCTAGCTCTTCACCTTGGGGAGCTCCAATCTTATTCGTCAAGAAGAAAGATGGGTCGATGCGGATGTGCATTGATTATAGAGAGCTAAATAAGGTGACAATCAAGAACAAGTATCCACTCCCACGAATTGATGATTTATTCGATCAACTTCAAGGAGCTTGTCATTTTTCTAAAATCGATCTTCGATCAGGATATCATCAACTAAAAGTCCAGGATGAGGATATTCCTAAAACTGCTTTTCGTACAAGGTATGGGCATTATGAGTTCACTGTTATGCCATTTGGACTTACTAATGCTCCAGCTGCCTTTATGGATATGATGAACCGAATATGCAAACCTTATCTGGACAAATTCATCATTGTGTTCATCGATGATATTCTTATTTACTCAAAAACACCCGAGGATCATGCTATACATCTTAGAACCCTACTTGAATTACTAAGACATGAGAAATTGTATGCTAAATTCTCTAAATGTGATTTCTGGCTCATTGAAGTACAATTTCTGGGGCATGTTATTAATGCTCAAGGTATTCAAGTAGATCCATCTAAGATAGAGGCTATTACCAAATGGGAGAACCCCAAGTCACCAACAGAGGTGCGTAGTTTCCTAGGCTTGGCGGGTTATTATCGTCGATTTATTCAAAATTTCTCCCGAATAGCCGTTCCTCTCACCTCATTGACTCGAAAAGCTGAAAAATTTGAATGGGGTCCCAAGCAAATTGAAGCCTTTCAAATTCTTAAAGATAAGTTGACTCACGCTCCAATCCTAGCATTACCTGAAGGAGTTGAAGACTTTGTTGTCTATTGTGATGCTTCTCATACAGGATTAGGATGCGTATTGATGCAACGAAACAAAGTTATTGCTTATGCATCACGCCAGTTGAAGACTCATGAGAAGAACTATGTCACTCATGATCTGGAGTTGGGCGCTATAATCTTTGCATTAAAGTTATGGAGACACTATCTGTATGGAGTTCATTTCACAGTTTATACTGACCACAAGAGTTTAAAGTATATCTTTTGTCAGAAGGAACTGAATATGCGACAAAGAAGATGGATGGAAACGTTGAATGACTATGACTGTGAAATTATCTATCATGAAGGAAAGGCAAATGTGGTTGCAGATGCCTTAAGTCGAAAGGAGATAGAGAAACCAAGAAGAGTACGTGCTTTACGACTAGAACTTCAAGTCGATTTGTTTAATCAAATTAAAGAAGCACAGAAACAAGCCCAAGAAGATGAAAACAAACAACAAGAAGGGATGAAGGGCATGACTGAACAACTAGTCAAAGGAGACGATGAAATTCTTCGAATGAACACAAGAATCTGGGTGCCGATCACCGGCAGTTTAAGAGAAAGAGTATTGGATGAAGCACATAAATCTAAGTATATGATGCACCCAGGAGGCGATAAAATGTACAAAAATCTAAAGGAGAACTATTGGTGGATCGGCATGAAGAAAGATATTGCTGCATATGTTGCAAGATGTTTAACTTGTTCACAAGTTAAAGCTGAACACCAGAAACCTTCTGGTATGTTGCAACAACTGGAACTACTTGTTTGGAAATGGGAAATGATAACCATGGACTTTATAACTAAACTTCCCAGAACCAGTCGTGGGAATGATACGATTTGGGTTATTGTTGATAGACTGACAAAGTCTGCTCATTTCCTAGCAATGAAAGAAACTTACTCAATGGATAGGCTAACACAATTGTACGTAAATGAGATTGTATCTTTACACGGTGTGCCATTATCCATTGTGTCAGATAGAGATAGCCGTTTTACGTCTCGATTCTGGCAAAGTTTTCAAAAAGCTCTCGGAACGCGTTTAAATTTCAGCACTGCTTATCATCCACAAACTGATGGGCAGAGTGAAAGAACCATCCAAACGTTGGAAGATATGCTCCGAGCTTGTGTGATAGACTTTGGAGGAAGCTGGGATGATCACTTACCTTTAATGGAATTTTCCTATAATAATAGTTATCACTCAAGTATTCAGACTGCACCGTTTGAAGCTCTTTACGGAAGAAAGTGTAGAACACCAGTTTGTTGGTCTGAAATTGGTGAAAATCAGTTATCTGGTCCAGAAATCGTGCAAGAAACAACTGACAAAGTATTTCAAATTAGAGAAAGATTGAAAGCGGCTAGAGATCGACAAAAGAGTTATGCAGATCGAAGAAGAAAGCCATTAGAATTCAATATTGGTGATAAAGTGCTACTCAAAGTTTCACCATGGAAAGGAGTAGTACGATTCGGTAAGAAGGGAAAATTAAGTCCACGTTATGTCGGACCTTTTAAAATTCTCAAAAGAATCGGACCAGTGGCTTATCAACTCGAACTACCGAATGAAATTGCCGGAGTACACGATGTGTTTCACGTTTCTAATCTCCGAAAATGTTTGGCCGATGAATCATTATTAATGCCACTTCAAGATGTTGAAGTGAATGAAAAATTAAAGTTTATCGAACAACCAATTCAAATCGAAGACCGTCGAGAAAAGAGACTCAAACGTAAGAAGTTAGTGTTAGTTAAGGTTAAATGGAACTCCAGACGTGGTCCTGAATACACATGGGAACTGGAGTCAGAAATGAGAAAGAAATATCCACACCTATTTCAATAATCTCGAGGACGAGATTGAAACAAAGGTGGGGATGATGTAACACATGCATATTTATTTTTATAAAATATATTGTTAAATATTATAATTTTAAATATCTAGTTATTATATACACATATGTGATACTTACATACTAGTAAGTAACGAGTAAAATGATTATTAAAAATTTTTGACATACTTATTCGGATAGTTAATATTGTAGGAGACCGCTCAAAATTAATAAAATATATTATAAATTAAACTTTCTCCGTTTTTAACGAAACTTTGGTCGAAATGTAGATAAAAATGAGCAGGTCCTAGCAGTATTTTTAGAATTTTATAAAACGTTATATGTTAAAAGTTATACGAGAAAAACGAAATTTAAGCTAAATTAATTATATTAATAAAATAATAAAAATCTTACAAACCTCAATTCTATCTAAATTTATACGTGGAGGCAACGAAAAAAAAATTGATGATTCATTCAATGGAATGAAAGACACACATCAAACCTACGCCTACAATTTCTTTCGTAACAAGTTTTCGATGCCTATAAATACTCACGAAATTCACTGCCACGTAAAATAAAACGCATACATAATATACACACACACTCACACTTTTGAAAAATAAATTAGAAGTTCTGGATGCTAGGAGGTGCTGATCAAAATACCAAGTCAAGATTTAAGAGTTGATTCGTTTAGGTATATTATTTAATTCTTAGTTAAACTCATAAATTTAAAGTTTTATTAAAATATTAACTTATAGGGTTAAGATCCGACCCTATGTATATATTAAAAATTTTAGTTTACTTAAAAATAATAAAATAATAATATAATAATATAATAATAAAAATAATAATAATAATAATGTTATTATTATTATTATCGTGGTAATAAGAAATAATAATAATAATAATAATAATAATAATAATAATAAAATCATAATAATAATATTAATAATAATAATAATATTAATAATAATGATAAATAAATAAATCTTACTTGCAGAATAATTTTAAGAATAGACTGAGCAATAACGCTGCCCAAATTTATATTGCGAAGTTCTAAAGCTGTTACCCAGCTAACCAAAAATTCAGGTGAATACATTTAACTTATTTTTAAATTATAAATGATTTTTATGAGCATGTATGTTTAACTTTGACGCATAAAGGGATACTATGAGACCAGCATTTAGGCCATTAGTATACGTATAATTTGCAAATTGTATCTGCTATGGGTGAAATTCCCATATGTGGCTGGTAACGTGGGCTGGAAGGTTATACGTAAGACGCACTCCGCAGGCAACCTAACCAGTGACGGGCTGTGGGCTGGAGGGAACAATTGTAAGACGCAGTACGCTGTTGTTCCTAACCAGTGACAGTACAAGCCAGGGTATGCAGTGGTTGTATCGATCAGTGAAATAACCTGCTAAATGTGTAGTATGGCCAATAATAATTATGGTTAAAGGACCGAACATGCTATGCTTACATATCGAGTCTGTTATTTGTATTCACCAACTTTATGTTGACGTTTTATTTTCAAAAACTTTTCAGGTAATAATGAATGACCAATCAGAAGCAAGATTAGAGATTTAGGGTCTATGATACCTTAAATAAAAATCTTGTGGCGAAACCGAGGAGCGATTGGAGTTATACCTCCAAGTCCCATGTAACCAATATATGTAAATATATGTTTGTAAAACTCGGTTTAAAATGAAATAAAATGTTGTGTTCATATCTATGCATATGAAATTTTATAAAAACCCTGAAAAGTTATTTATAAACGATGAAAATGTGGTTTTTCATACCTATGTGTATGAATTATTTGTAAATTATGAAAATGGAATTCACATCCATGCATGTGAATTAATTATAAAATTATGAATTTATGAAACAATGCTTCCGCTGAAATATATTAAAATAAATAATAAACTCTGACCGAGACTGTATTATCCATGAAACCAACTCGGGTCGCAGCGCCCGGGCCGCCGAGAGCCCGGGGTGTGACACCCATTTTTCCCTTTATCTTTGTTTTTCGATTTTCAGTATAGATTAGTTTAGAACTAGGTTAGATTAGATTTGGGTGTTGTTTGTTGATGATCGTTCGGTTGGCCGGAAATGATGGCCGGAATTTGGTTGGAAACACTGCCGGAGCCAACAACCCCTTTTCGAATTTTTCTTTAATTTTAATTTAATTTTTATTCATTTTACTTCATTTTCAATAACAAAATAAATAAATATAATAAGTAAATAAAAACAGTAAAGAAAAATAATAATAAATAAATAAATAAAAATTGAATAAAATTCATAAATAATAAAAATAATAGTTACTGTAAACATAAAATTAAATAAACGGAATAATAAAATAAAAACAGAAAATAAATTAAAGATGATAAATAAGTATAAAATTTTGTAATATAACTTTTATGTAAGTCAAATAAATAAAACTTTGTTTAATAATACCAATAGGTAATATAAAATAAAAATAGTAATACTAATGTATATACATAAGAATAAATATTTTGTATACTAAAAATAATGTAACATAAATAATATAGATATGTAGATTTTTGCCTTGTAATATCAATAAATATATGTAAGCTAAAAGTAATATAATATAAACATAAAATGTATAAATTAATAAACTTGTTAAATGAATAAGTAGTATGTATAACAATAATAATAATATGTATGTAAAATTAATAAATATATGTATATGTATAAATAATTTTGTAACATAAAATAAATTTTGTCAAATAAATAAGGTTAGAAAATAATAATAATAAAAATAAATGTAAATTATTTGTATGTAATACTAGTGTAATATTAGTGTATATTTAAAATAAATGTAATTGTATATGTACTTGTTTTGTACAATAAGTATATGTATATGTTATGATAATGTATGTATGTAACCTTATGTATTTTTAATCTTTATGTGAATATAAATATAAATTCAAATAAAAAAAAAGTATATGCTGTAACAAATAAAATGTATAATTAGATAAAGTATTTTGTAAACTACAAAAATATAAATGTTGTATTTTAAAATAAAGATATGCAATACTAATGTATGAATGTAACTTATGTAATTTTTAGTATTAATGTAAATGTAAATTAAAATAAAACCAACAAACTTTGTAAATAAATAAAACATTTTTAAATAAATAAATACAAAGTTACGAATTAGGTTTGTAATTAGTTTGTAATTTATTTGTATATTTGTTTGTTGTAAATTATCGCAGAGATGGCAGACGCTTCGACATCGGGCAGCAGGCCCAAGCGGGCCCGCCGTGTTACAGTAGCAGAGGCACAGGCCCAGAGGAGGCAGCAGCAACCACGGGAGAGACAGATTCGATACTCCGCTCCCATTGCCATCCCGCCAGAGGACACTCCTGCACCACTACCGCACCTTCGTCGACGAGCAGATCACACATTCCTACAGTTCGCGCCCGGCACTCCTGAGCACGCACGCATGCAGACCCTCGTCGACTTAGGGACGATTCAGCACCGAGGGTACGATCGAGGCGTATTGCAGCAGTTGGGTCGCGTAGACGAGTTCGACGCGATGATGACTCCTCAGTGGACATCCGTCCTCCGCTGTAGCTGGCTGCAGTACGATGAGCTTACAGTGGAGTTCTTGTCCACTTTCCAGTACCATACAGGCTCCCTCACAGATCCCGGAGCTGTATCGTTTGCTCTTGGGCGACAGCCTCACACTATGAGTGTCGCCCAGTTCGCGGTAGCCTTCGGGCTGTATTCACAGGAGCGGGTGGAGGCTCCTGACTTTGAGAGTCTTCTCAGAGGCACTGCCCGGGTAGCTAGACCCGGGTTCGTCGCAGATGACGAGTTAGTAGCCTTCTGGGGGACCATCTCGACACAGCCTCACACCGATCGGAGGCTGGCCTCTCAGATCCGCGATCCCTTTCTTCGTTACATCCATCGGATCCTTGCTAGCACCTTGATCTGTCGCCACTCCGGCAAGGATAAGGTCAGCGCCCTTGACCTGTTCTGCTTGTATTGCCTCCATGGTCGCCACCCGGCGAACCTCGCAGCTCTCCTTCTCACATCTTTATCGAGGCCACGCCGTGGAGGCAGCACGGCGCGACTCGACATGGGGCCATACATAGGGCACCTGGCGCACGTCTTCCGGGTCTTCCATACATATCCTGTCGAGCACGTTACCAGAGGCCCGGAGACGACGCCTTACGAGCTTTACGATATGCAGACAGCGGGGATGGTCACATTCGACCGACCACCTAGTTGGATGCCCATCCTGCCAGCCCCTGAGCATGCACCCGCCGTCCCGCCTCCATCGACGCGCCGTATCTTGCACGTTGGTGAGCGACCACCTCGTGATGATCAGTCCAGCCGGCCTGCTCGTTGTCGTCTTATTCTTCTGTATCTCCTACAGATGATGGATACGATGGACGCGAACATCAGGCGCATAGGAGCACATATGGGGGTTGAGTTGCTCCCGCGGTTGCCGGACCCTCATCTTCCATCCGATCCCGAGGACGGCACTGACACCGAGCCCGATGAGGGCGCGGATGAGGATGAGGGATAGTATGTATTTAGTTTAGTTTATGTATTTTCTTTTCAGTTGTATGTATTTGGACTGAACAGTATATATG
The DNA here is from genome assembly GCA_009363875.1 of Mikania micrantha. Lineage (NCBI taxonomy): Eukaryota > Viridiplantae > Streptophyta > Magnoliopsida > Asterales > Asteraceae > Mikania > Mikania micrantha. Next base: position 44,226,536 of record CM018686.1, read on the forward strand.
TCATCTATTTTCATCAGTCTGTTGTTTATTTATTTATTCTTTGGTTGTGTTTATTTATTTCATGTATTATTGTGGTTGTATATAAATGTTGTGCATTGGTTGTGTATTTTTGTTGTAAAATTTGTATAATGTGTTGGTTGTATAATTATTTCATTTTGTAATTTATAAGTTCTGTTCAATGTTTGTATACAATGTTGTATGTATCAATTGTAATTCATTTGTTGTACTATTTATGTTGTGTTGTAAACTGTAATTATATTTGTTGTATTAACAATTGTATGAGTGTTGTTGTATATTTAGAGGCGCGCGACTCCATTTACGACACGTCTACACATATTCAGGGAGTTCGTGCTAACCTTTTCTACATTTCTTTTCATTAATAATTTTGTACCAGTTCTGGATTCACATTGAGGACAATGTGTTGTTTTAAGTGTGGGTATGTCAGGCTGGCATCTTTTAGTTTTGTAATTTTTGTAAAATCAAGTCATTGTATATATCAAGTCAAATGTATATTAAAACTTTGTAATTTAGAATAAAAAAAAAACAAAAACAAAAACACAAAAAAATTAAAAAAGTCAAAAGCTTTACAAAAACATTTTTCTTTCAAATTGAGTCATTGTAAATATTTTTCAGGTCAGTATTTGAGTCTTTTTATTTTCAGTTAATCTATTTGGTTTGTTTGAGATCTTAATTTGCAGTCTGGTTTTAACCATTCGTACTCAATTACATTCGGGTGGCGACGACTTAGGCTATTTCATTTGCAAACGACCGGCAGTGATTGACTTCTTTTTGGATTAGACTCACTCGTGCTGATGATTGTGTGATCAGCTAAGTCTTTTCCACTTTTTACCTTATTTTTATCTTTCTGTAAATATTTGTTGGTTTATTTATTCATTTTGCATTTTCTGATTGAGTTTAGAGTTTTAGGATGTATATATCTAGAGTCTTGAAAAATGTCCTTGTTCTGGCTTGCATTTTATAAATGGAAGATGATCGGACTACGATTAGGGCTTAGGATTTTATAGGCTAGCTTGTGTATTGATTTGGGATTTGTTGGTAGGCCCAGCCGATAGAAAGTTCCTTAGGAATTGATAGAATAAACTTAAATTCAGGATTCTTGTGGGTTTAAGACTTGGAAAATTCGGGAAATCTGAAACTAAGTGATAGTGAATAAAGGAACCTCTGTAAACTAACAACATAGATTATTTAAAATTTAAACCTGGCACATATGTTCTCTTTTTATGAAAATAAATCCGAGACTTATGGCGCCCGCTAAATAGAAGAAATTCCACAATCCACTAAGTAAGCTGAGCCTGTGCAAATAAAAGAAAGAGAGAATAAGAGCTAAAAAGCAGTTGTCATACCCCGGCTCATAACCGAGTGAAACAGTGCTGTAATATGCTCAAGTAAGGTAAAAGAAAAAGAAAAATGAGAGAATAAAAAGGCAAAATGCTCACACCTTCATCCATCTCCATCATTAGGTTAAAATTTTAATTTTATCTAAGTAGTTTGCATACAGAGGTGGGGTTTAAGTCTTTTGATTTAATCATGTGCCTTGAAAGCTGTTGTTTAGGATTAAGATGACTCGTTTTAACCAAGGGATGGGATCCATAAGATGAATGATTAAATTTGAACATAAATAAATCATGATTAGGGAACTTGAAATTGGTGTTTGGGTTTAGATTGGACCATTATACCAATAATCGCTGTTAATACACAAGGATTTAAGTTTGTTAAATCATTGCATATTAAAAACCTGGCCCTGATCTATGATTCCATTTTGTTAGCTTTTTCGAGGACGAAAAAGGTTTAAGTGTGGGTATTTTTGATGTGTTAGTTTAACACATCCGTTTTCGTACATATTCGAGTCGGTTTTCGTTAGTTTTGTTTATATTTTGAGTCGATTTTAGTTCCTTTTTACATTTTAGTGTTTTTGTGCAGGAATGTGTCCCGGAGGAGCGGAGATGAAGGCAAACGGGCGTCGGAATCAAGATCGGATGATTACGCGAAGAAAATCAAGAAAACGTGACCTAGGCGGTACGCCTAGCGCGTGCACCCATCATAGGCTTTACGCGCGGGATCATCAGCCGCCAGCCTTGCTGGAAGTCCGCGCGCAACGCCTGACGTGTTGCACCCACTTCAGGCGTTACGCCCCATATGATTTTGAGCCCTAAAACCCTAATTTCAAGCCCTCTATAAATTCATCGCATTCCAGCCGTTTGGAGCACCTTTTTCTGCGACTTTGGAACCCTAATCGAGCTAGGAGGCTGTTGGAGCTTAACCATGGAAGGAAGAGCTTGATTAGGGTTTGTAGAAGTGAAGAAGGAGCTTGTCTTTGAGTATTTTCCTTTTCTTTACATGTTCTTAGTTTAAAGCTTTGATCTTTGATGTTTTTAGAACTGATTCAGACTTGTTTAGCTACTGTTAGTATGATTTGTGGCTAGATCTATGGTTGTATCTAGGTTTGGGATGATAAAGTTGTGAACTTTGTTGATTTTGGACTTGATTTATGCTTAATGATGATATATGCTTTGTAATCAGTTGTAAAGATTGAAACTTTGATGGTTTTTACAGATGTTGAATGATTATATTTGGTGTATGTTTGATCCACATGTGTTTAGGAAGGTCTTTCCACACATAGATGCATGTTAGGCCTACTACTTTGTGTTTTAGGTTAGTTTATGGGTTGTTGATCACATTCCATAGGATTAGACTTCACTAAGTATAGTTATTTGCATGTGTAACCTAACCTAGAAATCCGGAAGGTGATAGGTTAGATGGTTGGTCTCTTACACTTAGGATTTTTGAGTTAAACGACCCGGGAGGGCGTTGTCTTAGATCTACTTAGTGTTAGTGTCAATCCATGTTAAAGTTGTCAACTTTATGGCTCTCTAGTGTCTTAGGATACAAACGGGTGGAGAAATCCGGGAGGTGATCCACCCGTTAGAGTGCAATTGCATGTCGGGAAATCCGGGAGGATACCCGATTGACTAGTGGATATATTACAGCCTTAGGATTTCTATTGGAGTTGCCTGGTATATGATCTGGGTCCCCTTTAGGAATTTCTAGGTCTGTTCATTAAGATCCTAGTCTTCATCCTTAATAAATCAGTCCAGATCAGCATCTGTCACACTTTTGATTCCCAGCCTAGGTACACCAGTTTTCCTCGTTATAGTTAGATTCCAGTTTCTTTGTATGTTTTAGTATTGCTGTTTTAGTGTAGTTATTAGTTTAGTGTTTCAGTCAGTTCAGTCAGATTAGATTATCAGTTGCACCAAACCCCCCCTTTTTTACCTTAGTTAGTTCACAGTCTAGGTTTAGTTTGTTATACTAGTGTCCATTGGTTCGATATCCGGACTTCCATCAGCTATTCTGCCACCGACAGGTACACTTGCCTTAGGAGCGGTCTAGTTTAGGTTTTCCGATTATTACTAGGTGTTTAGGTTAAGTATAGGTCTAGGATTAGATTTGGTGTCTTTAGCTTAGGTTAATTAGATTGAATTTAGTCTTGTTTTTAGTATACTGACCGCTCGCATCAGTTCCCCCCAGTCATGAGGCCAAAGCCATTGGTCATTAGAGGTGACCTCAGCAACCACAGTATGTTGGTTGAAATTAGCCTCAAAAATGTTACGGTTGGAAAGAACATTACAAAGGGGGCCAGTAGGGTGCCAGTTGTCATACCAGGCAGAGGTAGATAACCCATTACCTATGACAGAAAACATATGCTTGTGAACAAGGTCTCTTTGCTGGAGGATTTTGCGCCAAGTCCAGAAATCTTCTTTCTTAATGGGGATGTCCCAAAAATTACGGCCCTTAAGGTGATGCTCATTAACCCATTTTACCCATAAGGACTCCTTGTGGGTAACAATGTTCCAGATGTGTTTGGAAATTAAAGTAGTGTTCCAAGACCGGAGGGACTTTATACCCAGACCCCCATGATTGATGGGTGTACAACAATCCTTCCACTTCACCTTAGCCTTGCCTCTAATGGGATCATCATTGTTCCAAAGGAAGCCTCTGCAAGTCTTTTCAAGGTCTTTTAAAATTGAAATAGGAAGAATGAAGACAGAGGCCCAGTAGACTTGGGTAGCACTAGGCACAGACTTGATAAGCAACAACCTACCTGCAAAGGATAGAGATTTGTTCTTCCAATCTAAAATCTTTTTCTTGAATTTATCAATCAAAGGAAGGCAGTCCCTACAAGAGAGTCTTGAAGAGACTAAAGGCACACCCAAGTACTTGACAGGGAGATGACCAACACGAAATTGGATGATATCTTTGATTTCATTCATGACATCAGGCTTCACATTACCAAAGTAGACAGTACTTTTGGGAATACTGGGGTTAAGGCCCGACACATTCTTGAATTCATCAATAGCATCCATCAAAATTTCAACAGAATTGGTATCACCATGACAGAAGAGGAAAAGATCATCAGCAAAACAAAGATGGGTCAACTCAAGTTCCTCACATTTCCAATGATATCTAAAAGTATCATTCTCCCTAATTTGACGTTTAATCATTAGGGAGAGCACTTCCATAACCAGAGTGAAAAGATAAGGAGCCATAGGGTCACCCTGGCGGAGCCCCCTTTTCCCAGGAAAGAACCCCTTCTGGTCTCCATTAATGCTGATAGAGAATGAAGGGGTGGACACACAGTTCAAGATCCATTGAATCATTTTAGAGGGGAAGCCAAAATGAAGAAGACTATTCCTAAGGAAGGTCCATTCAACAGTATCGTAAGCTTTTTGGATGTCAATCTTAAAGGCACATCTGGGGTAGCCTCTTTGCCTATGGTAGTTCCGAAGAAGCTCCTGGGAAATGAGAATGTTATCCGTAATCTGTCTGCCAGGAACAAAAGCACATTGATTCTCACTGACAAGCACAGTGAGAGCCATCTTGATGCAATTTGCAATGATTTTGCTAATGCATTTATAGATCACATTGCAACAGGCAATCGGTCTATACTCAGTGACTCTAGTGGGAGTATTGACCTTAGGAACCAAAGCTAAGACAGTAGCATTAACCTCTTTGAGAAGATTGCCATTCCGAAAGAATTCTTTAACAGCAGAACAAGGTCAGCACCAACCACAGACCAGGCAGCCTTGAAGAATTTAGAAGAAAAACCATCCGGACCAGGGGCCTTGTCATCCTCAATATCAAAGAGGGCCTCTTTGATCTCTTCATCAGTCACTTGTCTGATCATATTTTCAGCAATTTCAGAAGAAAGCACATTCAAGAACAAGGACTCAGAATCCGCAATGGGGGCTACATCAGTAGACTGGCCAAGGACAGAATTAAAGTGCTCAAGAAAAAGATCGGCCACATTGGGGCGAGATATGAAATTACCAGAAGAATCTTGAACAGAGTTGATACGATGACTGTTCAGCTTACTAGTCAGAACTCTGTGAAAATACTTGGATTTTTGATCTCCCTCAGTCAACCATTGAACCTTAGATCTTTGTTTAAGAAAGAGGTTTTCATCTTTCAAGGCATTCTTATAGGCATCCAGATAGTTCTGTTCCTCAAATCTAAGATCTTTGTTGGTGGGGTCATAAGTTATCTCCGTTTGGATACATTCAAGCTCCTTCCTTAAATCTTGGACTCTGACAAAGAGGTTCCCATTCTTCCAAGAAATTTTACGGAGAGGGGCCTTAAGCATTTTGAGTTTGGAGACAAGAGAGAACATAGCAAAGCCCCTAACAGGATTGTTCCAAGTCACTTGAACAGTGGGCAGGAATTCAGGCTTAAGGGCAACAAAGTTTGGGAACTTGAAAGGCCTAGGGGGCCTACGAGCAACTTCCAGAGAGGAGATAAGGATTGGGGTATGGTCCGAGGTGAGGAAAGGGAGAAATTGAGCAGTCACCAAGGGGAACTTGCTTAAGAAGGTAGAGTTAGCAACTGCTCTATCCAACTTTTTCAAGAGACCATGGTGGCTACCCGGACTCTTATTCCAGGTGAATTTGAGACCCGACATACCAACATCCTCAACCTCGATATCATTGAGGCAATCACGCAGATCTAACATGCTGTAAGACGTAGACGAAGAACCCATGGATCTCTCAGCAGGGTCCTTAATGGCATTAAAATCGCCCAGAAGCATCCATGGGGATGAGCCAACCACATGATTATGGGCTCTGATAGAGTCCCAACATTGTCTTCTTATAATGTGGCGATGATAAGCATAGACAAAAGAACAATGGAAGGGACAGTTACCATTGAGAGGGTGGGTGAATAACACAACGGATGACCTGGGCATGCCGCGCAAGGATCATCAAATTAACAACTCTAGGGTCCCAACCTATGACAATCCGGGTAGTGTTACTAGACTCATTCGAATTGGAGTCCCAATTCCAATTTCTGAAAACATAATCACAGGCCAAACTAAGCTTGGCCTTGGCTACATGGGTTTCTAAGAGGCCAAAGACATTAAGATTCCTATGCTGCATAAGCTCTCTAATCTGCTTCTGTTTGGAGGTAGAGGACATACCTCTCACATTCCAAGCTGCAAGGCGAATATCCATTAAGACTTTTGTGTGGTGTTAGGAACCACATCCATGAAGTCCGTTCCTGCTTCCTTCCTGGTCTGACCTCCAATCAGCTTAGCCATATCATTCTCTTCCTGTTCCACATCCTCCACATAGTAGTCCAGGTCAAGATGCAAGACATCAACTTGATAGTAGAAGAATTCCCACTCTCCTGGTTCCCAATTGGCCTGATCAGAAGCTCTAACAGCCTTATGTTTCAGCAAGCTGGACGTAATAGCCCATTTTTGAGCATCGGTTATGCCAAAATCTACTGACCTATCATCTTCATCTGATTCATCAATGGTATGTAGGTCATTCTGATGACCCAAAGCTGGCCGATTCTCCTTAAAAGAATTCACTTTGCCCTTTCCTTTAGCAACCAGCTTACCTTGCCTAACAGAGGCCTCAAGGTCCATCTCAGAGAAACCCACTTCCTCTAGAACATGGAATTGGTTTGAAACTGGAATGTCCCTAGCATGTGAAGGCTGTTTGGGCTTCCAGTGTTTAGCAGAGGGCTGTTTGTTCACCTGGGGCTTTTCAGGCCCCCCTTTTGACACAAAACTTTTATGTAAAACACTCATCTTTCTCTGGGTAACCGGATTGCTGGAGGTGTTGGCCTGATGTTGATTATCCTTTCTGGTATAAGTTTTCCTTCCATCTACCTGCTGCCTATGATTCCTATCAGATTTTCCATTAGCTTGCCTAGTCACGCTAGTGTTCTTCCTATGCTGCTTCAAGATGAATCCTTCATCATCTTGATTATTCCTAAGAGTCTGGCCCTTTTCAGCTTCCTTAGCCACATTGGGTTGGCCAGAATTGTCATCCCCTGCAGGGTGGGGTTAAGGCCTTTTCTTGCATCCATTGAGGGAGTGCCCAAAAACATGGCAGAGGGTACACATAGGTGGCTTCCATTGATAAGAGATAGCAAGGGAAGCCACTCTAGCAGGCCGGTTAGCAATGGGGGGAAATTCTATGGCTATCTCATTAGGCAAACTATCAAGAGCACTTACTTCTACCAAAACTCTAGCATATCCAATTTTACCTGTTTGACTCTCACACCTCTCTTCAGTGACCTTATCCATCAGTAAGGGAATGCCTATGCCACTCATTATCTTACTCAATCCCTTACCAGTCCAAAGCTCTAGAGGGACATCATGGACTGTGACCCAAAGAGGGATACTTGTGGGCTCAATTTTTTGCAAACAAAGACCTGGTTCCCATTTTTGAAGGAGAATGGGAACATTATTTACAAGCCAGGGACCATTAGCTAAAGCCTCATTCATACCATATTCACTCTTGAACTTAAAATAGTAATACCCAACAGTGCTCTTAGAAACACAATCCAAATCATAGTGTTTCCAAAGGCGCTTAAACACATTGTTAACTACATTGAAATCCATAGATGTGCCTAGAAAGTAACCATACAGGTACAAGGAAAAATTCGAGGCAGAGTATCGAATATCATCATCAGAGATAATAACTCTTTTATTACCATCCGAGGTAACAAGAGGAGGTATGAATTCGAGTCTGGTTCGTTCATTCTCATTGTTCAGCTTAATCTTATTCGCATAAGATGGCTTACCAGCAGTGTGATTATCCCAAACATTGAATTGAGGCTGGAATTGAAGCACTCGTCTATCAGCAGCAACACCCTGGGGTTTCAGAGCTGGTTCGATGATGGGAGCTGAATCCTCTTCTCCATCAGCATTACTATCTTCATCATCACAGTCTGACACCTTGCCATCCTCTAGGAAGTCATCCTGATCAATCATCATGGCTGGAGAGGGCGGAACAGAAGCTTCCGAATTGATGCCACATGGGCCTTCAGAATGAAGGTGCGATTGTTGATTATCAGTCGATTCCACCTGAATTGGACTGTCGAGGGTTTGATCGGTATTGGATTCATCAGTCGCCATCACTATACCTGTGCCGACATTAGTTATGCCAAGTTCAGTGGCTTGCGGGATTTGATCGGGCCCCTCTAATTGCATATGACCGATTTCATCTTCTGCATTTGGAGTAGCTTGAGATCCATTAATTTGACCCACGAAATTACTGATGTCAAGACTCACAAATTTAGACTTGTTATTTCCTCCAAGTATCGAACCAGTCGATTGCTTCTTCTTCCTAGACTTGGAATTCACGGCTAAAGAAGGCCCACTGCGTTTCCCATTTCCAGATTCAAGGGGCGGGAATAAACTGGGATCAGGGGGTTTATCTATATGGGGATTAACATTATTTGAAGGATTCATGAGGTTTGGGGTTTGGGGTTTGGGGTTTCGGGTTTCGGGTTAGGGGTTTCGGGTTAAGGGTTTAGGGTTAGGGGTTTAGGGTTAGGGGTTTAGGGTTTAGGGGTTTAGGGTTTAGGGTTTAGGGTTTAGGGTTTAGGGGTTTAGGGTTTAGGGTTTTTTTTTTGGATAAAGGGCTTTTGCCCGGAAAAATGTATACCAAACAACAAAAAAAATTACAAGAGGACCAGGGGGCATACCCCCCCCGAATAGCACTTATCCGACATGCCCGGAAAGGCTAACAAAAACAGACACGAAGCCCATAGGCCCAACTACAATACAAGCTATACAAAACTCTTTGGGCCTACAACTAGACACACCCAAATCAATAACTATGGCCCAAAGATCCAAGAATCTAATACCAACACAAAACCAAGGCAAAGGGGCCAAATTCCGGCCCAACAACATAATGCCCATGTACAAAAGAGAGCCCATGATCAACAACCTAAAACTAACAATAAGAAGGCCCATATCCAGCCCAAACAAGGGACTAAGGGCAGTAATCCTCCATCTCAAAAAGCCAGCATCAGTCCAGTAATACAAATATTCAATCCCCACAGCCCTGCTCCAACACCTAATCACTAGGCCTTCCCAAGGCCCAACATGGAGCCCGATAACAGAGACAGGAAGGGGCCCATGAAGAGTGCAAGCCCAAGGCCACAAAAGGCCATTAACAGGCCGCATGAGGCCATACCAAAGCCACGGCCAGCCATCCTGGAGCAAAATCCAGCCAATAATGCGCCCAAGGGGGCCAAACCTAGAAAGATGGAGGCCTTGCCAACACCACACCCGGCCCAACCAACACCAACAACTGTAGATCAGGCCCAAACAACCCAAAGGGCTTAAACAGAACCACCCCATCTTGAAATCATCCACCCTATTGTCGACCGAGAAATCACACATGTGGTTAGAACAAGAGGTCCCAAGGCAACAAAACACCACATCTAAGGCCAAAAACCTAAGAAAGCAAACAAAAGGAAGGACAAAGCCTCTCTGCAACACCAAAACCCAAGTTCCCCAATAACCACAAAAAGGATCCCAATTCACCCACCAATCTCCTATCCAAGCAAGGTGGACCCACCCTCTATATAACCGGCCAAAACACCAAACAGAAAAGAAGAAGAAGCCAAGGGCCAGCTGAACAAAAA